>JAGSMP010002428.1:0-26210 GCA_029286625.1 Parnassius orleans | reverse complement strand
ACGCGTGGACAGCCTTGTAGTAATATTATGCAAAAGAATAGCCTCCTTGATGCGTAGCGTGTGAGACAGTACCAAAGGCCTCCCACTTTCCATATATGGAAGGCAAGATTGCCCTGTGATAAGGCACTGGAACAGGGTTCCAGGCCCAGTCTTATTAATAATAATTTCTGTTAATTTACTAACCCCTAGTTTTTAAAGTACTAACAAAATGGACCCTGAATAATGAATAAATGGTAATAATTCCTTCTTAGTAGCTTTGTTTGTTTGAATTTAGTGGCAGGTGTCAATGGACTGCAGTGGCCACTTAACATTAGGTGGTCTGTAAGTTTATTTGTCACTGCAATTTTATAAAAAACTAATCTATCATAGACGTAATAACAGTTAAAATATTATTCAAACATACTGCTTTTGTTATGTCATAGGATACTATTTACTTTATGTTATAAGACCTGTATACTTTATATTGTTTATTTATTGCCATTATATCAATTATTCATTGCCTGTGTAAAACAATCTCAAAAGAACCCTAAAATGGCCTTAGAAATCACCACATTACTTAAATTAATTCCCTCATTCGACACAGATAATAATGACCAAGTGTACAGATTCGTTAGGTCATGCAATTCAGCTTTCGACTTAAGTTCAGCGGACCAGAAGTCAGTACTTTTAGTATACGCGTTAAACAATATCACTGGTTCGGGTGCGGCAGACGTTCACAGTAAAGAACATGACTCATGGACCGGTTTAAGAACATTCCTTATTGAAAAATTCTCTAACATTAAAACCATAGCACACCTTAACCTTGAACTGCAATCCATATTCCAAAAACCTACAGAAACATTAACCGAATATTTTCACAGAGTCGACCTTTGTTGCTCTAAAATAATTGAAAAGTTAAACGCTGAAATATGCGATAAGACGATATTAGGTTTGTAAAAATACGTAATAGATGAAATGTTTAAACAAAACAACCACGATGTCCTTCGTTTACCCCCATATCATCGATTTAAACCCCATCGAGATGGTGTGGGCTGCCATTAAAGGGCACGTAGCCGCTAAAACGTCGACTGCGTAACCCGGACAATGGAGCTCATACAAGAAAAAGTAAATTTAATGGGTCAGAATGAATGGGTGCTTTATGCAGAAAAGTGCAAGAGGTCGAACATGACTATAGGAAGAGCGACCATATTATTGACGAAATGACGGATCAATTATTCATCATTAATACAGCTTCAGATTCAGAAAGTGAGTCTGAAAGTGAGACGACGATTACGAAGATGAACCTATGCCAAGTACCTCACATGGTACACAAGGGGCCGACGACTTTATGTTGGAATTTCCCCTCAGCGACAGTGATTAAATAATAATAAGTGTAAATAAATAAAAAGTATTAAATGTAAATAATATTGTATGTGTTTGTGATAAAATCTGCCCTATCGAAAGGTGAGGTATCAAAATTGAATCTTTAATTTATAATGTCTCCAAAGTGTTTTGATATTTTTAGTCACTGTATTAGGAAATTTTATTTGTACATTGGTATATATAAAAACCATAACAGTTTTCTTCACGAGTGTTCATGCGCTAAACTTGAGCCCTATTCAGACTCGCCAAGATACGTCGGCCGTATTGTAGTTGTAGTAGAGAACCCGAATGTTGTGGGTTTAATAACTCTTATGTGCTTTCCATCGATGGCTCCGATGCAGTTAGGAAATTGGGCGTATTTTCGAAAACCTCGTCGTTTCTATCCACTTATCCCTGGTTAATGGTGACATCACGATAGGCTTGACTGTCTCCCATATTGCTTCACAGACATCAGATACTATTACCGTTATTGTTGCAAGTCCTATACGGTATTCATAACTTAAATGAGATAAAGAACATCCAGTAGCCAAATACCTGAAAATAAAATTCATATTAAACATATGCATATGCTGCCCAAAATGCTTCATAACACGTATTACTATTATCTGTTTAATTTGTTTTTATTTTATGCTTTCAAACATGACTCTCAAAAAGATGGAAAAATATTAGAGACTGTTTCACAAGGGCTGCGCCATCTTAAAGATGTCAAATTGGTTCTGCTGCAAAACGTAAACACAATATACATATTTCAACCAACTTCTATTTTCAGACCAGTACTGGACATAAACGCAACAGAAACTAGCGAAGTCCCGCAAGACGCTCAAAACAATAAACTCTGAGAGTCAGCAAACTAACACGTTCACTAGCCCATCACATTCGATTAGAACAAAAAGGAAGAAAAATATACCAAACGATGTATCCGATTCAGACCCTATGATTTCAGTTCTGCATAAGACCATAGCATCAATAGAGAAGAAAGACACACAGAATGAATCAAATTGTGATAAACTGTTTCCGTTATCACTTCTTGAAAGATTTCAAAATATCCCTGCTGCATTGAAGACCAAAGCGAAAATGGAAATTATGGAAACTATAGAAAAATACCAACCGAGCTGTTCGCAAACAGATCACATCGACGTCACCAATTCACGTTATAATACCCTTCATGACCAAGAATATGATCCACGTCTGCGAGTTATTCTCGTTATCAACCAGGTTCTTCGAGTTATTCTACTCGTACCAACACGAGTGCTTTGAGGATATCGGAGGATTCAAATTACAGCGATAGTCAGTATTCTGATATTTCTCAAAATTTCCAGATTTGAATTAATGATCATAGTAGTCATGTTCCATTTTAATTTTCTAATAATAAATAAATAATTTGATAAAAAGAACCTAATTTTTTTATTTATTTACTGTACACAAGACTCGATTAAATATTGCAAGCTATTTTTTTTAAACCCTGTATTAAAAAAATATCATAAGTTACCTTATTGTTATAACTAATTTTTCTTCTCCTGTAATGCATTTTCGAAAGTTGTTACCAGTGCCAGTAATTTTGGTTTAATTATATCCAGTAACAGGTTAAAAGTACTCATTGACATTTTCATGTAATTAAAGAATTTCTTTTCATATATTTTTAAATCCAAGAAATAAGTATAATATAATCCTTCAGTGCCGGATTAATCACATAGCAAGAGTAGCAATTGCTATGGACCCGCGTATAACTTACTAAGACATGGTATATTTAATTTTTCTTGCTGTCACAAAAACTTAAAACGTTACACCTTTTTCAACTAAGTGAATCCACGTCAGAAAATCGGTAACCGATTATTTCATTGGCGAAAATAAAACACAGAATTTCATACCGTAAACGCACAAGTTTCATCGCCCATCATGCCTAGTCGGTTCTCGTACTACCGATCCGACCGGGAAGATTTGTTTACGCCTTGGCATATGATCTGACACAACTGGTCACTTCGTCCTCGTGGATTCCAGATTTGGAGGATCATACACCTTCTCTGTTGTACCTTCTGCTGACCTCTCATCCGGACGGCTATCAGGTCTCCGTCGATGCCCCTCTTGGCACTTCGGATCACTGCCTGATCCGAAGTACAGTGCCATCACTTGCTCATTGCAGGCATGAGGCTGCCGCCATGTGTGGCACTATAAGTCAGCGGATTGGGATTGGATGCGGACTTTTTTGCATCCTACCCATGGTAGCGGATTGGCTACGCTGGATAATCCCAAAAAATTGTTGCTGAGTCATTGCCAATATAGTGCCCGGGGATGGAACTTTTCATCCCGTCATCTGTAGTGCCTATCGGTGGCAGACCCCAGCCTATTTGGACGCTCTGCAAAATTGCGTCGCGGCAAAGCAGAAGTGTTACAAGGCCTGGGCTGACACATCGGTGTTCGGAATGCAAACACTAGCACTAAAAAGAAGTACAACTCTGCCTCCAGGTCTTAGAGAGTTATCGCTAGGACAAAGTTGGAGCACATTGTAGTAGTTGCCTTCCTTCTGGAACTCGTACGTTCTGATCCCTAGCCAAGGCTATCCACGGGAATTTCTGTAAATCATCATTACCATCTATGCGCGCATTATATCTATGCTAAGGAGACTCGTTAGCCCGCGCCGCCAAGGAGAAAGCCGATCTTTTAGGTTCTCTTTTGCGTCCAACTCGACTCTCGAAGACGGGAGAACATACCGCCGACCATCTCGCGGTGTGAGTACTCCATACCGGATGTGCTGCTTACACAGCGCTCGGTGCGCAAAGCACTCCTGTCCCTGGACGTCAACAAGTCGAGTGGGCCTGATGGAACCCCATTAATGCTAAAGACGTGTGCTCCAGAGTTGGCGCCGGTTCTTACGCGTCTTTTCCGGCTCTCACCCTTTAGGCGTCGTTCCCGGCTCATGGAAGACAGCCTTAGTGCACCTGATCCTAAAAGGTGACCGCCCGGACCCGTCCAACTACAGGTCTAACGCTATCACTTCCTCGTTCTCCAAAATAATGGTATCTATTATTAACTGCCAGCTTATGTGGCACCTTGAAGACCATCAGCTGATTAGTGACCGTCAATATAGTTTCCGTCGAGGTCGCTCAGCTGGTGTTCTTCTTGTCTACCTGAGCGGAGGCAGTCGAGACCAAGCGGGTGGCCCTGGCGGTTAGTTTGGACATAGCGAAGGCCTTCGTTTGGGTTAGACACAAAAGCGCTTCTTTCAAAGCTTCTTTTATGGGCTTCCCGAGAAATTATGCAATTGGGTCACTAGTTTTCTTACAGATCTTAGAATTAAGGTCGTAGTCGATAGTGCATGATCCGACTCCAAGCATGTGAATGCTGGTGTTCCACAAGTCTGCGTGATATTACCTACCCTGTTCCTTCTGCATATCAATGATATGTTGCATACTAGTAACATTCATTGTTACGCAGACGACAGCACTGGCGATGCTTTATACACCGGTCGTGCTAATATTTCTCGGGAACACTTCGTCGAGTGCCGGAACAAACTTGTGTCTGAAGTTTGTTGAACAAAGTCTCGAATTGGGGGCGACTAAATCTAGTCCAGTTTAACCAACAAAGGCAGGTTTGCGCGTTTACCGCAAAAAAACCCTTTTGTCGTATCTCCTCGATTTCAGGGCACTCCCCTCGTTGCCTCAGCCACCATAGGAATCCTTGGCGTCGACATATCGAGAGACGTACAGTTCCGTAGTTACTTGGAAGGGAAGGCTAAACTGGCATCAAAAAAGCTTGGTGTGCTCAGTGGATTACAGACGGTATTTCATGCCGGACCACCACATGCAGCTTTACAAAGCGTAGGTGCGGCCTCATATGGAATACTGTTTTCATCTTTGGGAGTGAGGAGGTGCCCCGGCCTCAGTACCAGTTCCTTCCACTTGACCGTATGCAACGGAAAGCGGCCACCACCTGATCGGCTTGATCCTCTGGCCTTGCGAAGAGACGTTGCATTTATGCGTCTTCTACCGCATATACCACGGGGAGTGCTCAGAGGAATTGTTCGGATTAATTCCAGCTGCTGAATTTCACCATCGTACACTGCGACAGAACTCGAAATTCCATCCTCATCATCTCGATGGCTGGCGGCCACTACAGTGCGATATGTCCAAGCAATGCGATCCACATTTTCAGATTTTGAAGCAAAAGCCAAAGATCTGATGGGCTGTCATGAATATCAGCAACAGACTTCAAGAAGACGTAAGCGAAACACAAAAACGACCATTTTAGCGGTTCTAGTATGTGATACGTGGTTACGTGGTAGAGCCATGCTGCAGCTATATTAATAGTATAGTTGTAGCACGAATGGGTCGGCTCGACCGGGGAAGGATCACGCTCTCACAGAATACCAGCGTAAAATAGCAGCTTAATGCTGCTGTTTAGATATGGTGAGTGTAGAGAACCGAAGACCCTTTTTACTGGAAAAGTGGCATTCTCTTATTTTTTATCTTAGTCCTCACGGCGGACAACGCATCTGCATTTAAATTCGCAAACGAAGATAGAGGTAGATGTCTATGGGCCACAGCAACCACTTACCATCAGGTGGACTGTGTGCTCGTTTGTCACCCTTATTCTATAAAAAAAAAACTTGACGAATATTTTGACACTTAAAATCTATTACAGCAGAAGATATTTTGAAAAAAACTCCAATTGTAGTCAGTGCTTAAGCAAATGGTTTGAAAGACAGCATAGACGGCGAACGTGCAGTTTGCCGAGCTGCTCAAAACAGTTGTGCTTTTACGATTAATAATACGAAAAAGAATCTCTGGAAATTTGAATATTATAAAATCCTAATGGATTGATTAGAATTAAGGAATTGATTAGAATTATGTTTCCCCAATTTAGAAACTGCTTTGCGCATTTATTGTCTCTCATGATCAATAACTGCAGTGGTGAACGTTCATTTTCGACATTGAGCCGTTTAAAAAATAAATTAAGGAATACTTTGAGTCGAGAACGGAATAATTATCTCTCTGATGAATATAGAATATGATTTGCTTAGAGAAATTGATACGGATAGTATTATTTCTAAATTTACCCACATGAAATCTAGAAAAGTTACTTTGTAAAAGTTTAAAAAGTATAAAGAAACAGATAAATAAATATAAAATATATACCTACATAATTTAAGGTACATCATTAATAAAATATAAATATGTATCTATTCCTAAAATATAATATATTTTGTAATAAATATAAACTTTAAAATATGCACAAAAAAAGATTTACAATTATTTGTGTAGTATCGTCCAACAGGGCCTAGTTGGACGATACTAATCTGTATCTACTTTACTAATAAACACCAACAAAATTGTAACTTATAGATGGCAAATAAACGTATTAAGTATTGAAATGTATTTTACCACAAGAACCCATCCCAGATCAAGGGCCCTCGATAGAATTTGCTACAGGCCCCGCGATTGCTTAATCCGGCACTGTAATCCTTTAGTATATGTCTCGTGTAATGGATGCAACCAAAACTGTCTTTTACGTGAAATCTTCCGTTTTCGTGGTAAATATACAAGCACAGTTAATATGATTATCTTTGCACGTCCATCTTGCCACACCTTGAAGTCGACTGCAAATTCTGGCCGCTCGACATATCGCGGCTGGATACGCACCAGGCGACCAAGCCGCAAATGTGGCCGCCGCGGCCTGGTCGCTTAGTGCTTAGGCGCCCTACTCTCCACATGATTTCCAGTATATATAAAAGTATATATATATATATATATATATATATATATATATATATATATATATATATATATATATATATATATTTTTTTTTTTAATTAGATAACAACAGCCTTCATTTCAATTTGAACGTGGTCAACGCTGCCTTCTAAAGTCATGTATTTCAAACCACGTTGGTACCCCACTACGGCATTATACAAATTTTGCGACGTGCTAACCGTGAGACAGTTATACATTTTAGTGACTGTTCTAAAAATTCGTAAAACTATACCGTTAGACTCCACTGTAGATAATAGAAGAAGAAAAAAGTATGTAACCAAAACTATTCGCACTAAAACAGTGTTTGCTAAACGCCAATATACTGCAAATTCGGTGTACCTTTATAACAGCATTAATAGTTTGTTGGACATTCATACAACAACTCACCATGATTTCAAAAAATCTGTAACTACTTGGTTAAAATCACAAAATTACGAAGACCTTGAAGCACTTTTACACCATACCTCGTAAAATGTAAATCATTTAATCAATACATACCACACACACATACATTCATACAGACACACACACACACACACACACACACACACACACACACACACACACACGCACACACACACACACACATACACACCATTCATCAGCCATACCTACCATCTGCGTTTTCATTAGTAATTTATAACAATGTAATGAAATGCTTTCCTATTTATGACTGTTATAGATAAGGAAGAGCGGGGACTCTGACACAGGTTTTCTTTTAAACTTACTAGGAGGACCCATCTACTATATTGTTTATGTATGTAGTTTTAAAGAAATAAAGCATTATTATTATTATTATTATTATTATATATATAATATATATATATATTTTAATTAGGGATAACAACAGCCTTCATTCTGTGATACATTATTCTTATATAATATGTCTTTACATAGGGCCAATAATAGTCATCTACTTTTCATAATTTAGCACGAATCAAAAGTAAGAAAAGAAATAGTAACAAAAACTGTAATCAAAAACAAGATGCTACTACGGATTTATAAAACTACGAATGCTACCAACATAAACAATAAAGATTAATTGTCTACTCCTGTCAAAGCATGTAGTACCTTTGGTTTGAATGAATTTTTTGAATGGATAAATGGGTCAATATGAGAGAATTTACTGTTAAAATTTTTAACCATTCTGGTGAGGACACTATTCTTGCCATAATTGGTATGATGTAAGGGAACACTGAATAAAGGTGTATATCTAGTCCTACGTCGGAGCACTTTAAAGGAGATTTGTGAAAGCAGAACAGGGCAATCTAGTTGAGCGCGTAAAATATCAAACAAAAAACCCATGTCTAACATCTCACGGCGTTCTTCTAACGTAAGAAGATTAAATTTACGACAATTATCACTGTAAGACATGAATGTGTGCGTGGTTACATCGCACCTGAAATTTAGAGATTTTAAAAACTTTTTCTGAATACGCTCTAAGCGTGCCTTATAAACCTCATATAAAGGCGACTATACCGGACTAGCGTACTCCAATATGCTTCTCACTTATGCAAAATATAACGTTTTTAATGCTAAAGTACTTTTAAACGGTTGACAGGTTCTTAGAACAAATCCAAGCATACGGTTACCTCTATCTGCTATATCATAATGCATATTAAGGAGCATCTTGGAGTCAAAACAAACGCCGAGATCACGTACATCATTGACTCGTGTTAATACTTGATTATTAAAGTTATAAGGAAAGACAATTGGACTTTTCTTGCGCGTAAAGCTTATAATCTGACATTTTAAATATTGACATAGATCTTATTGTGTTGATAAAAAGAAAACAAGTTATCCAAATCGTATTGTAACAATCTACAATCTTCAACAGAACGAACTACCCGGTATATTTTTTTATCATCTGCATATAATAGGTGATTAGAATGAGAAAAACAGTTAGCAATATCAAAGATGTATGCATTGTAGAATAGCGGGCCAAGGTGCGATCCCTGTGGGACACCCGAGGGAACAGTTACATAATCGGATCTGTATCCGCCCAGCACTACCGCCTGAGAGCGATTAGAAAGATAGGAGATCACCCACCGGAGTAGGCCTCCTTGAATTCCAAGCAAATAGAGCTTGCGGAGCAGCAGGTCGTGGTCTACACGATCGAAAGCTTTTTCAAAATCAGTGTAGACCACGTCCACCTGACCACCATTCTCCATATGCAAGAGGACATAACTTGAGAACAGAGACAAATTCGATACCGTAGATCGTCCTTTTATAAAGCCATGCTGTGTTTCGGGAATACCGCGGATTATAATGGGGTAGATGAAGCTGTAAACGATTTTTTCAAAAAGTTTACTGATAGTGTTCAAAATTGAAATCGGACGGTAATTTTCAATTGAGGTTTTTGGTCTTTTTTATGTATGGGAATTATATTAGCTGTTTTCCATAAATCGGGAAAATACATTCATCGAGAGACAGCGAAACAGAATAGTAATAGGCAATGACAAGCTATCAGCACATGAAACCAATACAATAGGGGGAATACCATCGGTTCCAGGTCCCTTAGATTTATCAAGTGATTTTAGGAATTTAATAACTATTTCTCGAGTAATATGTACGCGGGATAATGACTCCGTAGTGGAGTACTCAGAAACGTGATAAGGCTGAGTTTGGCTACTTGATGATGGTGTTATAAAAACACTTTCAAAAAATGTATTAAAAGCTGAGCAAATACTTGCTCCCTCGTCATATTTCTGATCTCCCAGTGTAAACTGTCTTGGGTAACTGGAACAGGCTTTTTTCGAACAGACATATTTCTAAAAGTGTTTAGGATTGGACCTAATATATTATTCAGCATTGTTTGTAAAAAATTTAAAACAAATTGAACGCGGTGTTGTCGCGCACTTAAAAGCGAAAATTCATCATAATCTCTTGGATTACGGTATTTTTTCGAAATACAATGAGTGCGCCATTTTTCGATAAATATACGTTTTTTAAAGGGTTGTATATTAAAATCAGGTATTTCAATGCAATCAAATGCAATGCGATAATTTTTGCTTAATATCATTCAATCCACTCTGTTTTACGTTCGATTCAGGTGGAATGTACGCTATAGCTATGTAAATCAATCGAGGACCCAAGCGTACGTGCAGGTAAAGTCACGCACACAGACTCGTGTGTTGTATGTACACTGGACCATTGGCCGCATAGACTTGCACCCAATTCGCGACGTACGCAGATTAACACTCCGCCACCGACCTTTTTCCCTGACAATAAAAAATTACGATCACTTCTAAAAACATCATATTTATAATAACATAGTTCGTTGTTATATATATCACTTTTTAACCAGTTTTCGGTCAATAAGATTATGTCACAGTCTTGAGATAAAATATTGTTATATAGTTCAAAACATTTCGTACGTAAACCACGTTTTGATAGTACATGCTTAAACCCTTTTTAGATTGCTAAAAACGACTTTTAAAACAAAGAACAATTAATGTAAATAATGAATCATAAACAAACAAAAATAATGTGTTCAGAGTTACGTTGCTGTTTATAATGATACGCTGTACTTTAGACAAACAGTAAGAATATAAACTTATGTAGGTATTTGTAAATAAAGTACTAAGGTCGGAAGTTAACAATTTTATGTAGTTTTGTAGATAAATATTAGATATTACATTAATGGTAAACCTCCTAATAATAATGTATATTAAGTGTAATTTGTAGTCATAAAAAATGTTTATGTGTATATACTTAAATAAAAACCATATATGAATTTAGAACAAAAAACAAAACTACTTGATTACTTTTTAACATCACTAACATTAATAATGACATAAGAATTACCATTCCTTTGTTGTTTTGTAAACATGAATCCGATATTAAATGAGGAGTTATCCACACAGACCAATAAAAGTTGTATATGCATGTACGAGTATAATATATTAAATATAAATAATAATATGGTATAAAAATATAGTATATACTCTATATAGAATAATTATTACATAGTATATATAATAAAGTATTTGAAAAACGTTTGTATATATATAAATAATAACATTATGTGATTTAAAAAAAGATTCAGCCATGCTATTAGAAAACAAAACGAGTACACTGTTTAAGATAAATAACAATAATAGTAACTAATTTTTGGGGAATTGTCGTCTTTCCTTACATAAATTTTACAGTTACGAACCCACACGTATTCATATTTAGGATTTGCACATTTAGCGGCGGCTTTGGTTTGTTTTAGCAGCATTTTATTAGCGGGTATGAGGTGTTCATTAACATATATATTTCGCGACTCTCCCGGGATTCCTATGTCGATTGTAGTTAAACCCTTCTTCTTCCATATAGCAGAGATGATGCTGTCTCTCAAGAGGATTGATTTTAATTGAACCACAATATTTTTTGTTAATTTATTGTCGCTGTCACGTGATTTAACACGATGGGCATAAATTAAGTCTCCGGCAGATAAATCTATCCCCGTGTATTTGCCTATTGCAATAACGTAATCGGAGATAATTTCATTCTTTTTTTCCGGGATCTGAGAGATCTCAATGTTCATGGCGCGATCACGTTGCTGCATGTAATTATATTCATTTCGCTAAGACTAAGAGGTGAGCCCGCTCTAGAACCGGGTGGTGACCGCTGCACGCTCATGTTAAGATGGTCAGCAAGTATTAGCACTGTGTATGTAAAAATTATGCGTGTGCGCAGGACGAAAAATCGCTAGTTGTCTCTTTTATCGAGGGGGTGAGACGAAGGGCAGCACTGGCAGCACGTCGCACCGTTGTATTACGCGGTTATAATAGGGATTAAGTGACAAAAAACTAATATTACTAGATTGAACTTTATGCACCACTAAATTAGATTCCAAATATAAATCACGTTAAACTTTAATTTTTATTGAATAAAATTATTTTTACGGATTTTATCGCGTTTAATTTTACTAATTTTGATTCCCGACGTTTCGGGTGCTTTACAGCACCCATGGTCACGGGGGGGGACTGAGGTGTTTGACGTCCTAATGTCATAGTTAGCCCGGCTACCTTCAGTTTTTTGAATATTAATTTTTGGACCGATCTACGCAGAATGAGCTTACATCCTCAAAGATTTTCTATTGAGGATTAAAGCCGGCCACATACATACGGAATTCCGACGGGTCGGCCACACACATTCGGAATCCAGTTTTGCCCGCAAAATTTCGAAAGGAAAACTACCGTACGTGTGTGACGTGTCATTGATTTTATTTGGACTTGCTGCGTTCGGAATACCGAAACGAATTCCGAATGTATGTGCCGGGCCTTAATGTATTTGTAAATAGGCAGAAAATATTTCATATTCTTTAAAAACAGTCAAGCGGTGGCTTTCATTGCACTTAGAAATTTATTTGCCATATAAATAGCGTAATCATTAATCTTTAGCATATACATCTGCTCTTTTGTGGATTTTTTCCACAAATTAATTTTAAATTTGTATTGCGATCGGTCCTCTCGCATTAAATGTGGGTTTTCAGTATGCCAACCATAAACATTATGAATGTTGAAATTCATTACAGCCCTTCACAAGTCCACTGCTGAACATAGGCCTCCCCCACGGAATGCCACAAAGCACGGTCCCAGCCACCTGCATCCATTGACTTCCTGCATGTCTTACCAGGTCGTCACTCCATCTAGTGGGGGACGCCCTACCTTCGCCTGCCGGTACGAGGCTGCCACTCGAGAACCTTTCTTCCCATCGGTTGTCGGTTCTTCGAGCTATATGCGCCATTGCCGCCACTTCAGCTTACTAATCCTTTGGCTATGTCGGTTACTCTGGTTCTACTGCGGATATCCTCATTTCTAGGTTTATCACGCAGAGAAACTGAGCATAGCCCTCTCCATAACTCGCTGAGCGACCTTGAGCTTCCTACGGCCAGCAGTGAAGGACCACGTCTCAGTTCCATATGTCATCACTGGCAGCACGCACTGGTTGTACAATTTAGTTTTGAGGTTTTCAGGTATGCCTGACGAAGAAGATGGGTCGTAATCTCCCGAACGCTGCCTAGCCGAGTTGAATTCGTCGATTGACCTCTCGGTTGAAGTTGGACTTACCTAGTCGGACTATTTGTCCCAGGTAAACATATTCGTCAACAACTTCGAGCTTAGTGCTCCCAACAACTACCGGCATAGGTGTGACATGGACGTTAAACATGATTTTTGTTTTGTCCATGTTCATCTTAAGACTATCCGTTGGGAGACACTATTGAGGTCATTGAGCATAGTGCTTAGGTCCTCCAGCGATTCTGCCATAAGGACTATATCGTCGGCAAATCGAAGGTGAGTGATGTACTCGCCATTGATGTTAATACCGTATCCTTTCCAGTCCAGTAGCTTGAAAACGTCTTCCAATGCAGCGGTGAAGAGTTTCGGGGATATTACGTCACCCTGTCTTACACCTCTCTGCAGTTGGATAGGTTTTGTACTCTGGTTCTGTACTCGGATAGCCATCGTAGCCCTACTGTACAAACACTTCAGCACCTCGATATACCGACAGTCAACTTGGCACCGCTGAAGGGACTGCAGCACCGCTCAAATTTCGACGGAATCAAGGCTTTCATAGTCCACATACGCAGGCAAAGTGGCAGATTGTACTCGTCGGTCTTCTGTACAATTTGCCGAAGGGTATGTATGTGGTCTATGGTGCTAAAGCCTTTTCGGAAACCGGCTTGTTCGGGAGGTGGAAGTCGTCGAGTCTGCATGCGAGACGATTCGTAATGACTCTCAAAAACAGCACGTAGACGCGGCTCAGAAGGAAATCGGTCTGTAGTTCTTCAAGAGCGTTGTCGTTTCTTGAAGAACAAGACCACCGCACTTCTGCTCCACGCGCTCCGGTGTAATGCCACCATGGAGACGGAATTAAAGAGCTTCTGAAGGACTCAAGCACCTTTCCACCCGCTTTCAGAAGCTCCGCTGTAATTCCATCCTCGCCTGGGGCCTTGCCGTTTTAAGGTGCTGGAGAGCCATTCTAATCTCGCTCAGACTGACGTCCGGGATATTATCGGAATAGTGTCAGATAAGACTTGCTCTTGGATCGTTACTCACACTTGCGCGTGGCTCCAACGATGACGTGTACAGCTGCCCATAGAACCTCTCAATCTCACTCAAAATCTCAGGTGTCCCGGAAACGATGCTGCCACAATCGGTTTTCAGCTTCGACAGTTGGCTCTTTCTGGCAGACAGATCTCTGGCAAAGACTTTGGAGCCCTGGTTCCGCTCGATCGCTTCTTCAATACGAGCTGTATTGAAGTTGCGCAAATCCCGCCGCATGCATTTGAGATCTGTCTGTTCAGTTGCCTGTATGCTGTCAAATCTGTTGAAGACTGCAGCTTCATCTCCCGTCTAACAACCATGAGATTAAGAGTGTGATCGGAGAGTTTTTGTGTTCTTCTGCGACGGGTCTTACAGAACTTAGCTCCGACCGCATGGACAGTTTCCACGAGCTTGTCATTCATATCGTCCACTTCATTGCAAAATTCTAGGCACTGAAAACGATTTTGTAACTCGAGCTGAAAGTTTTCGGGACTTTGGATTAGAGCACGAGGGGACGGGCGTTGACTTCATTAGACGTGACCTCTCAACAACGTTTGGGTTCAGTGTGCCTCTCACCATTCGGTGATCGCTGCCAGTTTTCACCCTCGCGATCACTGAGACATCACTGAACAGTTGTCGTCTGGTCGTCATAATGAAGTCAATCTCATTTTGTCGAACCGTCGGGGCTCGACCAGAAAAGTTCATCATAAAGTCCTCTTTCTGAAGAAAGAGTTCATCATAAAGAGTCCTCTTTCTCCATAAAGTCGGCCAGCTGCTGGCCCTTGGGTTCCGTTGCCTATTCCGAATTTCCCTACTTTCAGCTCACCGCTCTCTCTTGTGCCTAGTTTTGCGTTGAAGTCTCCCATTAACACATTGTGGGTTTGGAGGATGCATGGCTCTAGAGATATCCTCATACATTTCTCCACCTCCTCATCGGGGTGTGCCAGGTTGGTGCGTAAACCTGTATGACCTTCAGCGAATACCGTTTGGTGATTCTGAGTTATAAGTACGCAACCCTCGTCGACACCTCCCGAACTTTACAACGTTAACGAGAGACTTGTGGACGATAAATCCGACACCTCCTTGGGACAGATGGTCGCCCTCCCGGTGATAGAATAAGTTACCGGATTCGAGGATTACCGTGTCCTCCCCCTCTCTTCGGACCTCGGATAGTCCTATTATATTCCAGCGTAACTTATCTATCTCTTCTTCCAGCTCCAGGATCTTCTCGTCAGTCCTCAGGGTGCGTGCGTTATATGTTGCCAGGTCGAGTCGTCGTAGGTGGCCCCGCCGTTACCATGGTCGCCACCGTAGCCAGGAATAGCGGGGCCGCCGGGGACTGGGGGCCGTTTCTTTGTGTCGTCGCTCATGGCATGGGGGGTATATTGCCATAGTTGCCACGCTTGGCGAGCGGGTAGGCAACCGCAGTTTTTTATTGTTTTTGGCTTTTATCAGAAAGATGCTGCTGCCCATCTTCTGTATCAGTTTCCCTTTGTTGCCTCTTACGACACCCACGAGAAGATATGGGGTAGTGGGTATTCTTACCCGCCACTACACGGGGGAATGTTGAAATAACCATCTTTTTTTGCATGTTGTTTCATGGGTCCATAATAGTTTATCCAAAAATTGCGGATCTTCGCGGGTTTTTGCTAACATTGTTCTGCAAAAGGTTTTTCTAAAAGAATTGTCACGCGGTAGTAAATTCCGTACTCGTCTCATATGATAGGGGTGGTATGTAAGACGTTTCAAAATACGATGCGCGACAGTTTTAGATACTCCCGTACTTTCTTGAATCGCACGTACTGAAGTAGTCTTGAATTTCATTTAAAACTACGTCATCGTAGTCCCCTCAGGATTCCACCAAGGTTTCGAACACCAGGTAGAGTCGTCACTCCGAATACGCCTGATGTACATGGACGAAAACGCGGTGATCCCGATGACGTTCGGCATTCGGGTACCTTTCTCGATAAAGCCTGGCTGCGGCACTAGCGTTACATCCACTCTTTTTTTTATAGGATAGGGTGACAAACAGGCACACAGTCCACCTGATGGTAAGTGGTTGCTGTGACCCATAGACATCTACATCTATCTTCAATAAAGAATCAAAATGCAGATGCGTTGTCACCGTGAGGACAGATGGAATGCCTCTTTTCAGTAAAAGGGTCTCCGGTTCTCTACACTCACCATACGAAACACAGCAGTGTTAAGCTGCTATTTTACGCTGGTATTCTGTGAGGCGTGGTCCTTCCCCGGTCGTACCGACCCATTCGTACTACAACTATACTACTAATATAGCTGCAGCATGGCTCTACCACATGTATGAGATGAGGTGCATGTTCGCATATTCTTCAGCTGAGTAGAGATAAGGCATGATTCGGAATACCCAGTAGCGTAGAAAACACAAATCACTGGTTTTAACGACTGCAGAGTTTGCTAAACACAATATTCAGGTGTTACAATCACAAGTCCCGGTTTAAGTTGACTGTCAGTATATCGAAGTGCTGAAGTGTTTGTAAAGTAGAGCTACGATGGCTATCCGGTGCAGAACCAAGTAAAACCTACCCAACTGCAGAAAGGTGTAAGACAGTGTGACGTTATATCCCCGAAACTCTTCACCGCTGCATTGGAAGACGTTTTCAAGATAATGGACTGGAAAGGATACGGTATTAACGTCAATGGCGAGTACATCACTCACCTTCGATTTGCCGACGATATAGTCCTTATGGCAGAATCGCTGGAGGACCTAAGCACTATGCTCAATAACCTCAATAGTATCTCCCAACGGATAGGTCTTAAGATGAACATGGACAAAACAAAAGTCATGTGTAACCTCCACGTCACACCTATGCCGGTAGTTGTTGGGAGCACTTAGCTCGAAGTTGTTGACGAGTATGTTTACCTGGGACGAATAGTCAGACTAGGTAAGTCCAACTTCGACCGACAGGTCAATTAACGAATTCAACTCAGTTGGGCAGTGTTCGGGAGATTACGAGACATATTCCCGTCAGGCATACCTCATAACCTCAAAACAAGATTGTACAACCAGTGCGTGTTGCCAGTGATGACCTATAGAGACGTGGTTCTTCACTGCTGGCCGTATGAGGAAGCTCAAGGAGCTATGGAGAGAGCTATGCTCGGGATTTCTCTGCGTAATAGACTTAAAAACGAGGATATCCGCAGTAGAACCAGAGTAACCGACATATCCCAATGATTAGTAAGCTGAAGTGTCAATGGGCCGGCCATATAGCTCGAAGAACTGACAACCGATGGGGAAGAAAGGTTCTCGAGTGGCAGCGTCGTACCGGTAGGCGAAGTGTGGGGCGTCCCCACTAGATGGAGTGACGACCTGGTAAGACATGCAGGAAGTCAATGGATGCAGGTGGTTCGGGACCGTGCTATATGGCATTCCTTGGAGGAGGCCTATGTTCAGCAGTGTACTACTTGTGAAAAGCTGTAATGATGACGATGATTCCAAGTTACAATGAAGACACCTAAATCTAAAGAAAATATGAAGGTCTGCAAGTGTTGAAAAAGGCAAAAGGGGTTTATTACAGCAATCGCTCCTTTTTGTCATGTACAATTATGACTTACTATTAAAACACATGATAACTTGGGAATTAAAAAGAAGAATCAAATAAAGTTAATATTTTTACCAACACTGGAATTAATTGGCCAATTTCTCTCATTATCCTAATTGTTAATGAGCCTCTTCTTTTCCTGTACCCTTCATATATCAAAAATTAAAAATGCACGAAAATCATGGAACAGATTTGTAGTTAATGAGCGTACATATCATGACTATTATGACTGGAGATTATATTTTATGCAATAATGTAAAAATGATTAAGATGGTTAAGAATAAACCATTTTAATTTTTTATAAATACATCTTATAAACGGGATTTTTTCAAAGTATGTGTAAGGTACAGGCTAAACAAAATGTTGCCTTTATAACGCTAATCAAAGCGTACACAGGAAAACAAGACCTAAGCGAATATAAAAATAAAGATTTACGCAAATTAATTTCAAAGAATTTGATAAATCACTTTTATGACTCCATTCTTTAGGAATATAAGGTGACGATGGGGGATTACTCCTCAGTTTTCATCTTATATTTTTAAATGATTTATGTTTTGTGAACTGATTTAAACCTAGGCTACGGACCTACTAAGAATAACCATAATGCTGATTAGTTTTTTTCTAAGAAGTTAAGATCTCTTTTAATTTAGCTACTTAGATGTAATATAGTATATACTACAATACGTGAGGGTAATATGGTCATCCTGTTAATATGGTCACTTTCTTATAACTCAAAACTACAGCCTTGTTTTTGCATGGATGGCTCTGCGATACGATAGCTCTTCATCAGCCAATCAAATAATAAAAGGTCAAAGGGCGCTGCTTTATCGACGCCATTTGACAGTTGACAAAGTAAATAGTTGATTTTAGTCATAGATATAGTATACATTAGATTGGCGATGGGTGATTAGGGTGAGACCAAAACGAAATGTACCGGTGTGAGTGAAATATGCATGTGTGCGAGACGAATAGTGCTGCGCCATGCATCAACCAATTATCGATACAGAGCGCTGTATCTGTGTCATAAAATGAATATTTTTATGTTTGAGGACATAAAATAAAACTACAAATTAAAAAAAATATTTTTGTTTTCCACCAAATATAATTAATTTATTGTAAAATGTCGTAAGCTCTCCTTGAGGGTATTTTGCAATTTTGCTTCATACTTAAATCTAATAATCAAATAAGTTTCGATTATTAATTTAATAATTAAGTGTTTATGGTTTGATATTGCTGTGAATCAAACATATATATATCAAGTATTTTAAAAAATTTTTGCAGGACACAAGGCATTCGTTTGCTAATTTTCGAAACATATTTTCGTTTACAATTTTTCATTTCATATGTTTTCGGAAAACTCGTTCAGAATGAATACCTATCTCATAAACGTCATGACGAGGGATAAACAACATACAAATAAACAGCAGTGCTTACACTGCCGTGTTCCGGCGTGTTATGCATGAGAGCCGGTATAATTATAAGCTGTAAGGCATTTTATCTTAGTCCTCAGGGTTAAAAACAAATTTGTAGCTTTCTTTGTTTGATGCTGACTGTAGGTGACCATGTACTGCAGTAGTCGTTTACCATCAAGTGATAATGTAAGTTCCTTTGTTACTTTCGTTTTATAAAAAAAGTACATCATAAGGATGACGACAACAAGTTGTACACATTTGAACTTGCGCAAACGAAATAAACATATGTACAGTAAAATATAAAATAAGGAACTACGCACGGGAATAAATAATGTTTTTGTACGTGGTAGAGCCATGCTGCAGCTATATTAGTAGTATAGTTGTAGTACAGATGGGTCGGCTCGACCGAGGAAGGACCACGCTCACAGAATACCAGCGTAAAATAGCAGCTTAACACTGCTGCATTCCATCTTAGTCCTCACGGCTGACAACGCATCTGCATTTTGATTCTTAATTGAAGGTAGATGTAGATGTCTATGGGTCACAGCAACCACTTAACATCAGGTGGACTGTGTGCTCGTTTGTCACCCTACTCTATAAAAAAAATGTTGGTATTGAACCAGAACGCAGCTTTACTCTTTGTGCACTTCTATGAAAAAAACATTTTTGTTCAAAGTGCTGCTACAAATAGTCGAATATTTTTAGAAGTGTTCTCTATTTATCATATTTAACCATTTTGTTTAACCTCAAAATTTTTGGTAATCTAAAACATTATAAGAGTTTAAATTATCTCATTAAACTATTTACTATATTGCCATTTGGCTACGAAACCCTAAAAATTAAAAATTAAAATAAATACGAAGTTACAGAGGCTGCATCCAAAGATATGCCTTTGCTTGTTGTAAACATATTATCGATAAGATGATATTGATAGTGTCAATCTACAAAAATTAAATCCAAATAGCGGGAATTCACGTATTTGCTATTATTTGTAATACAATTCTTACGCATTTAGAGCATTTTCGTAATAAAATGCGATATTTTTCCCTATCCATTTGTGTATAAAATATTTGTACCAGTTATAAAATATTGCATTTAGAGTGATAAATATTTTAATTGTAATTACGTATGAAATGTATAATTTTGTGGATTTTCTTTTATTGGTGAACTGCATTCAGGTACTGTACACGTCACTATGTTTAATCACACCTTTTAAATACTTATAAATACTTCAAAATCAAAGATATCGCGAAAATAAGCGGGATTTGTTTCGTTAACGATTGACGTCAGTCCGATATAGGCCTATAGCGTGTACGTGTATGGTCTAGCCATTCTATCTCGTTCTAACGTAAGCATATGCTATGCCCTTTCTCTTTTACATTGCCAATCTAACGTATGTATATACTTAATCTATGATTTTAGTATTGTGTAGTGCAGTTAGTTTTTAAGTTGATTTTCATATTAGTTATAGTATATTACTTTGTGTTTTAGTCTCTTTCTTTTTACAAGATACGAAAATATAGTTTTCTTATAATATATTTTCGTTTTGTTAATTTTGAAGACATATAATTTAAAATTTTGTACAACCGACTATAATTATTTATGAATAACTCAAAACTATTGGTCAGAACTTGATCAAATTTATATGGGCCACATGAAGCACCAGCTTTAAAAAAGAATCATCGAAATCGGTTCACCTAGAAAAAAGTTATGAGGTAACACACATAAAAAAACATACAGTCGAATTGAGTATCACCTCCTTTTTGAAGTCGGTAGAAAAATGACGTATGCTATTTTTTTATTATATTACTCGTAATAATTTAGATTTGATTTTTAAAAAGCGATAGTGAAGTTAGAGGATAGAATTTTATCTGATATTGTAAATCTACCTACTTAAAATACCATGAGAGTGATTGATTTATTGTTTAAAAGGGAAGATCTCTTAATTTAGTTATTGGCTACTACTTATATCTTAACAAGTTTGGTATAAAAATATTCTATTAATTTAAGTGTTAAGGTGAAAGCGCCAGTTGTAGTTGCCTAAGCACAACATTGTTCATTTTACCATGTTTTAATTTTATTAAGTCACTTTCTTGCTTGACTTTCGTCGTTCCGGGTGGAATTTAGTAATTGATTTTAAACTAAATTCCCGATGACGGATGACAATTCAAGGATATGATAAAAAAAATATGGTAAAAATAAAAAATAAAGTATTTAAAATTTTAACTTGTTTTGATGGTTTTAATACAAACTTGTTCCTTAATGTTGATCTCTGATTTTCATTAAAAATCCTGAGTACAAAAATGTATTATCATTAATAATACAGTAATAATATGACTTAAACCTTAAATACACAGCCAAGTAATATTTGAATTTAATAATAAACTAACTTAAAACTAATTAGGTCTTAATGTTTTTAGCAGACTAACTGCTCTTTAAAATTAAATAGAACTAAAACTAGGTACTAAAATAATTTTGACAGCCTACAATAAACAAAATAAATAGTAAGTATTCATTTCAAAATTAAGTTTCAATCAAATATGTGGTTTATATTCTATCTTTAAAAAAAATACTGTGCAACTAACATCTTATATCATATATGTCCAAATAAACAGTTAAAGTTACGTAAACTATTTAGTAATCTGTGGTCAAAATTACGTAAACTATTTAGTGAGTTTTGGCGGGAACTTGATCGGCGGCGGTTTGCTGCTCCTGTATTATTGTTTGAATAATGGTTTGAAGTGGATTTTGATATGTAAAAGTGGTGCGATTTTGTGTATTAAGTGTCTGCATGTAAACTATTAGTGGAAACAGTGAAACAAGTGCTCTGATGGTGATGTGATTCTCAAGATAAGGTGTCTATCTGCTTAGGCGCTTTGAGATACCATAACTGTCAACTGTCTGCTGATTCAAGTTGCCGTCAAAATCTAAAGGGCTGCACAATGTGACGCATCAACATATTGTGAAGCAGTGTACTAGGAAGGATGAATAAACATTTGGGAAATATAATAAACCGAATAAAAATACTAAGACTTGGCCTAAAGGTCTAGATACCAGGCCATAAACTCCAAAAAACTATTTAGTAATCTGTGGTCAAAATTACGTAAACTATTTAGTAATCTGGTCAAAATCTATAATGCAAAACGTATTTTTTTAATTCAATCACTTTCATAGTAAGAAGTGGCGATGTTTAAGTTTGGCTTAATACTTATCACAAAAGGATAGAGATGTAAGGCTAAGGAGTGTTAGTTAAATATTTATGGACATAAAACAAACTACGGGTTAATAGAGAATTGTTTTAGATATATTCTTAATATAAAGGAGTCAGTCGTTTTGGGCCACTAGAAATTTTAATGACCCTTAATATTACATACAAAAAAAAGTTACCAATTTATTATAATAAATGACCTATAGATTTTATGAATATCTAAACGGAATCAAGAAATCTAAAAAATGAGTGGTTTTGATATTCCGTGTTCTAGTTAATGTAATATGGGAAAAATGCGTGTAATGAATCATTTTGCAGTTTCTATTAAAAGAAAAATGTTTTTTTAAAATAACTTATTATATAAATATTATATTTATACTTGTTTGTATATTATATATTTATTACTAAAAAGGGATACCACTGAGATTTTTATCCTATTTCTAAAAGTGTTAGCTTATATCATATAACATGGTTCAAAGACACCGTGGAACGAAACGCTATTTTGTCATTGACTTCCGTGCTGGGTAATAAGTAATAACCGACCACTGACTTAGAAGTATATGGACTGGGCATACCTACAGAATTAGCGTGACTACCTATTACACTGGCATAAAATGTGCCTTTTATAGGTTGTAACTCAACATGGGCAGCTGATATCGATATTTTACTAATATGAATTTGTTCTCATTTCATACAATTGAATTTGTTGCTTTATTTATTTTATTCCGTAGGTATTTATATAGGTACAGGGCTATATTTTCAATCGTCAAATAACTTATCTGAGGAATAAATAATGTGTCTGGCAGTTTTATGGCTTTGTGTAGATAGAAATTAAATCCGTAGCTAATTGTGTAACACCAAAATGACAAACCATACCAATTTGACAGTTTAACAATATCCATTGCGTTGTTTTTGTTGTCGAGCAAACGAATTTTTCAATCACATGAAGCAATGGATATTGTTGGGTTGTCAAATTAGATTTGGATTGCTATCCCTAAGTTTTGCTTGAGCTGCTTCACCAGGCTTCACCGCATATGTACACTTACAGTGCATACTCTGCTAGATTTCTTGTATTAGGTACAGTCAAACAAAGATTTAAGTATGCAGGCAGCTAACTTGCAACTTGTTTTAAACAATGTTCTGAGTGTACTAAGTACTTACTCAAGTTTTACATCATTTATATAATTGTGAACAAAGTTAAAAGTTATAACGCATAACAATAAAAATGAATATTGACAGAGTAGTGGGAAGATTCTTGAGAAGATTTTTTGCTTGTATACCAAATTTATTAACTGTACAATATTACTGGGAGGGAGATCCCTGATCCCATATTTATATAATCCCATATTATAGTATTTTAATATAAAATATATATAATTACATTTTAAATGAAAAATATTATTTTTCGCAGGTAGGTACATTAATTTTGTTAGTTTGAAATTCGAAAATCTGGCATGATCATCAAACATTATATCCGGGAATTATAAACTATTAATATTATTTATTCATTTCTGAACAAAATTAATCTATTAAAATAATTTCTAGTACAACACTTTGTCACTGCTTTTTGACAGTTTGACAGCAGATCTACCACAAAACTTGGCGCTTAATATGGCGGCACAGTCACGCATGGATGAGCTAATGACGTCACACGAAAGTGTTACGAAAATAAGCACTTGACAAAGTGTAGTTGTCTCTCTTTTCTATTGCAGCTACTGCTTTGTTAAAAAGAGACAAAACTGTTTTTGACAAGTGTGTGTCGATAATATAGATATTTGTATAACTATTATTTCTATAGTAGAATATGCCGCCTCCATAGGTATATCTCTATGTAACCGACGGCCATATTAGCTTGCTACATATTTATTTATCTATGGGCCATATTATCATAATATAAGCATCGGGATTCTTGGCGGGATTTCCAAACGTGGCGGTTGATTTAATTATTATTACTGTTTTTCGTTAAAATATCCTGTGTAAATATTACCAAAACTTATTTTAGTCAGTGTAAATAATTGTACATTTTGTTAATTATTAAAATGAATGAACCGGAGGACCCAGGTGGAACCCCGAAACGATCCAAAATTGTTCGTAAAAGAGGTACGAAGGAATGTGGACCTGAAGTAGGCGGCGGTGAGAATGACTTTATTCCGTTTTTTAAGCCAGGTTATCTGAGACTTTATCCTGAACATTGTACAAATACGGACTTCAAAGTTTTTGTTGAAAGCCAGGACCAACAGGTTAAACTTGGAAATAAAAGCCCAGTTTATTTAAATCATATTTTTACTTCGGAGGTGAAAGGTGTGGTAGCTTTACATAGAGTTAATGCCAACAAAATTGCGGTTGTTTTTAAACAATACAACACTGCAAATAATTTCATCACAAATACAGACTTTTTAACAAAGCACAACTTGAAGGCGCATATTCCTGCAGCGCAGATAGAAAAAACTGGAATCATACGATATGTGCCTACCAACATTTCGAACAAGGAGTTATATACAAAATTGTCTTCGATCTATGAAATTATTTCAGTGAGAAGATTCACGAAAAAAGTCGGTCAAAGTACTGTAGGTCTCGAGACTGTCAGTATAACTTTCTTATCAAATGTTCTGCCCGACATCATCCAATATGACCTATTTTCGTTCAGGGTGTTTGAATATGTCCCGCCGTTGCAGCAATGCTACCGGTGCTTCAAGTTCAACCACCCTGCGAAAATTTGTAATGGTAAACAACGTTGCTCGATATGTGCTGGGACATAATTTCAGAGACTGTGATAAAAGAGAACCTGTGTTGTCAATTGCAGGCCCTCACCTGGCCATTTCCAAATCTTGCCCAATAAAATGAAAAAATACTTGGAAAAAGGGAAATTACTTATGCTCTGTGGCTAATACATTTAAGTCATCTGATTTTCCGTCTTTACCTGCACAGTCGAGCAACACTGTTAAGACCCTACCATCAATAAGCCAAAATGTACATAAATAAATAAAAATGTAAAAATTGTAAATAATGTAAATAAAACAGTGCCTGAACCCAACTTGAACCAAACTCAACTTAAGGCTCAAGCAAACAATAAGAATATTCTGATGGCAATGGTCCAAACTTTAGTTGAATTGGGTAATAAAATAGATAATGAACCTGTGACTACACTGTTCATTAAAGACTTACTTTTAAAAAATCTGTCATAATAATGGACAGTGCAGTACAGAACATACAGCAGTTATGTATAGCTCAGTACAATATTCAAAGTATAAATAGGAAAAAACCCTTAGTGTCTAAATTTTTAGATGAGCAAAATGTTGATATCTGTCTACTCAATGAAACTTGGCTGAAAGATACTCAGCATTTTAAAATTTCGGGATATAATTTCCACTATCATAACGCCCAAAATGAGCATGGTGGAGTAGCAATTTTGATCAAACCGTATTTTAAATATAATATAATTCATACCAGATTTTACCAAGATATTCAGACTTTGGCATTATCGTTATATGTAAGTGGTAAACAATTAACGATTTTATGTGTATACTGCCCTCCCTCGAATGGTAACTTCAGAATAAGTAAATTGAGTGATATAATTAGAGATTTGCCTAAGCCAATATATGTGGCTGGAGATTTCAACGCTCACCATGTGGCATTTGGGTGTATGACCACGAAAAGTCAGGGTCAACAGTTATACGATCTAATTGATGAATTTGATCTATGTGTCCTTAACAATGGTAGCTTCACTACTATTAATTATCCTAAGCGAAATCCATCGGCTATTGATGTCAGTTTTTGTAGTGCTCCAATCACTCCACTATGCGAATGGGGTGTGCATGATGATTGTATGGGAAGCTATCATTTTCCTACGCTTACTCGTGTTTTA
>JAGSMP010002427.1:0-24043 GCA_029286625.1 Parnassius orleans | reverse complement strand
TAATTGATGAATTTGATCTATGTGTCTTAACAATGGTAGCTTCACTACTATTAATTATCCTAAGCGAAATCCATCGGCTATTGATGTCAGTTTTGTAGTGCTCCAATCACTCCACTATGCGAATGGGGTGTGCATGATGATTGTATGGGAAGCTATCATTTTCCTACGCTTACTCGTGTTTTATTGTCCGTTGGTAGACATGACTAATCTGTATAAGTTTTTCATCGTTGAATTCCGCGATTTTAGTTTTCAGTATACATTTACAATTTATTTACGCCTCCTCCGTAATATCATACAATTCCTTTTGAACATATGATGTATTTTCTAATATTTTTGGTTCTACAGTTCTTAACAATTCCTTTGCCCTCCTAAAAATTCATCCCATAATATTTCTAAAGATTCTAATCGGCTATTACATATTGTAATCGCCGATTAGATACGATCATATATAATCTTTGTGACACGATCTTGCGGCGATTTTTTTAAATTAACATACGTATTGATTTCTTATATTAACGCGAACACTACACATTGAGTAAAACTAATTTGTTTTTGTGTTTTATCGCGTTTAATTTACTATTTTAATTCCCGACGTTTCGGTTGCTTTAAAGCAACCTTGCGTTTTAACATACGTTTTAGATATTCTGCTAGCCGAATCATATTGAAAATTAATTAATTATTCCATTTTAACAAAAACTAAAACAAGAACTACCTGACAAATCACTTATACATAAAAACTAAAAAAGACAGCCTGTAACCATTCAATCGCGAACACTAAATTACTTTATGTTAAAAACGCTGCAAAATTTTGGCAACGTTAATTTAAAATATCATAAAATCTATTCTAAGCTCACTATTTACTAAGTTAAAGTACTCTTTCTAATAAAGTCCAAATTTCTATATCTCCGTTTTTGATATTATGAAGTAAGCAAAAGTACTCACAGTTTTCCGTCACTAATTTCAAACCACTACCTCCACAGATAATCCTCTTCCCTCTGTCAGTGACACTTGACAACTTCACTATCCGTTTGACACTTCTGTCACTTTGACGTCTGCTGTCAACTTAACATCCGCTGCTGGTTTGACTTTAGCTGTCAGATTGACGTTATCTGTCAATCACCGTTGACGGCTGTCACCTCCTGTCTTCGAGCTTGTGACGTCAGAACGTTGACCTCACGGCCCCCTGCTGCTTCCTGGTGACGTCGGCACGTGAATGCCCTCTTATCTTCGAGCTCGTGATGTCGGCACGTTGACCTTACGGCCCCTCAGCTTCCTCCGCTCCCTGCGGCCTCCTGGTAACGTCGGCACGTTGACGTCCTCTATCTTCAGGATCATGACGTCGGCACGTTGACCTCACGGCCCCTTAGCTTCCTCCGCTCCCCGCGGCCTCCTGGTGACGTCGGCACGTTGACGTCCTCCTATCTTCGGGATCGTGACGTCGGCACGTTGACCTCACGGCCCCTTAGCTTCCTCCGCTCCCCGCGGCCTCCTGGTGACGTCGGCACGTTGACGTCCTCCTTCTTCGGGCTCGTGACGTCGGCACGTTGACCTCACGGCCCCTCAGCTTCCTCCGCTCCCCGCGGCCTCCTGGTGACGTCGGCACGTTGACCTCACGGCCCCTCTGCTTCCTCCGCTCCCCGCGGCCTCCTGGTGACGTCGGCACGTTGACGTCCTCCTATCTTCGGGCTCGTGACGTCGGCACGTTGACCTCACAGCCCCTTAGCTTCCTCCGCTCCCCGCGGCCTCCTGGTGACGTCGGCACGTTGACGTCCTCCTATCTTCGGGCTCGTGACGTCGGCACGTTGACCTCACGGCTCCTCTGCTTCCTGCGGCCTCCTGGTGACGTCGACTTGGTAATGTCACCGTCCACTTCCGCTTCCTCCGCTCCCCGCGGCCTCCTAGTGACGTCGGCACGTTGAAGTCACTCGTCTTCTTTCTCCGTTCCCCGCGGCCTCCTGTCTTCGGGCTCGTGACGTCGGCACGTTGACCTCACGGCCCCTCTGCTTCCTCCGCTCCCCGCGGCCTCCTGTCTTCGGGCTCGTGACGTCGGCACGTTGACCTCACGGCCCCTCTGCTTCCTCCGCTCCCCGCGGCCTCCTGAAGACGTCCTCTTCCACCGGGTCCGGTTCACTTCCGGTACAGGAAGGCGTATGTCCGCCCTCCAATCCTTTTCACCTTAACACCTCGAAGGACCATGTTTAATTCCTGCCCAACCGCAAGGATTGGACAGGAGCACGATAGGAACTCACAATGCCAACAATCCCGGCCCTTAAGCAAACCGTGTGTCAAACAACATCGCGACACAAATAACGCCAGATAGCGTTGGACGTTGGCGACAACGCAAGCCAAAACAATCCGAACACCTTGTTTTGTTTATCTAGAAGATACGTTATGAATTTATTTTTAAAATTGTAATTGGTGGTATCATTGCTCCTTTTATTATTTTACATATTATTTATTGACTATTTTCTTCATATTAATTTGACTTTTTATTTGTTACTTTATCATTTACATAACTTTTAACTCTTTTATTTACTTGACTATATACTAAACATTTATCAACTCATTTACTTGATTATTTACTTGATAATTTACATGACTATTTACTTTGTTTTACCTCAATATTTACTTGATTCATTAATTAATTTACTTATATACTAAATTATTTATTTTTCATTCACATATCTATTAACGTATCTATTTACGTTATTCATTAATTATTTAATTAATTTTTACTGGATTATTTACTTGACTGTGGTAAAGAAAAATTATTTAGTGAGATAGGCAATTGGTACTTGCTCATTTTACGCTTATTTACTACGATATTTGTTTGAATATTCACTTAATTATTTACTTGAATATTCGCCGGATTATAACAGGTGTCCAATAATTAATGTTTAACCTTGAAATGGGGCATGTAAGAACTCATTGCCATTCAGAAAAAAGTACTACATATGATAATATGATTGTTTTTGAAGAATAACTATTTTCTACCTTATTTTACATTCTATTATACCGACTACAAAGTAGAGAATTCCATAGGTTTTTAAATTATTTTAGTTTTAACGATAAGTCAGCTAAATAGTATGACTGCTGAAAGGTGACTTAGGAGCAGATGGTGATGGTGAAAGCGCTTGGTGTGAATATTAGGAATATCAACCAAGTGAGGATGGTAACCTGCGGTACGTCTGGTACTCCGATAGGAAAATAGAGATGGCGGCATGAGCTTATGAAGCTCATGGGCACACTCTCCGAAGTGTAATCTGTAGAATACCGACAAACAAGCAACTTGGAGGCGGTGAGCTAAGCTGTGAAGCTTAGTTTCCACCAGCTTTGTCACCGATAAGCCTCTTGGCTCTGCGTTGCACTGAGTTGAGTGCGGTAAGTTGATAATTTGCTAAGCCATCCCACATGTGACTGCAATACTCATGCATGTTCTGACTTGAGCTTTGTATAAATTTAGAAGCTGTCCAGGCGTGAAGTATTGCTTTACCCTGTTTATATCAGTGCCAAAGTTGAGGTTAGCACTCAACTGTATACCGAGAAGCTCAAGATGATTTGTAACCTCTACAGATGTACCACGGAAAATAGAGTCAGATCAAACGGACTCCGTTTTGCGGAGAACAGACAGGCCTGCGTTTTAACGGCGTTGAAATTGACATTAGGTCTCCAGTATATCTCTAGTATATCCAGTTGCAAAATTCGGCGGGGATGCCGTAAGCACGAGCTTACTCAGCAGACTCGCGTGCAAAACCCTGTCAAAGTCCTTCGAGATATCGAGTGAAACTGCTGAAACTTCACCGTTCTTCTCGATGGCTTCGCCCAAAAGTACAAGACGTACACAAGAAGATACTCAGTGGACCGTCTCCGGCGGAAGCCACTGATGAGGTCATATGTTTCAAGGTATGTCAGCAGCTTACTGTTCAATACCCTTTCCATAACTTTACAAAGTATGGAGGCGATGGTGATTGGTCGATAATTACAGGAACTTCTTGGCTACTGGTTGCACATTGACAAGCTTCCAAGATTTGGGCACAGTTCGAGTTTTAAGAGATAGGCGGTATAGGCGCGTCGGAACAGTAGACAACTCAGGCGCGCAATGCTTTTGTACACTTGTAGGAATACCATCAGGTCCACTGGCCTTATTCACGTCTAGGTTTTGCAAAGCTCTTTCGTATGGATAGTGACCTTCGGCATCGAAGAATCACAGCAAGGCAGGGTTAGCGATTGTTTAGAGCCAGCATCTAGACGAGAATTGTTCGCAAACAGAGATGCAAATAAATTTGCTTTCTCAGTCGCGAGTGAGCCAGTGTTCCATCAAGTTTCTGCATGGGAGGCAATAAGGGACGGCAGAAGTTGGATTCGACAGCCTTCGAAAGGGACCAAAATTGCTTACTACCAGGAGGGTAGGAGTAAGTCTAGCCCTTACGACTGACATGGTCAAATTGTGCCTGCGGAGAACCCGCTTGCAGGACTTGGCAGCAGAATTAAAAATCTCTTTTCGCACGAACCCTTCGACCCTAACTTTGCGATCGCGAGCTAGAACCCAAGTAGGTGGACTCTTTGCGAACCTCAACACGAGCACAGTCCGCATCATACCAGGGTCGAGCCTTGTGACCGAGCGGGATGTCGGAGAAAGGAATACAATATTCCATTCTCTGCTGTATCACATCCGCAACCAAATCAGCAGAGCAGGAGGGTTCACCGGAGAGAAGCACACTTACCGCCACGTATAGGATGCAAAAAGTGCCGCATCTCACCCTAGTCTGCGGACTCGTATCGCCATACTCTCCTCGTGCCCACTGGGCAGTCATCCGGAGGAGAGATAATCGATACAGTTTCATCCGACAGTTATCGGATGATCCCAGTGGATCTGAGACAAATATCGAGTGCCTGTCTGGGTCTGTTGTCAGCAGAAGATCTAAGCAATTGGGTGAATGATATGAATGGTGAATGGGTGGTGATAACGCAAATTCGCGCGCCTCTCCCAGCATGATCGGTTTTCTCGTACAGGAAGAACCACTCTTTGTGGTGGGCGTTAAAATCCCTGAGAAAACCTTCGCAGACAAACTAACTTCGTCGCCTGGTCTCCGCTTGATTGATAGACACAACTAGAGGTTGTCTCTAAACCAATGTTCACCAAAGCCACATTGCAGAAAACCCTGAAACCTCAAAGCAACGGAGGCGCCGACAGCAAATGTCATCGCGGACGTACATAGACCCCAGCGCGCTGTTTAAGCTTATGTTCAAACGCGTAACCTGGGTAGTTGAGGTATGCCACATCAGATGGTATTGCTATCTGCGTCTCCGTTAAGAAGAATAGGTGTGGCTTCTCGGTCTTGAGGTGGTGGTGGACCGGATCGAGTTTAGTGTACAACCCTCTGATGTTCGTGAGGTGCATTTAATTAAGCCCACTGAACTCATTACATGAGGCTAGGACGCTACCACAAGGAAAATGTTTACCGAAAGCCGATCTGTTACTTGAAAGACGAACGTAGCCGATCCAGGCAGCCTCGTCGAAAATAAGCGATCGACGTTATACGTTTTCTTTTTATAGAAGAGGGGCAAACGAACACGCGCTCACCTGATGGTAAGTGACTAGAAAGTAGTTAAGCTCTTTCTTGAAGGTCCCTAAGTCGTATCGGTCCGGAAAAATTGCCGGTGGTAAACAATTCCACAGAGAAGTTGTACGAGGAAGGAAACTCTAGTAAAAGGCACAGTGGCGGACCGCCAAGCATCCCGATGGTGAGGATGGTATCGTGAATTTTGACGCGATGTGCGTTCGTGAAATTTGGCGGCTGGAATTAATTCGAACAATTCTTCAGAGCACCCCGTGGTAGATGCGAAAGAAAATGCAAGGAGGCAACATCCCTACGCAGCGCCAGTGAATCGAGCCGATCGCAAAGACTCGGTCATCGACGATTCGAACCGCTCTGCGCTGGATGCGGTCAAGTGGAAGGAGCTGGCACTGGGGTGCCCTGCCCAGAGATGAGAATAGTATTCCATGTGAGGCCGAACTTGCGCTGTAAAGTTGCAAGCGATGTGCCGGCATGAAATACTGTCTCGATCTGCTCAGCACGCCAAGCTTTTAGAGGCCGATTTGGCCTTCCTTCCAAGTGACCACAAAACTGCACACTATTCGATATGTCGACGCCAAAGTTCCGATGCTAGCTAAGGCAGCAAGGGGTGCCTTGAAACTGAAGAGATACGATAAAGGGTTCTTTTGCGGTAAACGCGCAAGCTTGTGTCTTTAGGGATTAAACTGGACTAGATTTAGTCTCCTCCAATCTGAGACTTTGTTCAGCAAAGACTCGACTTCAGACACAAGTTTGTCCGGTACTCGGCGACGTGTTCCCGAAATATTGGCACGGCTAAATGTCCGATCTTTAATTCAATGTAAGTTAACGGCCTTTGGCACATTGACTACAAAAAAGTAAGCATTAATCATATTTTATTTTTATTATCACTTACACATGCCGATGGCTTTTAATGAAGCATAATGGTGCAGCAGCAGAAATTGTATTTGCAAAGACGTGCTATGGCTTTTACAATAAAATTAAATTTTACAGGTGTGATATTATTTCGCGTTAAATACAAAGTACGTCCTAAATATAACTTGTAATGTGGCTTTTCAAATAATGTATTCCGTATCATTATGTCACAAAAATAGCTACCAATTTTGTGTTTAATTCTACAGGTCGTCTTTTAATGAATAGTTGGTGTAGCAGATACGAGCAGTGTCAAAAAAACCGCCCGAACTAACAAGAAAATGACACAATAAAAACATCCCTGACTAAAACGCCTATCAAAATCTAAGTTCACGTGGATGTTATGGAAAAATTGATGTCTTTTGACAATGAATAACGACGTACTCGTCTCTCATCAGGTAATGAAATTAATACACACTTCCACAATATTATGCCCATCACGATTTAATGACTTCTTCGAAAGTCCGGATGCAACTCTTTCAAAACTAAATGATGGCCTATGTTTTACTGAATTACCAACTACACTGTCTCAACTCCTAAATCAATCGTGGCAAATTATATTTTACCGGACCTGTTGACAGAGCAGCATTGGACGACCACTCACCTGCTTTTGCACGCGCTGTAGAGACAATGCTTACTGTCATCTTTTAGCAGTAGACCCGAAGTTGACAGACCAGTAATACTGCTCGACCACTTACATGCCTCTGCACACGCCAGAGCAGTAGATGACGTTCACTGTCGATTTTCAGTGTAGCAGTTCGGGTTCCGAAATTGACAGCATAGCAACACTAAAACACTTACCTATGCACGCTATAGTGAACGATAGGTACTCACCGCCACGCACCCACCTTTTTAGCACCAAGCCTGAAGTTGATAGCGCAACACTGTCCGACTAGTGACCTGTCTCTGCGCATGTTGTATTGACGCTAACCCCAGATTTTCCAGCGCCAAAATCAAAGTATATCAGCGCAATACCGGCCCACCGCTGACATGCGTCTGCAAACTATTTAGTGGCCAATGATCATCACCATCTTCCGTTTACCGGACCAGAGTTTGACAGTCTAATATTGACAAACCATGATACCACAGTGAAAAAGTCGGTTTCATTTAAAGAGCCAATATCTGTGCATCATTTCGAGTGTAGGTCAATTTTAATTTTATATTGTAATCAAAATATGTTAAAAAAGTAATTAGTAAATAGTGTTCGTGTTAATTAATTAAGCACTTTTCAATAACATGTTTATCTATAAAATATGTACTGCAAGTACGACAGTATATTACACTTACTTTTGATAACATTTGTCCTTTAATACACAATCCCCATCCATGAAACCATTGTTCACGCCTTTAAAAACAAAAACTACAGTTATAAAGTCTGAATTTTTTGTTAAAGCCGGTTACAACTTTTTTGTAGTAATAATCATACTATTTCTGGAACTATTCAAGATTTTTATTTTTAGTTTATTACGTTTATTTACGTTATTTTAAATTCAAAATATAAAACTACTCAAAACCTATACACCCTGCGCTTTAGTATTTCAAAAAATATGAAGAAAATAAACTAAACCATTTTGTTTTTTTGCTCGTCCTGTAAAATGGCGTTTTGGTTTTTACGACGTTTCTTGCTAAAAGGGTCGATATTCTGTGTGCAATAAAGAGTATAAATTTTAAATAATTTTTCAAAGACACTCGAAACACAAAAGTTGGATCGGGAAGACAGTACCCGTCTGGAAGAAAAGAAAAAACGCAATCACACACTTCTTGCCTGCCTTAATTTTGTTGGTTTGCTGTCTTCTTCTAGCACACCCATACAGTATATTTCCTATCACAATATCATACACAACATTTGAACGTCCGTATTTATACACAAAAATATATATTTACACCAATCAACTCAAAAATCTAAATGGCTATGACCCATTTGAAGGTTATCATTAACTACCATACACCCTCTATAAAAAATTGAAACTATTGTGGCGGCGCTGTCGTCGCGCGACAAGCGAAAATACGTTGAAGCCTAAATCGCGCTATCAAAGTTCCGAAGTAAAATCAGTATATATATAGAATAGCACTCGGAGCGTTTGCTGCTCCCCGGGCAGAACACCTTGCCCGGCGGGAGATCTCCCCTTTTCCTACCACGGCCAAACTATAAGAAAAACTTGACATTCTCTACGCTACAACATGACATATTATTTTCTTTTTTCTTTCTTTTTTTAAAACGTTACCCCACACTAGGATTTTCTCCTGTATCGTGGAGGCAGTTTACAAACACAAATTGCACAGGACAAACATCAGACCCGGAACAATTATTTGTAGGCCATACAAATACTTGTTCCGTGCGAATCGAACCCGCAGCCCCAGCGCAGCAATTAGAGCGCTCATTGCTAAGCCACTGCGCCACAGGCCGTAAAGCGTGGGGTCACCCAAAAGTATACCGCTCCAAACGGTATATTTCTTTTGGGTTATATAATATTTTGTTTTGTTCTTTATTTTTGTCAATATTGTATATAATTTATAAAAATAGATAAATAAAATTAACACCTTCAAAAACTTTATGTACAAATATTTTTAAAAGTAATTTAAGCTACTTTGAACTAAATTATAGTACTATCAAATACCCACGTCATAACAAAACAAATATAGAATAAGTGAGCATGCGAGTCGCCAATTTATGAAACTTTCATTGAATTAATGTCATGTTTCAGAAATTGGGTTTGAATAGAATGTACGATTTAAATCTATTATTGATAAATAACTCAACAAACAAATTAGAAACATTAAAAAAATGCTACAATTTTTAATGATTTTCACCGACATAAATAATCCGATGCCAACGCTGGAATCAGAAATAATTTGAGAGTAATAAAAATTATTCAAACCGAATCATATGACTGTAAAAGATCAAGTCTTAAAAATGCCTTTTATAAGTAAATCATATCGTTTAATTTCGATTGTAAAATCCGGATTATATTAAGGTTTTAATTTTTTTAACAAATGGATTTAACTTCTTTTGAAGCTAGGTCACTTTATAAAATGGTAAGTACAAAGTTATTTTAAGCAAAGGAAATAAAGGTATTTTATTTAAAGTTATGTGGTAACTTACTACAATATAGGTGGTATTTTCCATAAGAAAAATATCCCTCAAAATAATAAAAAAAATCATGTGTCACACGCGATAAAAGTGAAACGTTCAAATTAAATGAAATATAAAATAAAAATATTTCACGGCGAATGATTTATATACGAGTAGTATGCTCATTTTCAACCACAAGTGTGGCATAAAATATAAGATAAAAGTTTAATTTTATGGCAAATAAATGTTACAATCCTTATTTTTAGACTTAATTTTAGTGTAATAAATCAAAAGAATATTTTCTTTTGATTTATTACACTAAAATACTAAATACTTCTTTCTACTTCATTCTATCGATAAAGTCATTATATCGAACAAAGATTAATTGATTCTCAAGGTGGTAAGTAAAACAGACGCTAGATGACCTGAAGTTATGAAATTGATGATTGGTATAAATGGATTGGTATATTTAGATAATTTTATTCAATATAATGAATTTTATTTATTTCATTAATTTGTTAATTTGTTACAATTTGTAACAAAAAAAGACAGTAGTCGATGGCGGATGCGAACCCACAACTTTTGTGTTCGCGTTCTACACTGTATTCTATCTCATACACTCGCAGGCTTTGTCTGCTTTTAGTGTCGCCTTTCGTTTCATCGCGTTTCAAATCACAATGATTATAAAGTTTTCACTGCAATAAATTAAGAAAATAATTCTGCAAAAACTAGTTCATGTATTCTTGGACTTAAACCTCAACTTTGGACGGTTTATTTATTAAGTCAGAGCTGAAAGCGACCACAAAAATAAAATTATATATGCTCACGGAATCAGATGGTTTGATATTGAAGTTCTGAGTGTACGCAGGTGAAGAAGATACAGAAGTCACTTGAAAGGGCCATGCTGAGAAAGTAGTCGTGGAGTAACTTCGGAAACTAAATAATGGTCGCAGTTATACATGGACAATCATTATAATAGTTTTGGTTTGGCGAAGAAGCTGCAAACCTCTTTAAAGTTACAAAGGTTTTGTAGATAATATTGCTAGCATAGTATAAATAAGCCTTGCGTATAAGAAAATGTAGAGAATTACGAGGGCGACACTGAAAGTTTTAGAACTGGCCACTTGTAAATGATATAATAAAAAAATAAGTTCAAATTTTGAAAATGGAACACTTTGCCAATATTATTGTGTATGTATTTTACTAATGTTTAATAATGTCATTTGTTTACGATTTGGCGGCAAATTGAAAATTGTCTGTGTCACGTCAGTATGAAATTAACGAGAAAATTTTCGTACAATGATGTTTTATGACTTTCGATGTCATTTAAGTCAACAAAAAGTTATGATAGAATTCGATTGGCCTTTCACGTTGAAGCCCCATCTCGTGTTACTGTTTACAACTGGTTTAATGAGTTTAAACGTGGTCACCAATCTCACCAATGATCTGCGTGAGGACTGCCTTCTACGGTGACGACTGAAGATAACATCAGTGTTGTGCGGCGTATGGTAGAGACTGACAAAGAGTGACTTATCAGCAGATTTGGACAAGCTTAGGCATCGGTATGAGTCAAGTGCACAAAATCCTCCATGAATATTTAGCGGTCAGGAAGCTTTGTGCCCGGTGGATACCTCATAATTTGACAGAGCCCAAAACCCGTCGTGTTGATTGGTGTCGTGAAATGGTTCAAAAATTTAACGGAGGTGACTCAAATGCTGTGTTCGACATACTTACGGGTGACGAAAGCTGGATTTATTGTTATGATCTTGAAACTAAGAGACAGTCTGCTGTCTGGGTGTTTCCTTCCGAGGAGTTGCCAACTAAAGTGAAGAGAGGTTGAAGCGTGGGAAAAAGATGGTGGTCTCGTTCTTCGGAAGGACAGGTCATTACGCAACAATTATTTTAGAGGATCAAAACAGTTACTGCAGAGTGGTACACTAACAATTGTTTGCCACTTGACTAGGAAAAGTTCGGGAGAAACGACCGCGCAGTAGGATCCTACTTCACCACGACAACGCCTCGTCGCACACCGCCAAGCAAACAATCGACTACTTGACGACGTCAGACGTGGAATTACTGGATCACCCGCCCTATAGCCCCGACCTCGTACCTTGCGATTTTATTTATTTCCTAAAATAAAAGAAAACTTTGAGAAAACGTTTTATGGACACCGAGGAAGCATTGGCTGCGTTTTAAATGCCGTCGAAGAGACCCCTAAGGACGAGTGGGCAAAGTGCTTTTCTCAGTGGTTCCATCGGATGCAGCGATGTATTGATGTAAATGGACACTATTTTGAAAAGATATAATAAAACTAATAACGCTAGTTTGTTCAGTTTTTGATTTTCTAAGAACTTTCAGTGTCACCCTCGTAACTTTAACGGCTCGAATCGTTTGAATTGTTTGCTAACTAAAATTGATTTTGAAAATAATTTAATTATCTTTTGAGTTGAATATTGTTAGACGTTGTGTTCTAAAATGGACGATAAAAGATAACGTTGCATAAACTAGAAGGAACTAAAGAAGGCTGTAGCTATTATTACGTATCGCAGCGAATAAATGTTAGAAGATTCTGATCTGCTTTTTGTGTTCAGAGGATCTGGTAGAAATATCAGGACACGGAATCTATTGAGAGGAGGCCAGGTTCTGGATTGGTCTGGATTCTGTAAAAACGGATGACCTATGACGGGATGAGTGATTTTAAGTAGGTCAAGCACTAGGAAATGAACAAATAGAAAACACTTGGAAAACCAAAGCAGCATACCAATTTAAAGAAGATAAGATAAGAGTAATAAGAGTCTTTTCTGAAAATAGTCTCGGATTGGGGGCGAATAAATCTAGTCCAATTCAATCCCCAAAAGACACAAGTTTGCGCATTTACCGCTAAAAAGAACATCGACATATCGAATAGTGTGCAGTTTCGTGGTCACTTGGAAGGCAAGGCCAAATTGACCTCTAAAAAGCTTGGCGTACTCAACAGAGCGAGACAGTATTTCATGCCGGCACATCGCTTGCAACTTTACAAAGCGCAAGTTCGGCCTCACATGGAATACTGTTCTCATCTCTGGGCCGGGCCACCCCAGTGCCAGCTCCTTCTACTTGACCGCATCCAACGCAGGACAGTCGACGACTGAGTTCTTTCAAATCGGCTCAATTCGCTGGCGCTGCGTAGGGATGTTGCATCCTTTGCATTTTCTATCGCATCTAATACGGGGAGTGCTCTGAGGAATTGTTCGAATTAATTCCAGTCGCCTAATTTCACGAACGCACATCGCGTCAAAATTTACCATACCATCCTCACCATCTGGATGCTTGGCGGTCCACAAATCTCGTACAACTTCTCTATGGAATTGTTTACCACCGGCGATTTTCCGGACAGATACGACTTAAGGATCTTCAAGAAAGAGCTTGCTTCTTTCTAAAAGGCTGGCAACACACCTGCAATTCCCTGGTGTTGCGGTTGTTCATGGCGGTGGATGACTTACCATCAGGTGAGCCGCATGCTTGTTTGCCACCTCTTCTATAAAAAAAAGATAACGCTACCAAGATAATATTAATATTAAGTTTTCTTCCGGGTCCTAAGTTAAACCGTGGGCACCAAGTTGTCATACCTAGATTTCCTATAAATTGTGTTGTAGATTTAAGTGAAATATATTAGCGTTTTATATATGCATATGAACCCCACATCTCGTTATTTGATTAACATCACCGTCGACGAATACTATACACTATGCAGAGTTTCGTAAAAATTATTCCAAATGGTTGGCTCCGTAATGTTTAGGCAGTTCAGAAAGATCATATCGAGTTAGTCTTTATTGCAAAAGATACAAAGATGAAATGGCACTGGTACCTAACGGAACTGCTAATTACAAATGCGCAACGTGTATTGATTGCTTTGGAAAAGTAGGAGCTTCTCAAATCGACTATAATATTATGTTTCTTGTATGTATGTATGTTACGCGATGTCTAATTTAATTGTGAACCGATTTTAATAACTTTTTAATTAAATGGATTACACTAGGGTGGTCTCATAAAAGTTTGAACAAATAAAATAAAATTACGGATAGTGTTTTTAACGTAACTATTTAGACAGTATTCAAGATTGTGATATTTCTGAGTCCACTCAAAAGAGGAAAAATATTATATTTTTAATAAAAGTAACAACCGACTTTAAAAATTAAAATAATATATTAATTTCAAATAACTGCTTGTGAATGTCGGAGCTTTAATTCTTTTAAACACTATGTCTTAGCACAGACTCCTTCTTCATACGCAATGCCGGTTTCTAACGATGTGTTCCTTCATCTTCTAACTCGTCTTGAGCATTTTTTTCTTTGCAGTCTGTTTTCTTCCAATGCAGGGCAAAGTCTCCTAACCTTTTTAGAGTTACCAGTAAATCACATAGCGTTTAAAATTTGAATTCAAAATTGATTAGAGCTCCCGGATCGAACTCCGGTTACTCGTGTATTATTGCATTATACGCGAGCACTGCCCTGCCTCTGATAGATTACGTCTAAATTTAATTTATCGTTTATTGTTTCTTTAATTGATCAATTATTACTTGTGTAGAGTTACTTTTAACCAATGTACTAATCATCCACTTCTTTTGCCAATCGCGCTCCCTATACTTCCACGTCAATTTCTGGGTTCCTCTCGTCATTTATAAAGACTTTACCTACTGCCTCTAAACGTACGCAGAGACATAGCTGACGTCGATATTCAAATAAAAATCGCTCAAAGTAAATGGATTGTCCGGACCTTCTCAGTAAAATCTTACTAAGAGCCCTGTTAAAAACTACGCAAAATGTATTACTCCATGTTCCAACTTGTAATACTAATTATAGAATGAATTGTTTTACACCAAGAACTTTAAGGTTATTTAATAAGTATTTTAAAAGCAAAGATTTAGACTTGTTCGGTAATAGCAACGACGAGCATTAAATTTACTCTTTTAGATTTCGTAAGTAGTATGTCTGAGTAAAGAGTTATTGTGAATGTAATCTGCCTATGTGTGGAAGCTTTTATTGGAATATAAGTTTTAATATAATGATCTAGATTATAAATGTAGCTGTAGGCTCCCAAATAAAATAAAATAAAATTAAGAGGATCCAGCTCCAGTGTAAGTTTGCGAGCTTCACATGTCCTAGCAATATTTTAATTTTAATGCTGCTGTATTTCGTATGGTGAATGTACAGAAGAACTGGAGATCTTTTACTGGTAACAAGGCATTCCATCTCAGTCCACAAAAGTGACAACGCATTAATATTTTGATTCCTAATTGATTATAGATGTAAGGGTCTATGTCTACTTACTATCAGGTGGACTGTGTTCCTGTTTGTTACCCTTATTCTGAACAAGGAAGCCAATTATATAGCTTATTAAATTACGCAGTGGTTCTAATGTTTCTGAAACCTGCCCGTGATATGAATAAATAATACGAGTAAGTTTATGAACAATGCCAATTGTTTGCGGCTTCTAATTGTACAGTTTAATTTTAGGGTTCAACTTATATAGGAATTATACAAAGATGATTAAATATGACATAAAGATTGCATAAAATCAATGATCTTTTAGATATAACAAAGTTTAAAGGTTTCATTTTAAGGGTCATATAAAACATAAAATACTTATACAAAAGTTGATTTAATATTACATAAAGATGGCTAAAAATAAAAGATCTATTAAATTTTATAATGTTGATAATTTATCTTTTAATTTTGCTAATGGAAAATCTAAAATTTTACTCGAACAACATTCTCTAAAATCAGTTATTAAAAGTACCTAATAACATTTCCTTTAAGTTTAGTTTTACGAGTAATTCATTTCTTTAGGACGCTTGAAATTATTGTGTTCATGCTACTAAAAGGAGGACACTGGCTTCTAAGTTACACTTTTACAATAAAGGTTCCATTTATTTATTATTTTATATTTTATAGAAGTTATTTATTTAATATCTCAAACCGATATTGATATATAGGTTATAATATTTGTAGCGGGTGGAAGGAAAAGGAAATTTATACGTGGTAGAGCCATGCTGCAGCTATATTAGTAGTATAGTTGTAGCACGAATGGGTCAGCTACACCGGGAAGGACCACGCTCTCACAGAATACCACCGTAAAATAGCAGCTTAACGCTGCTGTGTTTCGTATGGTGAGTGTAGAGAACCGGAGACCCTTTTACTGGAAAGAGGCATCCCATCTGAGTCCTCACGGGTGATAACGCATCTGCATTTTGATTCTTTATTGAGGATAGATGTAGATGTCTATGGGTCACAGCAACAACTTACCATCAGGTGGACTGTGTGCTCGTTTGTCACCCTATCCTATAAAAAAAAGATCTCCCGCCGGGCAGGTGTTCTGCGCGGGGGCGGCCAACGCTCGAGTGGTAGTTCGGAGCTATTGCATATCCTGTTTTAATTCGGAACTTTGATAGCGCGATTTAGGCTTCGATGTATTTCGCTTGTGGTGCGACGACAGCGCCGCCACATCACCCCTGCTCAGACCGGAGGTCGATAGTGCAGTCTAGATGTCGACGAATGTTGCAAGTGCAAGGGAATTGCCTTGTAGTCTGCGTTGAGTCGAGAAGAAGGCAAGTAATCGTGCTATCAAAGTTCCGAATTAAAAACAGTATATACAATAGCCTGAACTACCTGAACGTTAGTCACCCCGGCAGAAACCTGCCATGACCCCTTTCCTTCCACCGCTACATATTCATATAAGACAATTTCGGTCGAATACCGTGTAGTGGCGGTGTAAAACTATCCACTACCCAATATCATTACGTGGGTGTCAAGAGGCGACAAAGAGAAACAAACCATGGGCAGTAACATCTTTCTAATAACAACTAGGAAATAAGAAAAGTGTGGCTACCAAGCGTGCAAATATGGCAAATACCCCCCTTACAAGGCAATTTATGGGGAGGCCTATGTTCTGTCTGCTGTGCACAAGCCCACTACCATTTTTGAGAGGGTTATGGAGCAATTGTCTCTGTAATATGGAGACTTGTCGTCAAAATATTTGGTTTCTTAGACATATAGGTTTCCTCAAAATGTTCAACTACACGTCTGAGCACTTAAAATTGCAATTTATAATTTCATTGGTGCTGGCGAGGATCGAACCCGGGTTGCTCGCGAACGTAGCAAAAGTAAACCTAATGCATAAATAGAAATACTTCGTCTGGTCCTTTTTTTTCTTTTTGATTTGCTCCTGTGTCTTGGAGACAGTTTACAATCATAAATTCCACAAGGACAAACATCCACACCCGGAACAAGTATTTGTAAGCGACATTAACACTTGATCAGTGAGACTCGAACCCGCAGCCCTCAGCGCTACAACGCTACGACTACAAATACTAAGACAATGCGCAACGGAGCCGTCAAACAAAGTGACAAAATAAATAAACAGAACAATAAAAACAACTTTGAATACTGTTTGCATTTTAACGAGCAAACTTAGCCTTCACAAATGCAAATTTAACAAAATAATTAAGCGATGTCTATGTTAAATGCCACATTCCATTGAAGATCGACCTCGGGTCCTAAGAAATCTACAGTATATAGTAAACTTGTTATATTTTTTTAATTCAGGATAACAACATCTTATTAATACTTAAACATTTTAACTTAAATTATTAAACACGAAAAAGCCAATAATAGTTATCCACAAAGTAAATAACCAAACATAACACTGTAAATCAAATACAATACAAAATAAAATCAGTTAGCACTAATCATCATTATCATTACCATTACAGCACTTCACAAGTCCACTGCTGAACATAGGCTTCCCCAAGGAATACCACAAAGCACGGTCTCGAGCCACCTGCATCCATTGACTTCCTGCATGTCTTACCAGGTCGTCAGTCCATCTGGTGGGGACGCCCTACACTTCGCCTGCAGGTACGAGGCTGCCAGTCGAGAACCTTTCTTCCCCATCGGTTGTCGGTTCTTCGAGCTATATGGCCGGCCCATAGCCACTTCAGCATACTAATTCTTTGGGCTATGTCGGTTACTCTGGTTCTACTGCGGATATCCTCGTTTATAAGTCTATCACGCAGAGAAACGCCGCGCATAGACCTCTCCGTAGCTCGCTGAGCGACTTTGAGCTTCCTCATACAGCCAGCAGTGAAGGACCACGTCTCAGATACATAGGTCATCACTGGCAACACGCACTGGTTGTACAATCTAGTTTTGAGGTTTTGAGGTATACCGGACGAGAAGATGTGTCGTAATCTCTCGAACGCTGCCCAGCCAAGTTGAATCCGACGATTGACCTCTCAGTCGAAGTTGGACTTACCTAGTTAGACTATTTGCCCCAAGTAAACATACTCGTCAACAGCTTCGAGCTTAGTGCTCCCAACAATTACCAGCATAGTTGTGACATGGACATTACACATGACTTTTGTTTTGTCCGTGTTCGTCTTAAGACCTATCCGTTGGGAGGCACTATTGAGGTCATTGAACATAGTGTTTAGGTCCTCCAGCGATTCTGCCACAAGGAATATATCGTCGGCAAATCGAAGGTGGTGATGTACTGGCCATTGACGTTAATACCGTATCCTTTCCTGTCAAGTAGCTTGAAAACGTCCTCCAATGCAATGGTGAAGAGTTTCGGGGATATTACGTCACCCTGTCTTACACCTCTCTGTAGTTGGCTATGTTTCGTACTCTGGTTCTGTACTCAAATAGCCATCGTAGCCCTACTGTACAAACACTTCAGCACCTCGATATACCGACAGTCCACTTGGCACCGCTGAAGGGACTGCAGCACCGCCAAATTTCGACGCAATCATAGGCTTTCTCATTGTCCACATACGCAAGACAAAGTGGCAGATTGTACTCTTCGATCTTCTGTAAAATTTTCCGAAGGGTATGTATGTGGTCTATGGTGCTAAAGCTTTTCCGAAACCGGCTTGTTCGGGAGGCTGAAGTCGTCGAGTTTGCATGAGATGATTCGTAATGACTCGAAAACAGCACGTAGACGCGGCTTAGAAGGAAAGCGGTTTGTAGTTCTTCAAGAGAGCGTTGTCGCCTTTCTTGAAGAACAAGACCACCGCATTTCTGCTCCACGCCTCCGGAGTAGTGCCACCATGGAAGACGGAATTAAAGAGCACCTGTAGGACTTTAAGAATTGGTTTTCCATCCGCTTTCAGAAGCTCCGCTGTAATTCCATCCTCGCCTGGGGACTTGCCGTTTTAAGGTGCTGGATAGCCATTCTAATCTCGCTCAGACTATTGTCGGGATATCATCGGAATAGTGTCGGATAAGACTTGCTCTTGTATCGTTACTCACACTTGCGGGTGGCTCAACGATGACGTGTACAGCTGCCCATATAACCTCTCAATCTCACTCAAAATCTCAGGTGTCCCGGAAACGACGCTGCCACACTCGGTCTTCAGCTTCGACAGTTGGCTCTTTCTGGCAGACAGATCTCTAGCAAAGACTTTGGAGCCCTGGTTTCGCTCGATCGGTTCTTCAATACGAGCTGTATTGAAGTTGCGCAAGTCCCGCCGCATGCATTTGGAGATCTGTCTGTTCAGTTGCCTGTATTCTGTCATATCTACTGAAGACTGCAGCTTCATATCCCGTCTAACAGCCATGAGATTAAAAGTGTGATCGGAGAGTTTTGTGTTCTTCTGCGGCGGGTCTTGCAAAACTTAGCTCCGACCGCATGGACAGTTTCCACGAGCTTATAATTTTAAAACAGTTTTGTAACTCGAGCTGAAAGGTTTCGGGACATTGGATTAGAGCACGAGGGAACGGAGCGTTGACTTCATTAGGTGACCACTCCAACTTAACATTAAGGTTCAGTATGCCTCTAATCATTCGGTAATCGCTACCAGTTTTCACCCTCGCGACCACCGAGACATCACTGAACAGATGCCGTCTAATCTTCATAATGAAGTCAATCTCATTTTTCCGAAACCGTCTGGGCTCGACCAGGTCCACTTCCTGTGGGGCCGCTTCTGGATGAAAGAGTTTATCATAAAGAGTCCCTCTTTCTCCATGAAGTCGGCCAGCTGCTGGCTCCTTGGGCTCCGTTGCCCTATTCCGAATTTCCTACTTTCGGCTCACCGTTCTCTCTTGTGCCTAGTTTTACGTTGAAATCTCCATTAACACCGTATAGTGGGTTTTGGAGGAATGCATGGCTCTAGATAGATCCTCATACATTACATCCACCTACTCATTGGGGTGTGCCGAGGTTGGTGTGTAAACCTGTATGACCTTCAGCGAATACCGTTTGGCGATTCTGAGTATAAGGTACGCAACTCTCGTCGACACACTGCCAATCGTTACAACGTTGTTAACGAGAGACTTGGCGGAAGATAAATCCGACACCTCCTTGGGATAAATTCGCCCTCCGGTGATAATACAAGTTGCCGGATTCGAGGATTACCGTGTCCTCCCCTCTCTTCGGTCCTCGGATAATCCTATAATATTCCAGCGCAACTTGTCTATCTCTTCTTCAGCTCCAGGATCTTCTCGTCAGTCCTCAGAGTGCGTGCGTTATAAGTTGCAAGGTCGAGTTGTCGTAGGTGGCAACCGAACCTCCACCGAGATTTTAGCACCCCTGCCCGCCGTTACCATGGTCGCCACCGTAGCCAGGAATAGCCGGGGACTGGGGCCATTATTAGTGTCGTGGCTCATAGGGGTATGTTGCCATAGTTGCCGCCTGGCAACCGTAGTTTTTATTGCTTTTGCTGTTATCAGAAAGATGCTGCTGCCCATCTTCTGCCTTAGTTTCCGTCTGTCGCCTCTTACGACAACCACGGGAAGATATGGGTAGTGGGTAATCTTACCCGCCACTACACGAGGGGCGCACGGGCAAGCACTAATACTAAGCATTAAAAAAATAATGTAAATATAAATATTACTTTTATGACATACATACATGCACATATACCTACACATACACATACATACACGTACAAAGACATAATAATTACACTTACAAAGATACACATATGAATATTTAAATACAAATATATTTTGGTGATATTGTTATTATAGAAAATAGATAAAAATTAAAAGAAACACAGGTAAATATATATAGAGACTTAAATACACTTACAACATATATGTATAATTTTTAATAATGAAAGAATTACAGTATTAAACGAGGGCCCAAATAATAATTTAGGTACTATTTTAATTATAATATACAGATAACTTTTAGCTGGAGTGAATAAAAACTTGTTAATTTTATTTTCTTATCCACTTTTAGTACTATTAGAAGGATCATTTGAGCTAAATTTTTTGTCGTAAGTCGCTACCAAATGCGCTAGAACACCGTTTTTTGCATAATTGGTCGGGTGAAAGGGAATGTAAAACATCGAGTTTCTGGTATGTCTGGTACATTTCATTTGGACGTTAAATTTAATGTAAGCCAACAAGTCAGGGCAGTCCATTCATCCGTGTAATATATTGAATAAAAGTCCCATATCCAACAGATTACGTTTTTTTCAAGCATTTACAGACCGTAAAATCTGCAATCGTCTCGATATGAAGAGCCAGAACGTCTAAATTTAAAATTAAATGGAAATGAACTTTCTTTGAATCCGTTCGATATTATGAACATGTTTAGCATAAAATGGTGACCATATCTGAGAGGCATACTCTAATATAGATCTGAAATATGCAAAGTATACTACTTTTAGGCTCTGCAAATTAGAAAGGAAGACAAGTTCTAGCTACAAATCCCAAATTACGAAAAGCTGTATACAAATAGCATCAATATGCTCATTCATTAGCCAAAATATACGCCTAGATCGCACCACCGAGGCCCACTTGATTATTCCATTGAAATTATATGGAAAAACTATGGGATTAGTTTTCCTCGTAAGTGAAATACTCTAACACTTACCAACATTTACCATGATTTTATTAGCGGCATAGTAATGGTATGACATATTTAAGTCATTTTGAATTAGTTCATAGTCCTTGATAGTGCGTACACGCAGATATATTTTATATCATCAGCATAAATCCCATTGCCAGTCATTTCGCCCTATTTAAATTTTCCGTTCCTCTCTAAAGTTTTAGAAGCCTGTGTTCATAAGTAAATCACTACGTTTATCTTGAAACATAACCTACTGAGTCCATTTCAGTCCGGGTTTCGTCAGGTCACAGCACTATCACTGCTCTAATAAAAATCACTGAAGACATTAGAAAGGTATGGGTGAAAAAGATAGCAGTGCTAGTGCTACTTGACTTTCTAATGCTTTTAACACAGTTGACCATGATATCCTTCTTTCCATCCTATCCGTCTTAATTTTAAGCCCACTGTCTAAGATTGGTTTGCATCCTATCTTCGCGGGCGTCAGTAATCAGTTTTTTTTATAGGAGAGGGCAAACGAGCATGCGGCTCACCTGATGGTAGTGACTACCGCCGCCCATGAACAACTGCAACACCAGGGAACCAGAGGAATTGCAGATGCGTTGCCGGCCTTTTAAAAGGAGTAGGCTCTTTTCTTGAAGGTCCCTAAGTCGTATCGGTCCGGAAAAATCGCTGGTGGTAAACTATTCCACAAGGAAGTTGTGCGAGGAAGAAAACATCTTCTAAATCGCACAGTGGTGGACCGCCAATCATCCAGATGGTGTGGATGGTATCAGGAGTTCTGCCGCGATGTGCGTTCGTGAAATGTGGCGGCTGGGATTAATCGAACAATTCCTCAGAGCACTCCCCGTGGTAAATGCGAAAGAAAATGCAAAGAGATGCAACATCTCTTCGCAGCGCCACATTCGAATCGTCCTTTCGATCGGCTCGATGAATCAGCCGATCGGAAGAACGATCGTCGACGATTCGAGCCGCTCTGCACTGGATGCGGTCAAGTGGAAGGAGCTGGCACTGGGGCCCCAGCCAGATGGGAACAGTATTCCATGAGGCCGAACCTGCGCCTTGTAAAGTTGCAGGCGTTGTGCCGGCATGAAATACTGTCGCTCTGCTGAGCACGCCAAGCTTTTAGAGGCCAATTTGGCCTTCTCTTCAAGTGACCGCGAAACTGCACGCCACTCGATATGTCGACGCCGAGGATTCCGATACTGGCTGAGGCAACAAGGGAGTGCCTTGAAACTGAGGAGATACGACAAAGGGTTCTTTTGCGGTAAACGCGCAAACTTGTGTCTTCTGAGGATTAAACTGGACTAGATTTAGTCACCCCCAATCCGAGACTTTGTTCAGCAAAGACTCGACTTCAGACGCAAGTTTGTTCCGGTACTCGGCGACGTTTTCCCGAGAAATATTCGCACGGCCGGCGTATAAAGCATCACCAGTGCTATCATCCGCATAGCAATGAATGCTACCGGTTTGCAACATATCATTGATATGCAGAAGAAACAGCGTTGGTGATAGCACTCAGCCTTGTGGAACACCAGCGTTAATAGAAGCATGGTCGGAGCATGCACCGTCTACAACGACCTTGATGCTCGATCTGCAAGAATGCTGGTGATCCAATTGCACAATTTCTCAGGAAGCCCATAGGAAGGAGCTTTTCTTTGTGCCAAACCCGATCGAAAGCCTTCGCAATGTCCAAACTAACGGCAATGCCTCCCCTTGGACTCTGCCTCCGCCCACCTATGAGTCAGGTAGACCAGAAGATCACCAGCTGATCGACCCCGACGAAAACCGTATTGGCGGTCACTAATCAGCTGGTGATCCTCAAGGTACCGCATGAGCTGGCAGTTTATAATGGATTCCATTATTTTGGAGAACAAGGGGTGATGGCGATAGGCCTGTAGTTGGACAGGTCTGAGCGGTCGCCTTTTTAGGATCGGATGGACAAAGCTGTCTTCCTTGATTTCGGGACTACGCTTAGGAGTAGGAGTACCGGAAAGACGCGTTAGAACCGGTGCCAACTCCGGGCATACGTCCTCAGCACAATTGAAGGATTCCGTCAGGCCCACTCGACTTGTGGATGTCCAGGAGAGGAGTGCTTTGCGGACCGAGCGCTGTGAGAACCGAACATCCGGCATGGAGCACTCGCACCACGGGATGGCCGGCGGTGTATTCTCCCGTCATCAAGAGTCGAGTTGGATGCAAAAGTGAGCCTAAAGGTCGGCTTTCTCTTTTTGCGTGGGCCAGTGAGTCGTCCTCCTGTGCAGAGATGGTAGTGATGGCACAGAAATTCCTTGGACAGCCTTGGCGAGAGACCAGAATGCACGGGTTCCCGAAGGAAGGCGAACTAGTTTCTCGCCAATTCTGTCTATAATGCTCTGACTTTGCCTTGGCAATAACACTTTGAAGGACCTGGAGGCGAAGTTATACTTCTTTTTAAGCATGCTGGTGTTTACATCCCGAGCCGCCGAAGCCTCAGCCCAGGCCTGATAGCACTCCTGCTTACTGCGTAATGCAGTCTTACAGAACGACCAAACCAAGGCTGCGATCTGCCTCCGATGGGTACCACAGATGATGGAATAAATAGTTCCATTCCTGTAACACCACATCAGTGACAGAGTCAACAACAGCGCTGGGATCATCCGGCGAGAAG
>JAGSMP010002426.1:0-34327 GCA_029286625.1 Parnassius orleans | reverse complement strand
GACAGAGTCAACAACAGCGCTGGGATCATCCGGCGAGAAGCAAACCCGCCCCATAGGGTATTGTGTTTATATTTGCAGTATTTGCAATGAGAAAGTTTGCAGGAGTTATATATATGATCTGGTCGAAGAAAATTCATGCAGCCCTCGCTTTCGGAAACCATTTTAATACGTGATTCAATATCTATATCTCTAAACACTTGACAATTAAATAAAAAATTATCCTTAGAACACAAAGGGCAGGTAATGTTCTTAGGCGACTTATGTGATGTTGTGTGAAAATTTTTAGTTTTTGGTGTAAAATTGTTAGAAGAAGTCGTAGAAGGTTTTGAAAAATTGTTTTTATCATTGTCTAAAGTTTCAAGAAGATCAGCTCTGTTAGTCAAAAATTTAATAATTGCTCTAAATGTGGTAATTTGAGTAAATTGTTTTTTAATTCTTCCCATTGACGCCTAGTTACAAGCTCCAATTTTTTGGACATTATGTATATAATAATTATGTCCTAGTGTTCAGTAGGTTGACCAAGAGCATTAAGAGCCCTTAAAGGACAATGTCCAAAATCGCTCGTGCAATTAAAGCATCGGACATACACGATAATTAATTGTCTATTTTATTATATTAGTTGCAAATATTTTTATAACACGGACTAGCTGCATGCTAAAATGAACATTAAAAAGTATTATATTCGACTAATAATATTAATCACCGCCATCTTCGCCAAACGTCACGTGGTGTCGAAAAATGATTAGGGATGCCCAATGTTGCATATTTTTGACGTGACAACGTCTTATAAATTGGTTTGCCGGGTGACACTTCAAGAAACTGCGTTACGCTCCGCTCACGTTATGCGCTCACAATGAGAGCGAGTGAGAGGCACGCGTCCCTTCCACTCGGGCATGGTTAGCCCGCCTAAGAGCGAGAGAGACAGACATAATAAAATTATTTTACCACTCAAAGTCGTTGTCACGTAAAACTTTCGCCCGTATACCGACTTTACAAGCAACCAATTTTTTTTTTAAATCTGAATCACATTTTGAATTTATTTCGAATAAAGTGCAATTTCATTCAATACCTTTCCTTTCTTATTATTCCCATAAAGTATGATTTAAAACCCATAGTAATGAATGAGGTCATACTGATTTTAAATTATAGTTAGTTAGAATAATGTTGAAGTAAACAAAACCTACATATTTCATCATGATCATTTTTAATGATTGTTTAGAAAAGTGTGGTTTACTTTAAATAAACGATCACTTTAATCTTTACGACAATTAATATAGAGAGGTGTAAGAGAGGTGACGTAATATCCCCGAAACTCTTCACCGCTGCATTGGAAGACGTTTTCAAGCTACAGGACTGGAAATGATACGGTATTAACGTCAATGGTGAGTACATCACTCACCTTCGATTTGCCGACGATATAGTCCTTATGGCAGAATCGCTGGAGGACCTAAGCACTATGCTGAATGACCTCAATAGTGTCTCCCAACGGATAGGTCTCAAGATGAACATGGACAAAACAAAAATCATGTTTAATGTCCATGTCACACCTATGCCGGTAGTAGTTGGGAGCACTAAGCTCGAAGTTGTTGACGAATATGTTTACCTGGGACAAATAGTCCGACTAGGTAAGTCCAACTTTGCTGGGCAGCGTTCGGGAGATTAAGACACATCTTCTCGTTAGACACCTCAAAACCTCAAAACTAGATTGTACAACCAGTGCGTGTTGCCAGTGATGACCTATGGATCTGAGACGTGGTCCTTTACTGCTGGTCGCATGAGGAAGCTCAAGGACGCTCAGCAAGTTATCGAGAGGGTTATGCTCGGTGTTTCTGCGTGATAGACTTAAAAACGAGGATATCCTCAGTAGGACCAGAGTAACCGACATAGCTCAAAGAATTAGTATGCTGAAGTGGCAATGGACTGGCCATATAGCTCGAAGAACCGACAACCGATGGGGAAGAAAGGTTCTCGAGTGGCAGCCTCGTACGGCAGGGAAGTGTAGGCGTCCCCTGCTGAATGGTGACGACCTGTAAGACATGCAGGAAGTCAATGGATGCAGGTGGCTCGGGACCGTGCTTTTGTAGCCCTTGGGAGGCTTATGTTCAGCAGTGGACTTGTGAAGGGCTGTAATAATGATGAATATAAAAGAAACACGTATTGTTACTCATGAATGTTTTCTTAAAAAAGCAATATTGTGACTACATGTTATTATTAATATTGTTACAAGTATAGAAGAAGTAGAGAAGTATCGTCATTATAAGTAAAGTATACTCGTTATGGTATTAATATTATCGTATGACAAAAGTTGATGTTATACTGTTTGTAACGTATGGCCATAGTAAATATCGATAAATCTAATGTATTTAGCACCCTATTTTTGACTTCACTAAATGGTCACTTGTCACTTGTCAGTCTCTCACCTGTGCTCACCTGTCAATTACATTGGCGTCGCTGTCGCCTCGCCTTCGTAATTATATCGGTGTATTTTGGGACTTTCGGACTATCTATTGAATATTACGACTTGGCTATTTTAACGGACTCTGATTGCTTTCAAAAACGATTTACCTGGCTGTGATTTTCGTAACTGTGTACCGCTCAAACAATAACCTGGCACTAATAAACGGACTTACGCATACGCAATGGAAAATGTATTTATGTAAATTGTGGCTCTGCTGTTGGTTCTATGTTCTTGAAGATGAACAGATTCGTCACTGTATACAACAATGGACTGCACCTCTTTCTGTAATTACATTTCTACTTTGTCTGCATATTGAGATTCTCTGATGTATTTAGAAGATGAACAATAAACATGAAATCAAATCTGTGTTTTATTTCTAATTCAAAAATAATAAGTTAATGTAGGTTTAAAACAACTTACTATGTAATTGGTAAAGCTGTTTTCATGGTCACGCGTTTTAACAGTGCCGTCCAGACGCTCACGCTTGCAAATGCACTAGATAGTAGACGCGACTATATTCTATGCATTTATACGCTGCACTTACTTACACTTAGTCTTTAGAACAAAAACTAAATACCCAATTATCTAGGTAGGAACTAAAAATAGTTAAATGTTTTGATATTGTTTTCGAAGTTTCTTAAAATTACCGGAGCTATGAAAACATACTGTGGTCTGATTATAACCTCAAAATCTGATACTTTTTGAAATATATCTATTCGCAGCTAGTCCGCTGGCAAAATACGATCACATAGGAATTTACTTTAATTATCGAAAACATCTTACATAATTTTCCGATGCTCTTTTGGTTCCAGGGCTATCAATGTATGGGCGCAGAGCAATGTCCTTTTATTTGTAGCATCTACCATATTACGCAGCAACTACTAATTTTATGCGTTCGAAAAGTTAAAATAGCCTGCAATGAAAAACATACAAAAAAAAAATGCGAAAAATAATAAGCGTAACAGGTGGATAAGAAAGCAAAAAAAAGCCCAGATGTTACTTTGCAAGTGATAAAACCGGTCTTAATTAGTTCACACAATGAAAAGAATGTCGAAGCGTAGAAAAAAGTAAACAGGTGTGGCGAACACGTGGGTAAAATAAAACTATGAGCACGAACAAAGGCGTTATGGTCATAAGACTTAATAAAAGGGATGCTATGCGATGTAAATGAATGCAAAAACAATAAGGTAATTTTACTTTAATAATTTAATAATTAGATACTTATGAAGAGACCAATGCGCGATGACCCATATAGTACCATTCTAAATTCCTGGATAAATTAAACGAAGAAAAGCAGGAAAAAGAAAAGATTGGAACGGACTCACTCAGTCAAATCTGTTTTGACTGTCCTCTAAATGTCCTCCAAAATTTCGGCTGGTCGGCAGTCTGTCCAAAGTCTACGGGGGAATTATGCAACAAATAAGACGGCGATCTCTTTAAGGCGTCGAAGGACCACTGTCGAGTATCAAGCTCCCCTTGTGCTGGTGGAATTCTTGCCTTAAATAAGTACTTCAATATGTAGACTGTATATAGGTAATTTATTGGTTGGCGTTATCGAGGTAGCCGTAATGCGTGCATTCGACCGGGTGGTTCATTGATTGTCCACCCGTTGTCCATGATGGTGGTGGGGCCGCGAAGCGCTCAGAACCGGTTTGAGGTTTGCTGCCCGACGATACGAGCCGGTGAGAATAATGGGCAGTGACGTCAGAACAGCTTTCTATCCTAATAATGTCCTCCAGACCGAATTTCGACACGGCAGCTAGTCTCAATGGAAAGAAAGGATTATAGTCCCTGAGTGTATAAGCAAGCACAGGTAACACTATCTATTCCCTCACTCTCATATTCCGATGGCACGATAATCCGACACGACCGGAGAGATCAGGCGCAGGATCAACGTATTTACGTTTTTCTGAGGCTACCTAATTGTGTATAAAATAGTTATCGTTTCTCCAATGTTTTGATTGAGGTTCATCTTTCAACGTAATTCACTTTAAGTGAAAAAACCACCGATATTACTGTTGGCCTAAATAGCACCCTAATTTATGTATGTTCACTTTACTTATTAAGTGTACATATCCATCGATACCACTAAAATGAATGTCAGTTGTCGCAAACGTTCACAATTACCGAACACAAAAATTTTATGCAGCTTATGAAGTCGCTTATCTATATCTTATAAAGATATTTAAAATCCAAAAAACAATTGCTATTTTAATAACGAATGCACTGGTATGGAATTAATTAGTTTCTACATAAGCAATGTCAGCGAGTGCAAGAATTTTATTACGTTTGACCAGAAACGCTAATTGAGTATTTGATACTTTACTTACTATTTTCTAATTATTGTAACACTTTCGTATTATCAAAATAAATCGTGTGGTAGTAAGATAATTCATTACACCATTTTGTCACGTGGGCATCGAAAGAAACAAATACGGGAGAGGCCAGAAATCTCTCATGATTACCGATAGATGGCGTAGCAATCAAACATGACTACGACAAATCCTGCAAGCAACGAAAAAGGTCTATATCTTACAGTGTACTTTACGGGCTGATGAAAAAGTAGAAGCCCGTAAAAGTACACTGTCAACCAAAATTTAACAATATCTTTTATGTTTTAATTATACATATAAGTATGTGAAGTGGCAGATATTCTTATCCAGTAACTCATATCATCCCGTGGGTGTTGTATGAGGCGACAGAGGGAAATTGAAACAGGTGATGGGCAGTAGCATCTTTCTGATATCAACTAAAAATAATAAACGTGGTAACTATGGCAACCTGTGGAGGAGGCTTATGTTCAGCAATGGACTTGTACAGGCTGTGATGGATAGATAATGGGTATACTAATACGAATCCTCGTTTTTTCTTTGGTGGCATATTTTGAGAAATTTTCTACTTTAATATCTGTCTTTTGTTGTGTAAGAGATTACATCACCATTACACACTTTCACTACAGTCCATCACAAGTTTACTGCTCAGTTACTCTTTCTTATTCTTGTGCGGATATCCTTGTTACGGGTTATATCGCGCAGAGAAATTCCGAGTATAGCTCCTTTCATCGCATGCTGAGTGATTTTGTGCTTTCTCATACGGCCTGTGGTGAAGGAACACGTTTTAGTTAGAATTAGGCGATTTTTTTTAAAAACGTTACCTCCACACTAGGATTTTCTCCTGTACCGTGGAGGCAGTTTGCAAACATAAATTGCACTAGGACAAACATCCAGACTCGGAATAATTTGTAGGCATTAGAAATACTTGTTCCGTGCGGGATTTGAACCCGCGGCCCCCAGCGCTGCAACTCATTGCTAAGCCACTGCGCCACGGAGTCGTCAAATAATAATAATATTTAACATGTAATACGAAAGTCTTCTTTCCATTTTCTTATTTTTTTAATTATATTGGACAAGTCTATTTTAAAGAAATAGATTTCTTTTATAAAATTGAAGTAACTGACGAACTTACAGTCCACCTGATGGTACGTTTTTACTGCAGTCCATGAACACCTGTGGCCAACTTCAAACAAAGAAGGCCACATAATGCGTTGTCACCTCTGAGAACTAAGCCTCTGGCTCTCTTTACCCTTCAGACCAGAACACAGCAGTGCAAACACTGTTTTTTAGCAGTAGAAATAGGTAAGAAGTCGGTGCCTGTCCAGTCCTAAGTAGAAAAGGAGTCCTACCACCTCGTATAGTAAGTTATAGAGCACCTAGTAAGATCTAGGGAGGAGATAATTTGTAAATAGTAAATAATCTTATATGTGCAACGTTGCTATGACTTTGCAGGCAGTTTTCAATTAGACATGGGACTGGGAACAAGGAGTAGGAAGGATTATTCATAATTGTAATGAGTTGACGGGTTGTAGATTTCAGTACTATAGAGGTTCTGTGCATGGCATACACAAGATGGTTATATCCTACTATCTATTGAAGGATTAAGACCTTCTTGGCATTTCTCATAATGGCGAGAGTTGATGACGGGATGGCGTGATGGAGTAGATGGGTGATCTCATACGCCGCCATGTAAAGCTAATATTATAATAGAAATATGCTCTGAATTACTATCACTTTCTCAATTCTAAATGATGACTATTCTCGACTGAAATTAAATAAGAGTGACGGAGTCCTTAAAATTATTAAATATCCAAAATGATTACGATTTTTATTTTTTTATTTCACATATGACAAATCCGTGCTTTATTTTTTATGTAATAAGGGTGACAAATGAGCGTGCAGTCCACCTGTTGGTAAGTACTGAGGCCCATAGACATCTAAATCTATCCTCGATTAAGAATCAAAATATGTATAATAGGTATATCTCACGGCTATAAATTATTTCAGAGATACTTCACAATAATTTTGTTTCACTTTGTTTTTCTCTGTATTTATTCATGAATCCAACTACAGAGAGGTATAATACAGGTTGACGTAGTATCCCCGAAACTCTTCATTGCTGCATTGGAAGACGTCAATGGCGAGTACATCACTCACCTTCGATTTGCCGACGATTTAGTCCTTATGGCAGAATCACTGGAGGACCTAAGCACTACGCTCAATGACTTCAATAGTGTCACCCAACGAATAGGTCTTAAGATGAACATGGACAAAACAAAAGTCATGTGTAACGTCCATATCACACCTATGCCGGTAGTTGTTGGAAGCACTAAGCTCGAAGTTGTTGACGAGTTTGTTTACTTGGGACAACTAGTCCGACTAGGTCAGTCCAACTTCGACCGAGAGGTCAATTGACGGATTAAACTCGGCTGGGCAGCGTTCATGGATGGATGGATGCAGATGGCTCATGATCGTGCTTTGTGGCATCCTTGGGGGAGGCCTACGTTCAGCAGTAGACTTGTAAAGGGCTTGACCTGTAATGATGATGATGATGATGATGATGATGATTCATGAATGGGTCGTTTCTATAGAACATTAAATTTAAATTTAAATATAAATACCTCTGTACACTGACGCTATAGTAATATGTGGATAACGGTGTTGATTGAATGATTGTTAAGCATTTATATATAGTATTACGTTTAGTGATAAGATTATATTGTACAATTGTTTGTTATCTCGAATAAAGGGAAAAAAAAATCAGATGCGTCGTCACCCCTGAGGACTAAGATAGAATGCCTCTTTTCCAGTAAAAATGCTCTTCACTCACCATACGACATCAAGCTGCTATTCTAGGCTGGTATTCTGTTACAATGTGGTCCCTCCTCGGTCAAACCAACCTATTCTTGCTACAACTATATAGCATCAGCATGACTTTAGTTTTTGTAGAGAAAGTATAATTTGCTTGCCAGCCAATCATAGGTATAAAGTTGCCTTTAACCAAAATAATAAATTGTAACTTTCGCCTACAATCAAATGTGACTGGATGCAAAATGGCTGCTAACTTTTCGTAGATCTCATAAGAAGAATTAGTAGAAATAACATAATATAACTAAATAATTTAATGTTATTATAAAATTAAAAGGAAATAATTAACAGTAATTATTAAAGAATATCGTGCTTTGTGGCATTACTTTGGGAGGCTCATATGTTCATCAATGAGATGAGAATCTGTAGAAAGTATTTTTTTTCCATATAATTATGGCGTTAGAAATAAGAATAAATGCCACTTTCTTCATTGTTAACGAAATTCTGAAATGTCCATTCGATCATAATAATTGACACGTAAAGCACAAAAACAGTAAACATTATTTATGTTTTATAAATGTTGATCGATAGGTCATTTTAAGCAATGTCCTTTCAATTGGCACGAACAATTTATTTTTCTAGGGTACATCACCACTTTATTTTCAACTGAAATTGTAGTTCAACACTGGTTCATCACGAAGTAAAAAACATTTTATCCTTTTATCGACATTGTTAAATAAGTTACATGTAATTTAAGCGAGTTGAGTTATTAAGTACATAAATGTATTTCTATTTTCATCTACAAAGCAACACTCAAAGACAAGCGCAGTCGACTGATTTGTGGGTTCGTTTGTTGTACTAAACAAACCTTTGTATAATTTTCGCGTTATTTACGCAACTGACCAGAGCGGTGGTTCTAGCTTTGACAAAAAATTGAGTGTTTCAATTGTAAATATTAAAAGACCGAATTATGCAAAAATATAAAAAAAATAATTTAAATATTACGGTTCTATTTGATAAAGAGCTTTTTTAACATAAAAATGAAAATAACTCAACACCTTTAGCGTGTGGTGTAGCATAAAGTAATCTAACACCCCATTTCTTCTCGGGTGTTGAAGAGGCGACTGTGGGAAATGCTAAAAAGATCACATGGCTTTCAATAGATGACGGTAGACCCACCTCGTTTAGATTTAGACTGGCTGTAACATAATCCTAGATTGTTGACGGGGAGCAGTGTATAATATGCAACGTATCTGGTAATTGGAACACTCATCCACCTGCCAAGCGTGGCAGTCAAAACACATTTTTTTTACAATGAGGAGGGAAGGTCCGTGATCAGCAGCAACTACTTTTACAGGTTGACGAAGAAGAAGAATTGAAGACGACCTATTGGAGCAACTTCGCAACGCAACGCATAGAGTTAATAATATCTCCTTTCTATGGCAATCTATTCTTGCGAGTATTAATTTAAGTATCAAAATAAGAAATAATATGTACATGAGAATTTAATAAACAGTTTCGTGCAAAGTTATAAAGCCTTTCTTAATGTATATTGGGTACTGAGTTTCTGGCTCACTATATCGTACGTTGATTGATTGCCATGTAGATGGCATCTACATTGTGAGGGAAAGCTTGTAACTAAGTTTGATTTTGATAATAAGGTCAGTTTAATGAAGATAACGAGAAACCAAAACCAAAGTCGAAATATTAAACAAGCTTTTAATCAAATTTCATTAATTTTTGTAGCAGTTTTAGTTACCACTTTTTAGCCGATTTAAAATGAAAGGAGGTTAACAATTTCAAAACAATTCGACTGTTATGTGTTTTTGTATGTATGTAACGCGATAATATATTTGTCAATTGCGAACTTATTTAACGATTCCTTTTCTATTAATTATTAATATACTCATGGGATTGAAAAGGAAGGATGTGGAAAAATTTCACCTTGGTGGCAAAATAGGGATGAAGTTTTAATGGAATTATTTAGACGTCATTGAGATTGCTTTATTCCAAAATTCACTCAAAAGGTAATTTTAAGTAAAAAGACTACAAATAATTTCACATTCTGAAGTCTGGCCTTTAATTATTTTATAGAATATGTCTTAGCACTGACTTCAGAATGTGAAATGTGTGTGTTTTTAATTGTTTGAATTCAATGTACCTATTCGGGGAGGTGTACATGGACGATTTGGCTTAAACAATTTTTATTATTATTCTTTATGCTTTATCTCGTTCGTTAAAGGAGGATGTTTGTAAAAGTTAATATGCTTGGCTGGCTGGCACCCAACTGCAGTTTTTGTTTTTATGTCATTAAAAGAAAGATGTTGTTGCCCATCTCCTGTTTTATTTCCCTCTGTCCTGTCTTACGAAATGCACGAGACGATATGGGGTAGTGAATATTCTTACCCCATCACTAACGGATCCATAAGCTGAAGTGGTAATGGGTCTGCCACATAACTAGAAAAACCGACAACGGAAGAAAGGTTTTCAAGTGGTAGCCTCGTATGGCAATCGAGAGGCCTCAGTACGGCAGTGGGCTATAATAAATGAATGATATATGTACCAGTGATTAGAAAGAAGTTTTTCGCGTACAACAATAAAAAAGCTGGTTTTGAATGGGATTTTTGCACTGAATGTTAGTTAACCCTTAATGTGTATAAGAGGCATAAGCTCCACTATATCACTACGTGTTGACATAATTATTATATCGTCCTCTTAGTATTATAGCATTTTTTCAACGGGAACAGGATTATTATTTCAGGATTATATTATAGTGCACGTATTTGTGCTCAGGCACTCTCTACTACCTTACTCTCATAGTCCGATGAGACGGCAATATTGCACGGCCGAAGATACCGGACCAGAGACACTTGTCCTAAGGTAAGTAATTGAGTGCGATCTTTTGATTTATTTATTTGAGCTTATTTGTACACAATGACAATGTTAAAAAAATTATGATTTAATACCACAGGACATTCTCTTCCAGTCTACCTCCAGCAGTGCGATTGTGTTACTCTGTGTTTCGTATGGTGAGTGTAGAGAACCGGAAACACTTTTTACTTGAAACCAGGCATTCCATCTTAGTCCTCAGGGGTGACAATGCATCTGCATGTTCATTTTAAGTTCCGTGGCATAGTTGCAAAGTGTTTAGTTGCCACACCGCTAGGAATCGGGTTGTAATCCCAAAGGAAGCGGGTTCGAATCCCGCACGAAACAAGCGTGTGTATTGTTTTATATTGTTACGGCAACGGTTGTTTGTCCTTGAGCAATTTGTGTAACGTATTTATACGTTATAGTAATACAAAAGAAAATTCTACTGTGGAGGAATTCTACATAATACTTGTGTTGCTGCAGTGCTGCAGCATGGCTTTGACACGTACAAAATATATCCCAGATTTAAATCCTCCCTACTACTAAAATATCTAAATTGGTAATGATTAAGTGATTAAGACTACCGAGTGTATAGACTTTGAACTTTGCTCTGCGGGCAGAGAGCTTTTGAAACTACTAACAAATTGTAGCGCATGTCGAATTGATTCAGTTCACACTTTCGATGCATTTAAACTTAGGCGGCAAACATGAAAAGTTTTATTATATTGAGGTCATAAAAATATTTTCAATCAATTTTAAATTTAAAAAAACATAATCGATTTCATTTCCGTTGCCTTTAACGAGTGAATATACGGTGACGAGGTTCGCCACCCGTCACATTCTGTCTCCCGGAGGGGCGAAAAGTGGATTGACGAAGCCCATCTGGCTACACTAAATGTATATGGAGAAATGAATGATAAGATGGATGAAGTATGCGTTATGATGTATGATAGAGGAATAGATATGTTATGTGTAAATGAGACGAAACGAAAGGGAAAGGATGCTACTACACATGGCATGTATACCGCGTACTGGTCTGGTGTAGACGAGACAGAGCGGGCATGCCAGGGAGTCGGTATCATCCTTTCAGAAAGAATGGGTCATTATGTGAAAGAGTATGAATGTGTAAGCCCGAGACTGCTATGGATACGAATGATAGTGGGCTTAGAGAAGTTGATTGTTCTAGGGGTCTACGCCCCAGACATGTCTAAGCCCATTTATATCCGAGAGCAGTTTTGGGAGATGGTAAGGATGGTGCTAATTAAATGCAAGGGTAATGAAAATATTGTTATATTAGGAGATTTTAATGGAAGGGTTGGCGTGAAGAGGCTTGGTTATGAAAGGATATTGGGAACGTTTGGTGATGAAAGCATAAATGAGAATGGTGAAAGCCTCACCGTATGCGTGGAAAAGAATATTTTGTGACGAACACTTTCTTTCGTCATAAGAAGATTCACACGTATACATGGGAAAGAGGTGGTTACAATATGAAGGTGTGAAAGAGAAGTTCAAATGTAGAATGAAAGAAAATATAAGTGGTATGGATGAATTGTGTATGAATGACTTAGACTTGGAGACTGTGTGGTATAATGTCAAGAAAGGTTTGGTGGATGCCGCTGCCGAAGTATGTGGTATAACTAAGAGAAATAATGAAAGAAAAAATAACACTTTATGGTGGGATGATGAGGTAAGGATGGAAGTTGAAGCAAAGAAGAAGAAAGATAGAAGAATATCGGATAACTTCCAGGCAAATATAAAAATGTTCTGGAAACTCAAGAACTGTCAGGGTCATTCAAAACAGCCTAGAATTAATGCTATACGAGACCAGAATGGCTACATTCTGAATGACGAAGTTTCGAGTTTAAGAGATGAAAGGAATACTTTGAAAGCGTGTTTATGAGTTATGAGACGTTTGAATTAAATGAAATAGAAATTCCGAAAGAAGAGGAAAGAGATAGAGAGATAGGTATAGATAAAATAATGAAAGCAATGAAAAGTATGAAAGCAGGTAAGGTAGCCGGATATGATAGAGTATCACTCGAAATACTAAGGGCTGGAGAGGGAGTGGTGGCAGACCTGCTGTACACCTTGTTTAATTTGTGTTGAAAACTTAAGCGGGTACCGGGAGACTGGTGCAAAGCCGTGATAGTAAAAATATATAAGGGAAAAGGATCGCAGATATAAGGGAAAAGGATCGCATCAGGACTGTAAAAACTACCGTGTGGTATCAGCCTTCATAGCATTGTGGGAAAACCGTATGCTAAGGTGCTAATTGAAAGAGTTATGAAAGATACTGATGGAAAAATTTGAGATGTGCAAGCGGGATTTAGAAAGGGAATGGGATGTACTGATCAGGTCTTTTCCATGCGCATGATCGCGGAGAAGTTTTTGGCCAAAAACCAAAAGGTTTTTTGTGCGTTCGTGGACTTGGAAAAGGCTTATGACAGAGTGCACAGGGATGTGTTATGGCAAACACTGAACTCATTTGGGTTGAGCGCTGGGTTGATATAGGCATTGAAGTCTCTGTATAGGGACTACAGTGCTTGTGTCAGGATCAACGGGGCCTACTCGGACTGGCTTGGCATCCATAAAGGTGTCAGACAGGGCTGTGTGGCTTCCCCGTGGCTGTTCAACCTATTTATGGACAGTTTTTTGGAAAATTTGAAAGTTTAAGAATGCGGGTTAAGAATGGCTGAGTTAACCGTCAAATGCCTTTTGTACGCCGATGATCAAGTCATACTTGCGTCATCTGCGGCCGAGTTGCAAATGATGGTTACATTAATGATAAGGTCATTAAAAGAAAGGGGAATGAAAATGAACACAATAAGACGAATGTTATGGTTTTTGAAAGAGAAGAAAGTAAAACGATATGTGAAATAAGAATAGAAGGGGAATTGGTCGAGCAAGTAGATGAGTTTGTGTATTTGGGATGTGTATTTAGCAGGAATGGTAGATATGATAAGGATATAGAACGACGAGTGAACGCAGGAAATAGAGTGAATGGGGCTCTACACGCTATTATGAAAAGTCAGAATGTGTCAAAAAAGGCACGTATGGCAATTCATAATGCTGTGTTAGTACCTACTTAAGTATATGGTAGTAAAAGTTGGGTGTGGCAGAAGAAGCACGAGAGTAGAATAAATGCTGTAGAAATGCGGTCATTAAGAAGTATGTTAGGGCTGAATCTAAATGACACAGTGAGAAATTGTGTGATAAGAGAAGAGTGTGGTCTGCAAGATGATGTTGTGAGCAAGATTAAGAAAGGAATACTTGGGTGGTTTGGTCATGTAGAAAGAATGAATGAGGAAAGAGTGACAAAGCAAATTTATGTGGCAGAGGTGAACGGCAGAGTCTGGAAGGGACGCCCTAGACGAAGGTTTATCGACCACATTGGCGTTATATTGAAAAAAGGCCAGATTAGGAGTACCCTTAACTGACGTGCGTGTATACGTAGATATATGGATGTAAAGGAGGCGAGAGAGGTGTGCCAGGATCGTGCCAAATGGAAGTCCGTAGAGTCTGCCTACCCCTCTGGGTGACAGGCGTGAGTGTTTATGTTATGTTATACCCCTCCTTTAATCCTTGCTTCCTTCCTCGTTGAACAGACTAATTATCCTGCATTATCATTATCATTACATCCTATCAAAGACTACTGCTGAACATAGACGTGTCCTATAGATTGCCTAATAGGTGAAATATTTATGATAGTTGCCACGCTTTGCAGGCGGCTCGGAAACCGCAGTTTTATATTAGGAATTTAAAGTAATATAGAATAGAATAGAATAATTTTTATTCAATATAGAATATTACATAATACTTATTGAAAGTCATTTTTTTATTTACCACTGGTTAGGAAAATACCTCTGTCCTGGGAAGAACCAGCAAGAAACCCAGCGGGACTTAGCGGGAAGTTACCAGGCATGACAAAAAATCTAAATGACGGCAAATCCTCCCTACATCGAGAGAGGCCCATGACCATCAATTGACTTTAACTGGTTGATGAAGAAGGCGAAGTAAACTTATTTAATTTATCTAGATTTAGTAAATTTCAGTAATTTAAGGTATATAGATTTGTAGTTAGATTTTTCAGGTTAACTATTTAATTAAATAGTTAACCTGAAAAATTTACAAAAATTTTGTCTAAATATTTTAATAAAAATAACTATACATTTTAATTGTAAAATTTTAATGTACAAATGAAACGTTTATTGTTGACATAGATATAAATAGTATAACAGTGGTTTATATAATATCTGAAATCAACTACGAGATATAAAAATATTTCAAGATGGTGACATATGCCAAATGTAACGAAACAATTCGCAACAAAGGATTTCTGAAATATATATTTGATTGACTGATGAAGAGCTATCGTATCGCAAATCCATCTATGCAAACAAGGCTATAGTTTATATAAAAACAAAAGTGACAAGCAGGCTCGGGTCTCTTAAAATATTTATTTTTAAGCCAGTTTAATTTCCTGACTGCTCAGAGCTGCATATAAGAGTTTGTCGGGATATTTTTCATATGTGCGCATGGGGATTTTGTTGTTGCTCCAACCACAGTGCCTGTTCAGTCTTTGAAAACTTCTAGTCCGCGTGTGATAATTTCAAGACACGGTTGCTAAGGCCGCCATCGTTTGTTCTAGCGACGACATGCGTCACTGGATCTCTTCCACTGCAGCGTCCAATTGCGGGACCGTCCTGTGACGCACCTACGTAACGACGCATGCGTCTTGTTACCAAAACAAGCAGCCGTCATATTTTGACTTTGACTTTTTTATATTTTCAGTGTAATTTTTAAGTTAATTTATTGTGTTTTTTAATTTGTTTTAAGTTATTTATTTTTGTGATTGTATTTAACAGTTGTGAATGCAGTCCGTGACCCAATCTTGTGATGGCACGTCGAACGCGACCCATACATGTACACAGTGCAACAAGTCATTCAAATCTTTAAAAGGCCTCAACATTACACACTACAAAAACACACAGAAAATGTATTAGCCAAAACAGTTCACCTTTAGACATCCATCCCATTATTCCGAGTGCGCCTACTTTTGTAGCCAACGATCCAACTCCTTTCCACACATATCTTAGCCATTTGAAAAATAGTATACCGATAGTTAAAAGAATCCCTCGAGGAGCTCGAATAACCGTTGCTACATATTTGTCACAATTAATCCAGAAATGTTACATAAGCAATTGTACTCAAGACTGGCAGAATCTATTTTTATTTTCATACAGCACACTACATATAATAAAAACTGATAAACCAAATTTATCCTTGACACAAAAGATTAAAAATAACTGTGCTGTCAGCTCCTCACCTTCTCTCGCACCTCTTATCAAACATGAAACAAACAAAACTCATCGAAAACAAAATCTGTGACGGAGATCTCAAAGGTGCCGCTCGTCTTTTGTTCTCCATCGACGTGCTATTACCAGATACCCCTGACACCCTTCAGGCCTTACGGTCAAAACATCCTTCAGCTCCAGTAAACCCATATTTTCTCGACCAAACAACAGCAGGGCAAGCATGCCTTCAAATTCAAAACAAAGATGTCACGGATGCCATTTTATCTTTTAAACCAGGTTCGGCTGCAGGTTTGGGTGGAATCTCACCCCAACATTTGAAAGACTTAACATCGCATTCTGTGGGTGATGCAGGTGAGCAACTTGTGAATTCGATCACTAAATTAATCAACTTTTTGTATTCCGGTAATGTTAATTCAGAAATTGTTCCCATTCTTTTCGGCGCGAACCTCATTGCCCTCACCAAAAAGGACCGAGGGGTGAGACCAATTGCTGCTGGATCAACATTACGACGCCTGGCCTCCAAAATTGTTGTTCGACATATTTTACCAAAATTAAATTGGGAATTTGAACCCGTACAGTTAGGCTTCGGTGTAAAAGGAGGGTGTAAGGCAGCCGTCTATGTCCTACGCTCTTTTCTAACTTGCGGACATCCTGACGTGTTGCTCAAAATTGATGTCAAAAATGCTTTCAATTCGGTAAATAGGGATACCCTGCTGACGGAAATAAAACAACATATACCGGAAATATACAATTATCTTTTTCTCAGTTACGCTGACCCAACAAAATTGTTATATTGTTCTAATGAACTGTCCTCGGAAGTAGGTTGTCAACAGGGTGATCCCCTTGGGCCAGCAATTTTTAGTTTGGCTATAAATCCGATAATCAAAAATTTAAATTCTAAATTCAACGTTTGGTATTTGGACGACGGAACCCTAGGAGGTGATATGGATACTGTGTTTTCGGACCTTTTTTTAATCAAAAATAAATTTGAAGCCATTGGTTTGGAACTTAATTTTAGCAAATGCGAACTTTTTATAAATAACTGCAACTTAAATTTAAATGACGTAAAACAAAAATTTTATGTTTTGGCTCCAAATATTAAAATAGTTAACAGTAATTCCCTTAACATTTTATGTTCTCAAATTTTTAATGAATCTTTTTCTGAATATATTTATAATTCAATTACTAAATTTCAAAATTCCGCTAACTGTCACCTTGAAATTAGTCAATATTATGCACTTTGCATCTTAAAATTTGTCTTTTCGTCCCAAAATTTACGTATGAGCTCCGTTGCTGCTCCTTTGGAATCACCCAGACCTCTTGACACTAGTAGACAACTTAATCAAAATTAATTTAGAATCGATTCTAATATGCACCTGAACGAGCAATCTTTGACCCAAGCATCCCTACCCATCCGTTATGGTGGTTTAGGATTCGCAAAATTTCAGTGTCTTTACCAGCCTTCCTATCTTCTGTCCATAGTTCAGCAATCTCATAAGTAAAATTTTAAGGGCATCCTTCAAACTTTGAGATTGCTGGCCTGGAAGAAGCTAGAAACGCTTTCTTAATTGCATGCCCTGGTCAAAATTTTCTAGTTTCTCCGAATTCACAGAGGACATAAACTGCAAATTGACTTGTGACAATCTTTTGAGCTTTAGTACAGGTTCGGCGCGTGCTAGGCTTTTGGCCGGGGTACGCATGAGGCCGGCTACTGGCTTCACGCGTACCCTTCGTCAAATACAGGTACATTTCTTGAGCCTGACACGCTCTGATTGAGCCTGACACCTGTCTACGGCTTGGGGTTCCGGTCTGCGCTCTTCATAAATTTCCGTGTGGCAGTGACGTCGACAAGCTAGGACATCACGGACTATCATGCCAAAAAAGTGCAGGCCGCTTCTCGAGACATGCAGCACTTAACGATATCGTACGCCGGTCCCTTGCCACCGTCAACGTGCCAAGTCTACTTGAGCCGTCTGGTATTGCAAGAGACGATGGCAAGAGACCGGATGGTATGAGTTTGATTCCATGGAATATGGGCCGGGTGCTGGTATGGGATGCAACCTGTTTAGACACGCTGGCCCCTTCCCATTTACATGGAACCAACAACAGAGCTGGTGCGACTTGTTGGTTCCATCTAGGCTCCGAATATGTTTTTATCCCATTCGGTGTCGAGACCCTTGATCCGTTGGGTCCTAGCGCTATAAGGCTTTTTAAGGAAATAGCAAAAAGGTTAGTCGACGTCACAGAAGACCGAAGAGCTGGCAGCTAACTCGGACAAAGAATTAATCTAGCTATTCAAAGGGGGAACGCTGCCAGTATCTTCGGAACCTTGCCTAAAGAGCCTCCTTTTTAATAAGATATTTTAGTTATTATAATATATTTTTTTAAGGTTTTTAGTTTTAAGTTCATTGTTCTAGTATATATTTTATTTTATAAATTGTGTAATACTTAAACACTATTTAATTACATAGAAAAAGGAAAAATAGAACTTTATTGTTGTGCAAAAGGAATAGAGCTGAAAATTATATACATAGGTGGCGCTATTTAAGCAGTTAACATAGGCTCCGTATAATTTTTGTTTTAAAAATATTATAAACAATCTTTACTGAACTTTTCTATAAATTAAGTACAAATTCTAACATAATTTAGTGTGTCGAGTGTTATATAGCTATTTGGAACTAGATTATCAGTGTGAAGTTAATATAAGTAATCCAGTGAATAAGTGAACTATAAATTGTTATTGTATTGAATTTATTGTAATAAGACAGTGTTTTCTAAAGTAAAATGCTAAGGAACAGTATTAAGAAACTAAGTGACAGTCCTATCATTTTTTGTTTTACATAACATAAACACTCGCCTGTCATCCAGAGGTGGCAGAGACTATGGACTTCCATTTGGCACGATCATGACACACCTCTAGCCTCCTCCACATCCATATACCTACGCACACGCTCGTCGGTTAAAGGCACTCTTAATTTCGTCCATTTTCAATATATCGCCAATTTGGTCAATAAATTTTCCTCGCCTAGGGCGTCCTTCCAGACTCTGCCGTTCACCTCTGCCACATAAATTTGCTTTGTAACCACCCAAGCATTCCTTTCTTAATCCTGGTCACAACATCATCTTGCAAACCAAACTCTTCTCTTATCACACAATTTCTCACTCTGTCATTCAGATTCAGCCCTAACATACTCCTTAATGACCGCATTTCTACAGCATTTATTCTACTCTCGTGCTTCTTCTGTCACACCCAACTTTCACTACCATACATTAAAGTAGGGACTAACACAGCATTGTGAATTGCCATACGTGCCTTTTTGACACATTCTGACTTTCCACAATAGAGTGTAGAGCCCCATTTACTTTATTTCCTGCGTTCACTTGTCGTTCTATATCCTTATCATATCTACCATCCCTGCTAAATACACATCCCAAATACACAAACTCATCTACTTGCTCGACCAATTCCCCTTCTATTCTTATTTCACATATCGTTTTACTTTCTTCTCTTTCAAAAACCATAACATTCGTCTTATTGTGTTCATTTTCATTCCCCTTTCTTTTGATGGACTGTTCATTAATGTAACCATCATTTGCAACTCGGCCGCCGACGACGCGAGTATGACTTGATCATCGGCGCACAAAAGGCATTTGACGGTTAGCTCTTGCGTGATTTTTTGTTTTAAAGTGAAAAAACATTAATTTAGTATTAAAGTGACGGTTGCGGTAGTTTAAAATGTAAAAATTATGTACATCTGATTAAATCAGCGACATCTATGATAATTGATAATTGATTACCAAAGGAGAGTAACTATTTTGTATTATTACGCCATCTATTAATTACTGGAAAAATAATCTGCAAATTTATGCTAATAGATCAACTTGATTAAGTCTACGATTGTCCTTTAGAGGGCGCGCGTATTCATCTGATTTTAAAATATTTTAATTTTGAAATAAGTTCTTGTTCGGATTTTTAAATGAGAAGACTACAATAAAATATCACTTCAAAATATTAGAATAAAATATCATTTACCCTTCTAAATTCAAAATGCCACTAGTATGTTTTAAATGTAGTAACAAAATATTGAATAAGGATAATTTTACTTGTTCACTATTACATAGTGAACAAGTAAAATTTCACCTAACTTGCATGATAGTTTCTGAAAAAAGATTTCGTTGGATGTCAATAGACAACAAAATGCCTGGAAGTGCACAATTTGCATACAGTTAAAGAATAAGACAAAAAATAGAAAAAAATCATCAGAAAAATCTCCTAATTTTGATAGCAGTAAATCTAGCTGTCACGAAAAAGCAATTGATAATATAACATTGCGAAAAAAACACAATCCACCTATAAGTGATAGCAGCTCGCAATCAATTTCCCAAATTGACGACTCAGGTGAAACGTTGATTTCTGTAGACACCGCTTTAAATCGTAGCTGCCCCGAAAATAACTATTTAGCAATGGATGATTTCGAGGAAATGAAATTACAACTGCAAAATTTGGAAACTAAGCTCGAAAGTGCTGACCTGGAAGTGGAAAGATTGTTAACAGAAAATCATTCATTGAGAGAGGAAATATCAAAAAGAGATGCCAAAATAAACCAATTATATGTCGCTCAACCACAAAAAGGAAAGCCGTAAGTCCCTCCCAGAACAATACCTGTGAAAATAATACAAAAAGTATACCATTAATATATTATCTAGTACTCCTAAAGTAAGTGCCCCATCTACGATAACAAATAAACCATTGTGTCACAACCCGAGTGAGATAAAAGAAAGTAAGCGGCAAAAGAATATTAGCAATATGAACAAGTCGCCAATATGCGACATAACAAGCCAACAAGAGAACAAATAACTCTAAAAAATAACTCAGCAGAACAAAAAGAAGATATGTAAGCTTAGTACTAACAAGTTTACTAAAACAAGATCTATTGCGCAACGATTTTTGCATGGAAATTTAGATATCTGCCATTATCTTCTCACTGTATTTGGAATAGAACCTCTTATGATGGGACTAAAGACCTAAATTATTGATTATACAATGGAAGACTACTGCATATTACTAATAGGCGATCAAGATTTCAAGTCCACTACAAATTACTTTGAATTAATAACATACATTCGACAAACATTATCAGAAGTTACACATACAAACATCATCTTGTGAGTATCATCATTCATCTTTAGATACTGTAAATTCGGGAATTTATTTAATTGGCGAGTAGAAGTTTATAATAAATTCCTACATCTAGATGTAATGACACATGAGTATGCATACCTAATTGATTCCAACCTGAATCTAGAATATGATTATACGATGTTTAAAAAATACACAGGTATCATAAATAACTATGGAATAAAAACCATATTAAAAGACATTGATGCACTTATGTGTGAAATTGAAGATTATGGCCATAAGAAAACATTTTAAAAAAAGAATTTCAGAGTGATCAAAATGAACCAGTACCTGCCTCGCCAACTCTAAAAAATATGTTTTTTCGATAATAAAATAAGTATTATTTACCAAAACGTACAAAATTTTATTAATACGAGTAAACGAGATTTTTGGGAAGCTTAGGTAGATGAAGATAAAAATGTACACGCAATTTGTCTATCTCAATCAACGCTGCGAAACTTGACCTACTCAAAGTACAAGGTTATCAAGGAGGAGGTGTTTGTATACTAGTGAAAGATAAAATAGGTTATATTAAACGAAATGATTTAAACGCTATTTCTAGAGAACCTATAATTGAAATATGTGGCATAGAAATACCAGTTTTAAATTTATTAGTAATAAACGTATACTGGCCAAATAGCAACAGAATGCCTGATACTATATACAGTGTATTAGAAAAGCTCTTGCAACGAATACAGCAAAAACAATTCGAAAAATTGGAAATTTTAACGTAGATTTGCTAAAACAAAGTACATCAACTGTAAGACTTTTAGATTTAATGCGAAGTTATAATTTCACTCAACTTGTTCAAGAACCATCTAGGGTAACAGAGACTACAGCTACATGTTTAGACTTAACATTCACAAATTTTGATGTCGAACAAATCGTAATTAATGTTGTAGATTGAGTCTCTCTGACCACAAAGGAGTTATAGTTAATATACCTACAAAAGAACGAAAAATACTCGTACGTAATACGTGGATTCTAGAAAAAAGATTCGATAGTGTAAAAATATCCAACATTTCCAATCTAAATTAAGAGAAGGACTTTAGCAAAATAATTACCATTGATAAAAAAATGAATGAAAATTATAACTCATTTTCTAATAAAATTAATCACATACTAAACGAAACTATACCAAAAATTCGCATAGAAATTAGGAGCACAAAGAAAAAGCTATGGCTTACAAGTAGAATTAAAACATCGTGCAAAAATAAAAGACTCTTAAAAAAATTATTATCTCAAACAAAAAATCCAGTACTAAACATGTATTATAAAAATTACTCAAAAAAATTAAAAAAAAACTATAAATATTTCAAAAAAGAACTACAAAATTAAAAGAATGGAGAATTCAGACAATGTAACAAAATCAATGTGGAATGTTGTAAAGGACCAAACTAATAAGCTTACACAAAATAAAAATAACATAAAATTAAATGTCCAAAATAGTATCACAGCGGACCCTGTTCAAATAGTTAATTGTTTCAATAATTTATTTTTATCAGTTGGAAATGATAATGCTACTTTTGGCTCAACAAGTGCGACCGGCCAGCCTGTCCTTGATCCAGTAAAAAGTTCATTCTTTTTACAACTCGCTACCAATCAAGAAATTATAAAAGCTATACGTAATTTAAAAACAAGCGTAGCTTCGGTCATGATGAATTACCGCCTTGTCTTATTAGAAAATGCGCCGAAGAACTAGCCCCAGTTATGACAGTCTTAATAAATCAATCGTTTACAGAAAGTATAGTTCCAGACCAACTAAAAATTTCAATAACTAAACCACTCCATAAAAAAGGCTATAAAACTGACTATTACAGTCAGTTTAAAATTACAATCAACTATCGCCCGATTGTTATTCTTCCAACGATTTAAAAAATATTTGAATCTGCTAAGTCTAATCGACTGTACTGTTACTGCGAAAATTTGAATATAGTATTAAATGAAAATCAACAACTACACCAGTATACAAATATGTCAATGAAATACTAAATATGTTCAATAAAAAGAAATATGCGATTGGTATTTTACTGGACATGATCAAAGCCTATAATCGAGTTCGATTTGACATACATTTACGGAAATTACACGGAATAGAAGTAAAAGGCCCAACCTACAACTGGTTCGAGTCATACCTTACCAATCGAAAGCAGTGTGTGAGATAGAACACCATGACCTAACCAGTGGAAACGTGATTAAAGTCAGATCTAAATTTGCAACGGTCACTAAATCAATACCACAGGGTAGTGTTCTCGGTTGGCAAATCATTAATATAAATTATAAATAATGAACAACCGCTCCGCAAAAGCTCCCTATACCTTGTTTGCCGATGATCTTTCTGTAGTCATCCCATTCGATAATAATAATAACAATCTTAACAACTGTCTAGATAGTGTACTAACAGAAATCTCTAAATGGTTAAAAAATCACAATCTCGTAATAAATTACACAAAAACTAAGATAATACAATTTAAGCAGTATCAAAAATACCCGCTGTCTATAAATTATTCTTATAACGATACTAAATTAGAATGTGTTGATTCATATACGTTATTAGGTATAAACATAGATTCGGGTATAAATTGGAAAGAACACATAAAGAAAGTATCATCTAAACTTTTCCGTTTCTCGTATGCTCTATACGAACTTAAAGAAAGTCACAGATTCAAAAACGGCCACGTGTGCATACTATGCTTATGCCCATGCATGGCTCATGTATGTCATTATACTGTGGGGAAACAGCAAAGACGTAAATAAATTATTTATTCAACAAAAAAATGTATCCGCATAATTAAAAATATAGATAATACTGACAGCTGTAAACCCTACTTCATTTAATTAAAAATATTAACACTATATCTATATAATATTAGGTCCTTACATATGAAATTAGCGTTTTCCTACTGACCACTTTGATCTAAAATATCTCCTCTTTGGTTAAGAATTCGAAATTTAAATTTATAAATTCATTTAGCTAGTACATTTGAGTTTTGAAAACAGTCATTCATTTGTTTTTTCCTCATTATTTTTTTCTTTGGCGTCGCTTATTACCGCACAATGGAAAACATAAAATATCGTAATATTTAAGATTACGAGTTCTACCGTAACACCATTGCTGCAGAAACAGCTCGAAGGATTAATGATGTGTACGGTGCTGGTGTCGCAAAAGAAAGCACGGTACGTTTTTGGTTTCAACGTTCTGGATCTGGATATTTCGACCTTCAGAACCAACCCCGTGGACGGCCGGAGACCAAAGTGTAAAATGAAGAATTAAAGGCTATTGTGGAAGCGGATCCATCACAAAGCACTTCAGACATAGCTGCAGGTTTCGGGGTAAGTGATAAAACTGTATTAATCCACTTGAAGCAAATCGGGAAAGTAAAAAAACTTGAACGATTGGTACCTCATAAATTGAGTGAATCGAACTTGCAAACACGCATTGACTGCTATGTTATTTGCTCAACACAATAATGAAGAGATTTTAAATCGAATCATTACTTGTGATGAAAAGTGGATACTGTACGATAATCAGGCGCTCGTCGCAATGGCTGAACCCTGGAGACTCAGCCAAATCCTGCCTAAACAAAATTGACTCAGAAAAGTTACGAGTGTTTGGTGGACAAGCGCCGGTGTCGTTCACTACAGCTTTCTAAAATCTGGCCAAACGATTACGGCAGATATCTATTGTCAGCAACTATGAACCATGAAGGTAGAACTAGCTGCTAAACAACCGAGATTGGTCAATCGCTCTAGGCCACTGCTGCTTCACGACAGCGCAAGACCACACACTGCACAACAAACAACCACCAAGTTAGATGAGCTACAATTTTTGGAATGTATGCGACATCCACCGTACTCCCCGGACCTTGCTCCAACAGATTACCATTTTTTCCGGAATTTGGACAACTTCTTACAAGGAAAAAAATTCAACTCCGATGCAGCAGTCCAAACGTTTATTGATTCTCGCCACCATTTTTTTTAGTAAAGGGATCATTGAACTACCTATGATATGGCAAAAATGCATAGATAACAACGGTGCATACTTTGCATTAATTAAATATATTTTACAAAATAAAATTGACTTTATATTCATCCCGTACAAAACGCTAATTTCATATGTAAGGACTTAATATATACTAGAACTATACACATTTGTTAAAAAGAATATGCACCTTTTTTCAATATACTCCCGTTCTCATATTTTACGTCCTAATAATAAATTTGCTCCACCTATCACGAATAAAATTAATTAGTACTCAGGGATGACAACGCATCATGTTAGTCCATAAGGGTAACTACGCATCTGTGGTATTTTACGATCATGTGGTGTTGGCTCGTATATCACTCTCATATTATTTAAATACTAGCTGTGCCCGCAACTTTGTTTGCATAAAGCCGAGTAAGTTGGCAATTTACTCGGTTTGAAGGTTTATTACTTTAAGCTTAATCAAAATTTCATATCAAATATGTAGTATAATCAAACATTTGTAAAATAGAGAGAAAACAATGAATTTTTGTTTACTGTTCACTAGTGTTTTAGATTATTTACTTGGTTTTTATAAATTAAATTTATAATTGCTTTTAACTAGCGAATCGCCCCACCTTCGCCTGGTTAGAAATTATTAATGTGGCGTCAGTTAGATTTAAGTTCATTTTTTAACTTTAAGTTTTTCGAATAAAATATAGCCTAAATCACTCCTGGCATTGCTCTCTATCTGTAAGTGAAGTTTCATAACAATCAGTTCAGACACTTCGGAGATTAGACCAGTCAGACAGATAGACAGATAGAGAGATATTTTTAAATGGTTATTTATGTCTTTATTGCATGTAAATAACCCCATTAGGTCAATATAAGGCAGTTATTTCAATATTACCGACAGACAATTCAATTCTATTTAAATGTGTTTAAATTCTATTTACCACATGCTCGACGGTAAAGGAAAACATCGCGAGGAAACCTACATGTTTGAGAAATAAGAAAAAATATTTCGAAGACATGTGAAGTTCACTAACACGCATTGGGGCAGCGCGGTGGACATTTCCTTGCCCTAAAACCCTCTCAGAAATGAGAGGAGGCCTGTGCCCAGCTGTGGAACGTATATAGGCTGTAACTATTATATGTGTGTGGATAAATATTAGTTAAATCATGGTTTTATAAAAAAAAACAATTTCCATTTCTAATTTCTTTACAATGGACTCTTCTAGGAATGGACAACAACAGGATAATAATGAAAAAAATATGAAAAGGAATAAATAATACATTTTCATTCAGAGCTAAGAACTTTAAATTAATACATCCATAACCCGCCTGGTTAAGCAAAATAGAAGAAATTTAATATTGAACATTCACAACTATGAATTAAAGACTTGTAGTATAATGTATGGTGTAAGAACATCTACTACCCCATATCATCTCGTGGGTGTCGTAAGAGGTGACAGAGGGAAACAAATCAGTAGATGAGCAGCAGCGTCGTCCTAATAACGACTAAAAATAAAAACTGCGGTTGCCAACCCGCTTGCCAACCTTGGCAACTATGGCAAATATCTACCCTATGAGGCAATCTATGGGGGAGGCCTATTTTCAGCAATGGACTTTAATAGGCTGTAACGGTAACAACAATGTAGTAATAAAGACTTATGGTATAATTAGCATGCGCATTCATAAACCACTAATTTTCTCAAATTATGCACTCCAATTTTCCTTTTTAAGATCTCACTATGAATTCCCGAAGTAAATAAAAAGCAAGCACGCTTTAAAACTTGTGAGTGCACTTAGGGATTTTTGTCGCTCTTGCTTGCTTGCTTCAAATTTGGAGAAAGTCTGGAATTGTTGTAAAAACTATATTAGGCAGAAAATAGTGTAAAACGTTGCGAAATTTCAACTTGCTCATTGTCTTGAGAAATTGTTTGTTTTGAATAAATAAGAATTGAAGCTTTTACATTTGCTATTTTAAGTAAACTACATATGACATTGTTCGCCTAAGAACCAACAGTGAAAAAAAAAACCTTTTTAATCCGAAATTATACATAATTATATGTAAGAACAATAACTCCTGACGGACACTTCTGAAAACATATATATTAGCAGTTGTCATAGAGATTTTAAGGTTATGTTTTATTTTTATGAAACATTACTATGTTATTGCTAATGTAAGCAGTTCAGTCTTAGCCTAGCACTTATACAGTAAATAAAACTCAGGTTGTGATTGGGTATTTATTTTATTCATACCAAATAAATACAACTTATACACTCTCATTTAGTTTTGTTAGTGCGTGAGTAATTAAAAGTTAAAGTCCGTGATTCAAGCCAGGTAGGTCGCTAAAGAAGGGTATCGATATCCGTTGTTCAAGCCGAGTCGTAATTTATAAAAACTTATCGCATAACAAACCAACTGCACAGTGCACTTAGGTTCCGAAAACGTTTAAAGAAATGTATTTTTTAAACGAAACGAAAACGATCGTACGTCTGACTCTATTTTAACGTCTTGTCATCTTGTCAACGTTATTGACGTTTTATTCACAAACTATATAGAAACACTCACGCTTTTTTTTGCGTGGCACAATGCTTATTTGGCCAATAATAGTACAATAGTATTGTGATTTTAAATGAAAATAGATGATTTCACTGTATCCTAGATCCTTGTGGCATATATTAATCTGACGTATATTTTAAAATATTAACGTTTGAGTTTATGACAACTTTTGACGTATGTGAGTGAAAGTTTTGTGCGATTGGCCAAATCGCAGGAGCCCATAAACGCAGCACATTAGTTTTAAAAAATAGGTACAAAGTTCAAAATCTAAAAAGTCCTTTTTATTTTGATTTCACAATTCAGAAGTGTCCGTTACTATCTAATGAATGTTATCTAATGGATAATTAAGGATAAGAATTTTGATAATTGTCAAATATATGTTGGTTCTTAGGCGAGTTTTTACAATGTCCTTTGTGTTGATCTTATGATCGTGACATTAGACGATCAGCGCCGCTGACGCACGTGCTATATATCAACATATAATAACCAGCTTGGATCTTTCGATGTTCCTGACCTCTATAATAAAATAAAAAATTAAACTAAACTGAATTTTAATAAAATTTTGTGCAATTCACCATAAGCTCGTAAAATAATAAAATTACGAAAATACTAAATTCCATTTAAAATGATTGGATTTGCTTTTTAAGTGTGACAAACGAGTACACAGACAACCAGTGGTCTATGGTGGATAGAGCCATGCTGCAGCTATATTATAGTTGTAGCACGAATAAATCGGGTCGACCGGGGAAGGATCACTCTATAATAGAATACCAGCGTAAAATAGCAGCTCAAAATTGCTGGGTTTCGTATAGTGAGTGTAGAGAACCGGAGACCCTTTTTACTGGAAACGATGCATTCCATGTTAGTCCTCAGGGTTAACAACGTATCTTCATTTTGATTATAAATCCAAGATAGACGTAGATGTCTATGGGCCAAAGCATCCACTTACCATCAGGTGAACTGTGTGCTCGCTTGTCACCCTTATTATATTTAAAAAGAACTATAACTTTAATTGACAAGAAATATCAAATATATAATATAATATATTTAATAATAATCTTAAAATATGTAATAAGATTTTTAGTGAACTTTTAAACATTATGTGGCTATCACGAAAACTAAACTAACACATAATTTTTAAATCGACACATTACAAATTTATAATATGTAATGTGTTTCATAATAATTCTAATATTAAATACAATATACGTGGCAAAGGGAATGACTATTTCTTTAATGCTAGATTTAAGGGCCATATATAACGATTCAATCATGGATATGTCATACAAGAGTAGGGTAAAATCTGACAACAGTCAGGAAACTTAGGTACCTACAGTCAGCACGGCCATTTCGTACTGACACACCATAAATATAAAAATAGATATCAAAATGGTAGATGTTATCAGCGTAAATTGACGTAGGCTATGCGTAGTAAAAAAAATCATAGAGATCTCTATATATAAAAATCAATTGGCGTCCGTTAGTCTCGCTAAAACTCGAAACTGGCTCGACCGATTCTGGTGAATTTTTTGTGTGTTTGAGTGGGTCCCTGGATGATTTAGATTTACAATTGGACCCAGAGTTTTTAAATTTGTGCTAGGAGTGGTCCATAATAGTAGTCACATAGTGGATTCGAACCCATGACTTTTGAGATTCAGTCCATATAGCCATCAGCTAATGATGCAGTGCTGTATAAGTCAGATACTAATATCTGCGACGTACTAAGTTTTTTAATATTACTTTGCTCAATTTCCTCGGAAGATTTATAAACATTTTTTTTAATAATAATATGACTACTTTAGCCTTATATTAAATCCTATATACTATATACTTGTTAAACATAATTTTTAAGAAAGTAAAAATTAATAAATATAATATTGTATGTTTTTATATGTATGTAGGTTTAACCGATTTGAATTCTTTTTTCTTCAGGGGTTATTCTATATAAATTTGGAAAAAAATGTTTACTCCTAAGGTTGACAAAATAGGGATAAAGGTTTTAATGATTTTCATTTAGACGACATAAAGATTGTTATATACCTAAATACACTCCAAAGAGTAAAAAAAGGATTTAACAAAAAGTAAAAGCCGACTTAAAGAACTAAAAATTTTTTTTTTTTTATAGGATAGGGTGACAAACGAGCACACAGTCCACGTGATGGTAAGTGGTTGCTGTGACCCATAGACATCTACATCTATCCTCAATAAAGAATCAAAATGCAGATGCGTTGTCACCCGTGAGGACTAAGATGGAATGCCTCTTTTCCAGTAAAAAGGGTCTCCGGTCCTCTACACTCACCATACGAAACACAGCAGCATTAAGCTGCTATTTTACGCTGGTATTCTGTGAGAGCGTGGTCCTTCCCCGGTCGAGCCGACCCATTCGTGCTACAACTATACTACTAATATAGCTGCGGCATGGCTCTACCACGTAAAAATAATAAAATAACTTCATAATATTTTATTTATTTATGTATTTATCCTTTATTGCAACACACCAACTAGGGATTACAAAGGGCGGACTTAGGCAGGTGCAAATTAAGGACAATAATAAAACATAACTTATAAATAAAAACAAGTTCAATTATACTAAATACATTACACAATACAAAACTACCTAATTGCATTATATAAATACAGTACACATAAAATACACACACAAACACACACACACACACACACATATATATATATCAAATAGTAAATAATATTCCGAAGTCAGGGCTTTAATTATTTTATTCTTTTTAGTTTTTTGACGTTGGCTTTTACTTTTTATCAATAGTTATTTTTTGCCTTTTTAACATCCAGTAGAAGTCCACCACTAGACATCGGGAGGATTTGTCTTAGTGGCCAAGCTAAAGCTTAAGGCTCTTTTTTTACGTCCAACTCAACTCTCGATGAAAAGGAAACACACCGCCGACCATCCCGCGGTGTGAGTGCTCCATGTCGGATGTCCCGTTCACACAGCGCTCGGTTCGCAAAGCACTCCTCTCCCTGGACATCCACAACTCGAGTGGGCCTGACGGAATTCCCACAATTGTGCTGAGGACGTATGCTCCGGAGTTGGCACCGGTTCTAACGCGTCTTTTCCGGTACTCCTACTCTCTAGGCATAGTTCGAAATTCATGAATTAAATTTGGAAATAAATTCATGAAAGACAGCTTTCGTCCACCCGATCCCTAAAATAGGCGACCGCTCAGACCCGTCTAACTACAGGCCTATCGCAATCACCTCCTTGTTCTCCAAAATAATTGAAAACTTGAGGATCACCATCTGATTAGTGACCGCAAATACGGTTTTCTTCGGGGTCGATCAGCTTCTGGCCTACCTGACTTATAGCTGGGCGGAGGCAGTAGAGTCCAAGGGGGAGGCATTAGCCGTTAGTTTGGACATTACGAAGGGCTTCGATCGGGTTTGGTACAATGCGCTTCTTTCGAAGCTCCCTTCCTACGGACTTCCCGAGAAATTGTGCACTTGCATCACCAGCTTTCTTGCAGATCGGAGCATCAAGGTCGTAGTAGACGATGCATGCTCCAATTACAAGCCTATTAATGCTGGTGTTACACAAGGCTGCATGCTATCACCAACGCTGTTTCTTCTTCATATCAATGATGTGTTGCAAACCGGTAACATTCATTGCTATGCTGATGCCAGCAATGGTGATGCTGTATACACCGGCCGTGTCAATATTTCTCGGGAAAACGTCGCCAAGTACTGGAACAAACTTATGTCTGAAGTCGAGTCTTTTCTGAACAAAGTCTCGGATCGGGGCAACTAAATTTAGTCCAGTTTAATCCCCAGAACATACAAGTTTGCGCGCTTACCACTTAAAATAACCCCTTTGTCGTATCTCCTCAGTTTCAAGGCACTCCTTTTGTTGCCTCAGCCAATATCGGAATCCTCGGCGTCGACATATCGAATGATGTGCAGTTTCGTCTTCGCTTGGAGAGGAAGCCCAAATTGGCCTCTAAAAAGCTTGGCGTGCTCAGCAGAGCGGGACAGTATTTCATGCCGGCACCCCGCCTGCGACTTTACAAGGCGCAAGTTCGGCCTCACATGGAATACTGTTCTCATCTCTGGGCTGGTGCTCCCTAGTGCCAACTCCTTCCACTTGACTGCATCCAGCGCAGAGCGGCTCGAATCGTCAACGACCGAGTACTCTTCGATCGGCTTGATTTGCTGGCGCTGCGAAAAGATGTTGCATCCCTTTGCATTTTCTTTTGCATCTACCAAGAGGAGCGCTCTGAGGAATTGTTCGGATTAATCCCAGCCGTCAAATTCACGAACGCACATTGCGGCAAAACTCCCGATACCATCCACACCATCTGGATGCTTGGCGGTCCATCACTGTACGTTTTACTAGGAGTTTTCTTCCTCGTACAAACTCTAGAATAGTTTACCACCGGCCATTTTTTCAGAACGATACGACTTAGAGACCTTCAAGAAAAGAGCTTATTCCTTTCTAAAAGGCCGGCAACGCACCTGCAATTTCCCTGGTGTTGCAGTTGTTCATGGGCGGCGGGAGTCACTTACAATCAGGTAAGCCGTATGCTCGTTTGCCCCTCTCCAACAAAAAAAATGTTATCTAACGACCAACAGTTTTACAGACCGTAATACATTTTAATCTAGTGCATATGTCGTTTCTCCCAAGCGACTGCTTTCAATTCCTAAAAATACGCTTTCCGAAGAACATTCTTTTATTTGTACATACGAGAACTATTTTCTTCCTTAAATTCTGACTAACATAGAAATTCTCGTTATAGCTGTGTAAAACTATCATGATTCTCTTTTCGAAAAACTGTGTTACATTAACTGTGTATTTAATATTTAAAATTTATCTTCATCATTACAACTTATTAACATAGACCATTACCATAGATTGCCTCTTTGGGGGAGGGGGCTGTAGTTTTTGATTATTTTAAGTTGTTATCAGGAATTTACCGTGTAGTGGCGGTGTATGAATATCCACTACCCCATAATCATCTTGTGGGTATCGTAAGAGGCGACAGAGGGAAACAAATCAGGAGGTAGTCAGCAGCGTCTTGCTAACAACGACTAAAAATAAATAACTGCGGTTTCCAAGCCGCTTGCCAAGTATGGCCAATATCCTCGTTATGAGGCAATCTATGGGGGAGGCGTATATACAACAGTGGACTTTAATGGGCTGTTGCAGTAACGGTTATCAGAAAGAACAACTTGTCGGTATTCAAAAGGATACATTTCGGATAGAAATTGCCATGTTTGTTAAATGTAATCGGCAATTATTTCCACGTCTATCAGACGTAGTAAGTCGCAACAGACGCGATGATACTATTCTCTGTTTGCATAGCTCAAAAACTGCACTGATGCGAAAAAGTGTTTTTCGCATGGCCCCTTTAATATATAATAAGCTTCCGAAATGTTGGAAGGAGCAGAATGCCCGTGTATTTAAAAATAAGTTGAAATTATATTTTGAAGGCAAAGCATACAATAGCATATTAGAATTTTTGAATAATAAAAATTAAATCTTATGTAACAAGCAATTCTTTTACTGACATTGTATAAAGCAGATATATCAGACATTTAATATTAATTTATTACTTACTTTTAGATTTATTGAAAAAATTGTTAAAATTAGTTTAATAATAATTTAATTCGATAATATGTAATAATAATTTAATTTTCAATTGTAAACTATATATAATATTTTCATTGATTTAAACATTTGTACGCCACAAAGGTCAAACATGACTGATCCTTTTAATGTATCTGAACAACCTGCATACTTTGTATGTATACTCATTTATCCACAAATAAATATCTTGTATCTTGTATCTTGTGCACAGACATCGCATTGCTTAATTCCTCCCTCTCCCTTCCATTTGGTTGTCTAGTACGGTCATTTGGGTATGTTGCTACAGCAATAGATCGATAAAAACTTGTTCCTCATATTTCTTGAAGACTGAATATCTTAATAATAACCCACTAAGAATATATCGTTGGTTTTAGAGCTCGTAAATGTGATTGCTATAATGTGATCCCGAGCTTGAATCACGGGTCGTGCCAAAAACACTTATTGAGGTTTTCTTTCATTAAATTCTCAGTAACAGCCCGGAGTCAGGCAGTTGGCAGTGTTTCACCCCCGCGCCTCGGAGAGTGCGTAAAGCCGTTGGTCTCGTGCCTGGTTTCTCTCCGGTCGTGTCGGATAGCCATCCCAACCCGACTATGAGAGTGAGGAAAGTGCACCTAGGATTGCGTTCATTTTTGACAAGACTGGTTGGACTCACATAAATTCTGTCTGGAGGATATTATTATTACAAGAACATTTAATAGTGATTCAAAATAAAAATAATTCACGATCCGTGAAATATCAATGTCTGAACAAGTTAGCCACGTCGTAATGTCATACATATATAAAAATAAGCAAGACACCGTCCAAATACACTTTAATAAAATAGTTTCTCCCTGTAGTCCAAGACAAAATATTTTATCATTAACTGAACGGCTTGGGAACCATTAAATATATTAAGATAAAAATCACGTCTCTATCACGATTGAATAATGCTTTATTGCTAGATTAAGACGTGAAATTATTGGAACGTCTAAGCCGCTGTGACCAACTAAAGGGAGCGTGCCCAGTTCGCTAATGACTGACGTCAAGACCGGGACTATTCCTTAGGGACCCGTAATAATAGTCGTCTAACATTTATTTTGAGAGAGGACGGACGAGTTCTGAGTCGAACGCCTACTCAGGGGTCACGCCCACCTTGTTGTTCCCGAACCCAACGTGGTGTGGTATTGGATCTGTGAATAGAAGGTCATTAATTGGTTGATCTCTGCTGTACGGGCAG
>JAGSMP010002425.1:0-82800 GCA_029286625.1 Parnassius orleans | reverse complement strand
ATTAAGATAAAATCACGTCTCTATCACGATTGAATAATGCTTTATTGCTAGATTAAGACGTGAAATTATTGAACGTCTAAGCCGCTGTGACCAACTAAAGGGAGCGTGCTCAGTTCGCTAATGACTGACGTCAAGACCGGGACTATTCCTTAGGGACCCGTAATAATAGTCGTCTAACATTTATTTTGAGAGAGGACGGACGAGTTCTGAGTCGAACGCCTACTCAGGGTCACGCCCACCTTGTTGTTCCCGAACCCAACGTGGTGTGGTATTGGATCTGTGAATAGAAGGTCATTAATTGGTTGATCTCTGCTGTACGGGCAGTAAGGGCGATGAAGCCAATAGTAGCACTATTGGCATCCAACACCTTTACTAGCGCTGTGGAAAGCAATACAATGCGTGATTCAGTGTACTGATTTACAGTTAATGCAATGTTTTGAGATAGCGATTGAAGCTCTTCATCTACGTGTATAAATGTGTCGTGTTTCTTGTGGAAATATTGCTTACTTAACTTGCATTTTAAAGTGAAATGACCTGGGCGAAGGCAGTGATGACATACATTGAACTCTTGTACTTTTCTAATTTGCAACTCAACGAACGTTGAGCAAGTGTATAAAAGGTGTGAGTCATGGCACATAGGACACTTATATGTATATTGTTTACTATTTGTAACATAAATATTTTTAGTTTGACGCGCGCGCTTGTATTATCATTCGCATTCTAAGCGAGTTGAGATTTTTCAAGGCTAGAAAGCCCCGCCCTATTGGATAATGAGGTAAATATCAATAAAGTAGGCGCATTAATTATTATTTTTTTTGATTCTGTTCCCATTCGCGATTAGTATATATAACGGGCTGGAGTTTGCGTGTACGTCAGAGAGGACATCTGTTTTCGATGCCTCGGCAGTCTTGAAGGTACGGACCTGTCCATCCTATGGCTGCGCGTAGACAGCGACGACTATCCCCGCGTCTACGGTGCCTCTATAGGTCCCATAGCGGTAATTCTGACACAAACCGACTCATCGACCACGTCCAAATGGCTGCAGACTCCGTGCTACAACAGGTCCCATCCGCAGAGATCGTGATGCTCGGTGATTTTAACGCCCACCACGCCGAATGGCTTGGTTCCCGTTTAACCGATCATGCGGGTGGGTCTGTTCATGACTTTTCCTTGGCATATGGTCTGACACAACTGGTTACTTCGCCTACGCGGATCCCAGATGTGGAGGATCATGTACCTTCCTGTTGGACCTTCTGCTGACCTCTCATCCGGACGGATATCAGATCTCCGTCGATGCCCCTCTTGACTCTTCGGACCATTGTCTGATCCGGAGTATGGTGCCACTCACGCTCCCATCGCAGTTGCGATCTGCATCTCGCCGCCGTGTTTGGCATTATAGGTCGGCCGATTGGGATGGGATGCGGTCTTTTTTTGCATCCTAGCCTTGGGGGCGGGTTTGCTTCTCGCCGGATGATCCCAAAGTTGTTGCTGATTCTGTCACTGATGTGGTACTTCAGGGAATGGAATTATTTATTCCATCATCTGTGGTGCCTATCGGAGGCAGAATTCAGCCATGGTTTGGTCACTCCTGTAAAATTGCATCACGCTATAAGCAGGAGTGCTACCGGGCCTGGGCTGACGCATAAACGTCCCGGGATATAAACACCAGCGCTCTTAAAAAGAAGTATAATTCCACCTCCAGGTTCCTCAAAAGCGTCATTGCCAAGGCAAAGTCAGAGCACATCGGCAGAATTGGCGAAAAACTAGTTCGCCTGCCTTCGGGAACACGTGCATTCTGGTATCTCGCCAAGGCTGTCCAAGGGAACTTCTGTCAGCCATCTCTGCCATCTCTGCACAGTGTGGACGACTCACTGGCCCATGACGCAAAGGAGAAAGTCGATCTGCTAGGCTCTCTTTTTGTTTCCAACTCGACTCTCGTTGACGGGGGGAACACACCGCCGACCATCCTGCGGTGTGAGTGCTCCATGCAGGAATTGCTGTTTACACAGCGCTCGGTGCGTAAAGCACTCCTCTCCCTGGATGTCAACAAGTTAAGTGGGCCTGATGGAGTCCCACCTATTGTGCTGTGCTCCGGAGTTGGCACCGGTTTTAACGCGTTTTTTCCGGTACTCCTACTCTAGGCGTAGTCCCGAACTCATGAAGACAGCTTTGGTGCACGATCCTAAAAAGGCGACCGCTCAGATCCGTCCAACTACAGGCCTATCGCTATCACCTCCTTGTTCTCCAAAGTAATGGAAACTATTATTAACTGCCAGCTCATGCGGTACCTTGAGGATCAACAGCTGATTAGTGACCGCCAGTACGGTTTCCGTCGAGGTCGCTCAGCTGGTGATCTTCTAGGTTACCTAACTCATAGATGGGCGGAGGCAGTAGAGTCCAAGGGGGAGGCGTTGGCCGTTAGTTTGGACATAGCGAAGGCCTTCGATCGGGTTTGGCACAAAGCGCTTCTTTCAGAGCCTTCTTCCTATGGGCTTCCCGAGAAATTGTGCAATTGGATCACCAGCTTTCTTGCAGATCGGAGCATCAAGGTCGTAGTAGACGGTGCATGCTCCGATTACAAGCCCATTAATGCTGGTGTTCCACAAGGCTGCGTGCTATCACCAACGCTGTTTCTTCTGCATATCAATGATATGTTGCAAACCGGTAACATTCATTGCCATGCGGACGACAGCACTGGTGATCCTTTATACCGGCCGTGCTTATATTTCTCGGGAAAACGTCGCCGAGTATCGGACCAAACTTGTGTCTGAAGTCGAGACTTTGTTGAACAAAGTCTCGGACTGGGGGCGACTAAATCTAGTCCAGTTCAATCCCCAGAATACACAAATTTGCGCGTTTACCGCTAATAAGAACCCTTTGTCATATCTCCTCAGTTTCAAGGCACTCCTTGTTGCCTCAGCCAGTATCGGAATCCTCGGTGTCGACATATCGGTGATGTGCAATTTTGTGATCACTTGTAAGAGAAGGCCAAATTGGCCTCTAAAAAGCTTGGCGTGCTCAGCAGAGCGGGACAGTATTTCATGCCGGCACACCGCTTGCAACTTTACAAGGCGCAGGGTCGGCCCCACATGGAATACTGTTCCCATCTCTGGGCAGGAGCTCCCCAGTGCCAACTCCTTCCACTTGACCGCGTTTAGCGTAGAGCGGCTCCAATCGTCGACGAGCGAGTTCTTTCCGATCGGCTGGACTCACTGGCACTGCGTAGAGATGTTGCATCTCTTTGCGTATTCTATCGCATCTATCACGGGTAGTGCTCTGAGGAATTGTTTGGACTAATTCCAGCCGCTCAATTTCACCATCGCACATCGCGACAAAACTCGCGATACCATCCATACCATCTGGATGATTGGCGGTCCACCACTGTGCGATTTAGAAGAAGTTTTCTTCCTCGCACACCTTTCTTGTGGAATCGATTACCACCAGCGATTTTTCCTGACCGATGCGACTTAGGGACCTTAAAGAAAAGAGCCTACTCCTTTTTAAGAAGCCGGCAACGCATCTGCAATTCCCCTGGTGTTGCAGTTGTTCATGGGCGGTGGTAGTCACTTACCATCAGGTGAGCTGCATGCTCGTTTGTCTCCTCTCCTATAAAAAAAATAAAAAAAAATATTCAACTGGCTGATCAAGGGTGCACGAAGATTTTTATTTGTTACGTCAATTATATATCTCAGAGCTTTACTAGACTCGCGCCGTAATGGATCTACATTAAAAGAGCTTGAACGTGGTTGTCCACTAGAAGCCTTTTATCATCATACCTGTCACAGGGTAATTTCCAGGCAGAGTCATAATTATCTGCTTTAAAATCCCAACTATCTATAACAAGTAAAGCACTGTCTTTGAGTGACGCACGCAAATAATGTAACATGTTTATTTTGTCTATGACCTTATTGCTATGAATTATGGAAACATAAGTATCCTTAAACTCCTGTCAGTCACGGTAACTTGCCAAAAATTTTGGTAATTCAATTTTTGGTAATCGAACAGAAACATGTTTGTGTGTATGCCCACAAGAACCTACCTCTGACGAGACTTCGGTACTCGTGAGCTGTTTGCGTGCATTGCTTACAAGTTGACGGTACAGCAGCTATGAGATTATAATACAGCTTTTCAAAGTCTTCACGTTCCGTATATTGCTCGTCGGGATCATCCGCCAACGATTCCAGTTCATTCTGTAACGCATCGTATTTATCGTATAGGTTTTCAAATATATTTAGGTGATATTCAATTTCGATGTCACTTAACTTTTCACAACACTGACAGATTTCATCATTCATCATCATTACAGCCCATCACAAGTCCACTGCTGAACATAGGCCTCCGCCAAGGAATACCACAAAACATGGTCCCGAGCCACCTGCATCCATTGACTTCCTGCATGTCTTACCAGGTCGTCACTCCATCTACTGGGGGAACGCCCTACACTTCGCCTGCTGGTAAGAGGCTGCCACTCGAGAACCTTTCTTCCCCATCGGTTGTCGGTTCTTTGAGCTATATGGCCAGCCCATTGCCACTTCAGCTTACTAGTCCGTTGGGCTATGTTGGTTACTCTGGTTCTACTGCGGATAACCTCGTTTTTAAGTCTATCACACAGAGAAACCCCGAGCATAGCCCTCTCCATAGCTCGCTGAGCTACCTTAAGCTTCCTCATACGGCCAGCAGTGAAGGACCACGTTTCAGATCCATAGGTAATTACTGGCAACACGCACTGGTTAAACACGAGTCTTTTAGATTTTGAGGTATGCCTGACGAGAAGATGTGTCGTAATCTCACGAACGCTGCCCAGCCAAGTTGAATCCGTCGATTGATTTCTCGTTCGAAGTTGGACTTACCAACTAAACATCTTCGAACTTAGTGCTCCCAACAACTACCGGCATAGGTGTGACATGGACATTACACATGGCTTTTGTTTTGACCATATTCATCTCAAGACCTATCCGTTGTTAGACACTATTGAGGTCATTGAGCTTAGGTCCATATATTATAATCTCATTGTGCTTAGGTCCTCCAGCGATTCTGCCATAAGGACTATATCGTCGGCAAATCGAAGGTGAGTGATGTACTCGCCATTGACGTTAATAACGTATCCTTTCCAGTCCAGTAGCTTGAAAACGTCTTCCAATGCAGCGGTGAAAAGCGGGATATAACATCACCCTGTCTTATGCATCTCTGCAGTTGGATAGGTTTCGTACTTTGGTTCTGAACTCGGATATCCATCGTAGCCCTACTGTGCAAACACTTCAGCACTTCGATATACCGACAGTCAACTTGGCACCGCTGAACGGACTGCAGCACCGCCCAAATTTCGACGGAATCAAAGGCTTTCTCATACTCCACATACGCAAGATAAAGTGGCAGATGGTACTCTTCGGTAGACATACAGATATATACGAAAAAAATTGCGTAAGCTTAGCTTTGATATAAGCTCGCTTTTTAGGGTTCCGTACCCAAAGAGTAACCAACGGGACCCTATTACTAAGCCTCCGCTGTCCGTCCGTCCGTCCGTCTGTCTGTCAGCGGGCTCGATCGACGCCATTTTGACAGTTGAAATTATTGTAAATATTTTAGTCGATTTTAGTATTGTGTAGTATAGTTAGTTTTTTTAAGTTGATTTTTCAAAGTGTTCCTAATTATTGCCAATGCTTGTTTGCTATTTTTCTTAATATATTAGTTATAGTATACGACTTTGTGTTTTTGTCTCTGTCCTTCTTCTAGTTTTGGTTTTATAGGGCGGCAAAGCTTAAGGTGACCATATTACCCTCACCTACCTTAAAATAAAGTGATAAATATAAATTAAAAGTACGAAGAAAAAAGAAATAAAAAATAAGCGAATGCAGTATAATTATAGTAAGAAAGAAACAAGCGAATTTATTTTAAAATTGCAATAAAATTTATTATTCTTAGGCGCAAAGCAGTGCAGTTTAATATAGCTGCGTAATTTCTATATCTATCTAGTATTCGTATCTACAAGCTAAAATTTATTCAAAGATCAGTTCTATAGCAAAGAGAATTGCTAAGCGTACTTAACCACAAAATTAGAAAAACTATAGTTAAAAAACTAAAACTAATAACTTAATTATCATACAGTCCTACTCCTCGTGGTATCGTTACAAGAACACTGGCTGCGTATTCTCGCTGAATGACTATACTTAGTCTTTGAGCGAGAAAAGAACCAGCTCTCTTATCACCAGCAGCAACGACCAGTCGCGGATAGAGTTCCTTTAGGAACTTCACCGCACGTGGACCCCACGGACCGATAGTCTCCACAGCAAATGGCACAAATATGAAGTCATCTCTCAGATACTCATATTTGCGCCACTTCACACTCAGCTCAGCTGTCTCTGATGCCACCCCGGCTCTAAGCGAGGTACCCTCAATCACTGATTCCAATCAGTGATTGAGGGTACCTTGTCAATGTAATGATTTGCTATAAAGAAAACTGAATTATTTATTATTTTTATGGTATACACAAACTAAGATTTTTATCGCATAGATTATTGATGATAGTGGATGAATGGATGAGATGATATAATGATATAAAAAGGAAATTGGAACAATCTCACGTATTTTTGATGCGGTGTTCTAGTGACGATCACGACGTGAAGATGAAGGAAGTTTTTCTTATTCTTCTTTTTGTGTATTTTAATTCTTCATTTTGAGGATGAAAGGCACGCCTCACGTATAAATCACTGTGAATGCTAACTTCATATGTATAAAATGATATGAATTGTGCGCTCGCGCGTAGTGTCGGTGCAAAGTTCGTTAGCTCACTCCCCGCTCCATTCCACTCCAAGCGATCCGCGGCCGCCAGCAGACCGGTTTTACCGCTTCCCTCACCTTAATATCACCGTTCAGTGATCTGAACACAGCCTATATACGTTACACAGTTGTGCACAGGCCTCCTCTCATTTGTGAGAGGGTTTCAGGGCAAGAAAATGTCCGCCGCGCTACTTCATTGCGTGTTGGCGGACTTCACGTGTACTCGAAATATTTTTTATTTATTTATTTCTCAAATATGCATGTTTCCCTTCACCGCCTAGCACGATTAAAATTAATACTTAAAATATTTTTTTTCATCGATGCCTGTGGGAGTCGAACCCGGGTTACTCACGTACTGTGATATTTAAGGCGAGCACTTAGCATCTGAGCTACCCCGGTTCATTTCTCTGTATGTCTGTATTTAATGTATAAATAGGTGAATATAAATAAATAAACAAGAATGAAAATTAATAAAAAAGCGGTATCAGAATCGACGTCCTATTTCAGTTAAATTTATGGTGACCTTAGTGAAACGTTTTGGGCGTATGTTTGTTGAACAGCTGTAACGAGTGAGTTCATAACGAGTCTTCGTCTTTTTTATGTTTGCGTCGCGTTAAGAAATTGCAATTTAAGGAGTTATTTTTACACGATCTTTTAGCCCTCTCTGAGGGAGAAAGTTTGTATAGAACCCTTACAAATTATCCTTGTCGATTACAATTCCATTAGATCTTTTAGTAATTACATTAAGGAAAAAAATCTTAGGGTGTACCGTACAGTTTGAACGATGCGATAGCCGCGTAAATATACTTTTCCTATTTTACAAGTAACGACTACACATTTCACATGATGATAAGTGTCTGCTGTAGCCCATAGGCGCCTACATCTAACCCTAAATGCCTCGTTACCGGTTCTCATCACTCACCATAAGAAACACAGCAGCATTGTGCAACAGCCATAATACACTGCGAAGCTTTACCTAGTATATAATTTTAATAATAACAATATAACCAACTCAGACACTTTCAAAGACTGCAGATTATAGTGATACTATAATAACACTTAGAGTTGTAATAAGCAAGGACAGCATGCAAAAACAGCTTCTATACAACTATAATTATAAAATCAGATTGAAGTGTTAGAAAATACTTAAAGTTGTATACTAGAGATTTCATATTCTGAATAAAGAACCCTAAGCTTACTTAGATCCCATAATACAAACTTTATACAGCTTGAGCTGTATAATAACTCATAAACCACTCTTATAAGGATATAACCTCTTTTCAACACTCTTTTCTCTTTTCTCGGATTTCCTATACGCATTTAAAAGAACTCTAAGTTCTATGTGGGCTGGTATATTGATGTTCATAACGCTTGTGTGCTGCTTCGGACAACCCTCTCAGAGAGTAGGCTTGTGCCGGTCGTAGAGTAAAATAATGTAATGATAATGTCCTCCGGATCAAATTTCGGTCACTGTGGCCAGTCTTAACGGAGACTCTGCGCAGGACAGGATATTCACGAGTGTATACACAAGCACATATTTACTCTTTATTTCTCAAAGCTTTATGTAAAATGATAGATGATAACAAACATTAATGAATCCTCCTACCTTGCATAAAAATTTTGAAATTAAAATTATTTACCGAAAAATTTTCTAAATTTTTTCTGCGGCTTGCTGTGTTGTATTTTGTTTTACCTTATTTCAGTTTATATTATTAGTGTTCCATTTCAAAACTAGCAAAACTAAGCAGTTATGAAATCACTTTTGTGTCTGTTTTTTTGGCCACAATCGTTTTTCTAGAAGACTGTTTCACGTAGATGATTAAAATATGGCATAATTACAATAGTTTTTAGGAATTGCAGTTAATATGCTCATAAATAATAGTTTTAAAGCATCGAGAAAATTCTGAACAGATAATTTGCGTATACTCATTTGAGCTATGAAAACGGGTCGGTCACGAAATTCTAATATCTCTGAAAATATGAATGTTATTAGCCCAATAAATTACAAACTGTCATTAAAAGTAAAAAGTAAAGTAGGAGTAGCAGCCTACATACGTTCGACATCTGGGCACATGTCTCTCATTACTTCTAAATATGTTTTAAGTTTTTAGACATTCAATTTTCTCTAAGATTTTTCCTTCAAAATGGATTTTTTAAAAGAATATATAACAAAAGAACTTACAGTCCACCAAAGCAGGTGGCTACTGCAGACCCCCACCACCATACTATACCAACTTTAATAAAGAAGGCTCCATATGCTTTCTCACCACTGAGGAACATGATGGAATGTCATTTAGCTTGTAATTATAGTGGCTCTCTATAGCCCTCACACCGGAATACAGAGAAATAGAGCAATTCCAGGAGTGATCTAGGCTATATTTAATCCGAAAACATGCAGGTCCTTAATAAAATAAAAATAAAGACGGATTAAATAAATGGTTATTGATGATTATCTCATAAACTACAAGAGATAGAAAAAAGTTTTGAACAAAATTTTTGGTGTGTAATTTTACTTAAAAGAGATCCTAACACTCTTTTTTCTATTTCCTAAGGTTTTGAGGCACAATCGACTTTTAAAAATTTTTAAGATCTTTCTGGCTATTTCCATAGACGACTCTTACAACACCCGCGGGAAGAAATGGAGTGATTAATGGATTCTCTTACGCCGCTACCAAACTGAAACATCGTCTTATTATTAAATAATAGTTTTATATATATCGACATAAATATACGTGAACACATAAAGTTACGGAGTTTATTGCAACACAGTATAAGTCTTAAAGAACCGTTCCTTGATACATGTGCTAAATTACCGCTGCACTTTTCGACCCCATTGCCTCGCGGCTATTTTCCGCTTCATACATCACAATACGCCCCTGTTCACTGCGAACGGATAGGATGAAATTACCTATTACAGAAAATTTTATATTTAAATGCGACTCTGCATTTTATAAGTCGTTTTTTTTTTAAATCTAGGTAAATTAATTAATTGTATGCAGTATTTGGGAAAAAAGGTTCTCGAGTGGCAGCCTCGTACCGGTAGATTATATGGCGACCCCCCACTAGATGGAGTGACGACCTGGTAAAATGCAGGAAGTTGATGGATGCAGGTAGCTCAGGACCGTGCTTTGTGGCATTCCTTGGGGGAGGCCTATGTTCAGCAGTGGACTTGTGAAGGGCTGTAATGATGATGATGATTTCATTTTTGCAAAATTATCACTTCATTAACAGCCTAACATAATAGCTCCAGCTGGGAGCTTATCATAATAATATATGGAGCTTAGCTGATACAAGCAATCGGAGTTTAATCATTGCCGGCATATATTAATAAATAATAGTGAAAAAATAATGTTTACCAAAATAAATCGATTACACAAAGTATATAATCGATATAGGCTGTATGGTACATTTGTCCTTTGTCTATCAAGGGCTAAAAAAAATTAAAAGTGACTTTAAATTTTTTAATAGCAATAAAACTTATAAAAGTTGAGAATCATTTTATTAACGAACTACGCGTGCTAAGCTGTTGATATGAAATAGAGAACTAGTCGATATAATTCTCAAACTAATAAAAAACCTGATCTCGATACGTCAATTTTTCGGGAGTTATCGTGACCACACTCAAAATCAACATCCGGACGCTAGGGATTGCAATCCGGAAAAACGGATCCGGTAATCCAGCGGATCCGGCATCATTAAATGTTTACCGGATCCGGTACCAATATACCGGATCCTGCGACCGGATCCGGTGCTAGCAATTTTGGCAAAATAATAGAGCTGTTGCATGATTAGGTACTTTAAATGCGTGGTGTTCATGCGTGCGAGTCGCCGGATTGCAATCACTGCGGACGTCCAAGTAAAATTTTTTTCAAACCTTTTTTTTTTTCAAAGTAGCAATATAAAATGATTTTTTAGAAAATATGAGATAGCTTAATTAGAGTGTTTCATTGATATACGGCTATTATCGTATAAGTGTAATATGGTTATGATAGAGACATTTTAAGAATACAAAATTGCTTAACCTTGACGTGTCGAGAGTAAAGGACTACCTAATAATGCTATGCATTATGAGGCATGCGATTTAGTGTTCATAGACGTCATTTATATTTACGTCTATATAGACGTTTATATAGACGTCATTGTCATTTATATTTAGTCGAAAGAAGAAATTACAGCAAATATTAATTAATTTGTCAGGCAAACCGTTTATCCATCCGTGCGCAATCAAGTAAAAAATCCGCGCTCGCGAGAGACGGCGTGCCACGCTAAAATTAATCTGTTTTATTTCTATCACTCATACTTCTTTGGTTTGACTTCACTTGTTTATAGAAAAGGTTATTTTTATCATTCACAGCCGATAAATAGATATTTTAGAGGGTTTAAGATGGCGTAGAGTTCTGTGCCTTTGGATACTATAGTATCCACTTACGTCAGTCAGCATTTTTTACCCGACTGCCCCAGAAGGAGGGTATTTTTTTTCAAGTGTATATATTTTGTACGTATGTATATATGTCTATTTCTGTGGCACGCTCTGTAGCCTAAACGGCTTGCTGAACTTATGGGGTGTCGTTATATTAGGGTATAAAACTTTTCTCTTTTCCGTTACCTATTTTTCGCAGACGGATTTTTTAATTACTGTTTTACCACTGGTCTTTTTTTGGATACGAGCGTTTGGTGGCCCAAAGATTCATTTAGTCATGGAATTTCTGCATGTTTCCAATTATTCGATGTCCGTTTGCTTTTCAATGTGCAATTAATGTATGTAAACCGCAAACAAATTTCTAGGGTGGAGGTAACTTTCCTAATAAAATAAATAATAATAAATGTCATATATCATAAAAAATTCTGTAAACGAATTTGTCATTTCCTACAACAGCCCATAAAAAGTCCACCGTTATCACAGTTATCTGTCATAGCAGCAGCATCACGAGAAAAAATGTCACAAGCGAAGGATATGTTTTAATTATTTATTGATTGTAAATCTGCTTACGACTATTAAGATTACAGGAATAACTTGAGAAGTTAAGCAAGCATTAGTTATAATACATACCATCATTCTAGGTATAAATTGTAACATAAAAACATCAAATTAGCCTGTGTGAACTCGTTCAGAGAACATCCAAACAAATCACTGATCTGCTTGCCAACATAGTGATGACGCCAAATTTTTCCTAGTGAGAAGTCTATGTCCAGCTATATATTTTTACGTGGTAGAGCCACGCTGCAGCTATATTAGTAGTATAGTTGTAGCACGAATGGGTCGGCTCGACCGGGGAAGGACCACGCTCTCACAGAATACCAACGTGAGTTATCCCTGCTGTGTTTCGTATGGCGAGTGTAGAGAACCGGAGATCCTTTTACTGGAAAAGAAGCATTCCATCTTAGTCCTCACGGGTGACAACGTATCTGCATTTTGGTTCATAATCGAGATAGATGTAGATGTCTATGGGCCACAGCAACCACTTACCATCAGGTGGACTGTGTTCGTTTGTCGCCCTTATCCTATAAAAAGCTATGGAGTGCGTTAGTATTGCAAGCTTTTTAATAAAACTACAGTGACTAACAAACTTACCAAAGTGAGACTACTGCAATCCATGGAGACTGCAGACCAATTTTAATCAAGGTAGGCTACAGTTGTGCACCACTGAGGACTAAGATAGCCTCACAGCCTGTAAATATACTGGCTCTCTTCTTCCACCGGAACACAGTAGTGTAAGCAATGCTATTTAGCGGCAGAAAAGAAGAGTAGTTAAGGGGGTACCATCCAGACGGACTCTAAGCAGATAAGAAGTCCCACCTAGGAAAGCAATAAGACAACTTTAAAATATTAATAATGTCCTCCAAACTAAATTTCGGTCTCGGCGGCCAGCCTCAACGGAGACCAGCCATCGGCGCAGGACAGGATTATAGCCCGAACGTATGCGCAAACACAGGTGCACTATCTATTCGCTCACTCATAGTCCGATGGGACGGTAAACCGACACGACGCAGAGAGATCAGGCGCAGTACCAACAGCTTTACATGCTTTCCGAAGTACGGAGGTGAGGCACCGCCAACTGAATCCGGGCAGCTTCTGAGAATTTCTTGAAGGAAAACTGAACAACTGATTTTTTGGCCCGATCCGAACCCGGACCTCATGATCAGCAGTCGAGTTTACAACCACTAGACCAACGAGGCAGTCAATAAAAAGTATAAATTAAAATATTAATACTAGGTTGATCAAGAAGTTTTCAGTTGAAACACCACCCACTACAAAATTCGACGGTTACGATGAGGTGATGCCTTTTTCAGAGTTTTGTTCCGATTCATACACAGACCGTGTATGAATCTGAACAAGACAAAAGTTTTGTTCAATGACCACGTCATGCCAGTTCCAATTACTGTTGATGTTGAAATTCTCGAAGTTGTCCAGGAATATACCAACCTCGAGCGGATATTGCAACTAGGTAACTTCTGAAGAACTTCGAGAAGGAAGCCGATCGGATTCAGTAAGGCTGGGCATCATTTAGAAAGCTCCGTCGGGTTTTCGTCGCCCATACCACACTATACCTTAGTCCATTCAAAAAAAAAAATTATTCAAATTACGAAATCAGCTACTAATTCTATACTTCAGAATTTGAAATTATTTTATTCTTTATCGTTCTTAGAATTGAGTTTTTACTTTTCGTTGAAAGTAAATTTTATGAGGTTTAGTTGTAACTTTTGGGAGAAATTTAGTCTATATGTGAGTTTCTTGCCGCTTCTTTTCAAAAGGTCTCCCACAGTAGGGACTAGTTGAAGCGATGGCATAGCTTTTTCAAGTTCCAAAAAGGCCTATGTAAAGGCAAAAAATGTGACTTTGCCTATGATTTTAAATATTGTTAGTATTTTTTTTTTAAATAATAAAATCACTACAAGTAATTATATCACTATTTTAGCGCAACTCAACAAAAGAACCCGAGGCAATAACGAGTCTTTATCTTTAGCGGACGATTTGAATCTTGAGGACGACTACCTCTGTGTTTGTACTTTTAATTATGTCAACATATTCTATGAAACAATTTTTATAGAAAAATGGCGCCAACCAAAACACAGTCTCAAGCTGATGGTAAGGATACTGTGGCCCATAGACTTCATATATCCTCAATTAATAATCAGCAGATGCGTTGTCATTCTTGAGGACTAAGATGAAATGCCTCGTCCAATCAAAAGCGTCTCGGTTCTTCTACACTCACCATACGAAACTCAGCAGCAGCTGCTATTTTACGCTGGTTATCGATGTGAGCGTGATCCGTCTCCGGTGGAGCCGACTTATTCGTGCTTCAACTATAATATAGCTGCAGCAAAGCTCTACCACACATAATCTAACATAAACGTACTCGTAGATAAAAGCGTCCGAATATATCCAACATTATCCAACTGATCGCTTTTATGATAAATACATTGTTTTCCACAACACTTTTAACCTGACTGCCCCAGATGGAGGCATGTTTTCAGTAAATACATTTGCTTCAAGCATTCTAAAGAATTTTCGTTACATTAGTTAAAATAGATCTTAGATTTTACGTATTAGAGCCATGCTGTAGCTTTATTACTGGTATAGTTGTAGCACGAATGGGTCGGCTTGGCCGGGTAAGGACCACGCTCTCACAGTATACTCGCTTAACGCTGCTGTGTTTCGTATGGTGAGTGTAGAGAACCGGAGACCTTTTTTCTTGAAACGAGGCATTCCATCTTAGTTCTTCTATGTGCATCGTGCATTTTGATTTGTAATTGAGGATAGATGTAGATGTCTATGGGCCACAGAAAAAAAAAGTAGACTCCTTTTCTTCCTAGAAGTCTGTCTAATTAAGGTTAGCCTCTTACATTTATAGAAAGGCTTAGAGAGCCAGATAAATAACAGACTGTGAAGTATCCCGTCTCAGTCCTCAGTCCTTCTTGGTTTGAAGTCGATTGCAAGTGACTATGAACTGCAGTAGCCACTTACCAACAGATGGACTGTTAATTCGTTTGTTACATCAATTTCATATCATAAAAAAGAGCACTCCTGTGTTATTTGTATTTTTTTAGTGACAAGTTATTGATTTTACAGTTTACGTATGGCAAATTGGAAACACGAGGTATGTATTATTCGAATATTTTGAAACCGAATTTACGTTCCATTTTCAATATATCTCGAGTACTCTCGTAACTGTAATCGTTTCACGCATTTAACTTTTATATAGAAAATCGATTTGCTCGCATCCGCCAAAAAGCAATCAAATACCCAACATTTTATCAACTTTATGCTCAACGTATATTAGTTTTTGATTAAAAATAAGTAATGGAGGAAATAAGCAAAGTTTTTAATTTAAAATAAGTATTTGAAACTTTATAATCATTATCATTACAGCCTATCAAAATTCCAGTTCTGTAAATAGACCTCCCCATAGATTGCCTCATAAGGAAGTGATTTGCCATAGTTGCAACGCTTAGCAAGCGGATCGGCAGCCGCAGTTTATTTTTTATTTTAAGTTATTTTTAGGAAGACGCTACTGCTCACTTCCTGTTTCAGTTTCATTCTGTCGTCTTTACGTCACCCAAGGGATGGGTGAATATTACGCTGCCACTACACAATTATAAAACAGAATTTTAGTTAATACATAAATATATTTGGTTCTATATTTGATTCCCAATCATGCTTTCTGCAGTCGTAGTCCTCAGTCTTGCACTTTATAATCTACGAAACGGTGCCAAATTTTCTTCTGTTGTTATCCCCTCATCGTATATAATATGTTCGCAACAGATCCGATAAACTTACTCCTTTTGAATTGGATCTGACGGCTAAGTGGCGTTTGATTGCGGCGCTACAGGACGCGGGTTCAAATGCAGCAAAACAAGTACTTGATCGCCTTAAATTTCGCTCGTTATCAATTTTTCCTTACGATGTTTGTCCACGTACAAATAATCTGCATAAACGCCTTTACGATACTTGAGGGGGGGATTTTATCTAAAGAAACAAAGATTACAAAGGGCGTACTTAATGCTTTTTGACATTGTCTCCCAGGTAGTTCGTGGCCCTTTATGCTGTGAACCCTGAGTCGGATCAAGCTATAAAAGCTAATCGATTAACGGAACTAAAATCACAGAAAATAGAGAACAAGAATAATTTACCAACCGCTCGCTTGCTTCTGGCAATAATCGTTTCCAATACGAAAACTCGAATTTTGTTTTTGGCAACGATCGTTCCTAAAAATTATTTTTTATTAAACAACGCTAAACTCTATTTTAAAGATCGTATAGTCCGTTCAAAACGTTTGTAAACCATAGTCTTATAGATTATCTAACATCTGGGCGCAAGTTTGCAATTTCATACAACGATTTTTTTTTGTACAAATAAGAAGTGAAGTTTGTAGTCGCCAATTCATGATTGCGTTCAGCGTCTGCGAAAAAATACTGTAAGTATTCAAATTTATCTATTTTTACTAAAGTTAAGGTACAAAATTAATTTGTTCTACGATATTTCAATATTTGATTCATGATACCCTAAGTGAAATGTAAAAGTAAAGTAAAGTTACAGCCTATATACGTCCCACTGCTGGGCACAGGCCTCCTCCCATTTCTGAGAGGGTTTATGGAGAAATTAGTCCGCCACACTGCTCCAATGTGTTTTGGTGGACTTCACATGTCTTCTAAATATTTTATTTCTCAGACATGCAGATTTCTCACGATCTTTTCCTTCACCGCCGAGCACGTGGTAAATCAGCACTTAAAATTGCAATTAACAATTTCATTGGTGCCGGCGGAGATCGAACCCGGGTTGCTCGCGTACTGTGAAACTTACAGCCAGCGCTAACCATCTGAGCTACCACGGCAAGTGAAATGCTAAAATCGAAAGAGTCGAACGCGTCTACGTTTACGTAGTATGTTTAGATATTTTAAAGTGGTAATTTATCGTAATTACTTACAACTGTGGGAAACTATTTGTGAAATAATAAAGTAAGACATAATTGTGGTAATCATAAAAGGTAAACGGTCATATAATATCTCTGAAGCAATGTTTTGAATAAATTAATACAGGAGGCATGGCTCAGCATTGTCAAGAGGCAAGACTGAAATCACTGTGCTGAATATGGTTTTTTAGAATTGCATAATTGATAGTGGTTGCTGCACAGGCCCATATAGACATCTACATCTATCTACGTTTGCGAATTTAAATGCATATGCGTGGTCAGCCGAGGACTAAGATAGAATGCCTCTTTTCCAGTAAAAAGGATCTCCGGTTATCTACACTCACCATACGAAACACATCAGCATTAAGCTATTTTACGCTGGTATTCTGTGAGAGCGTGGTCCTTCCCGGTCGAGCGACTCATTCGTGCTACAACTATACTATAATATAGCTAGCAGCATGGCTCTACCACGTATTTTATTTTTATTGTATCATAAATTGCATTTTATTTGCATATTAAATGCTACGATAGTGTTTATATCTGTATTAACTCTTTTTTTCATAGTAATGAACAAGTATGTGGTGGAAGTGGTGGTGTAGCTTGTAGAGGGAGGGGGCCACGAATTAGAACGGGGGGGGGATGGACGAAGGGGAAATGGCAGGGAAGTGAAAGAGGGGAGGAGGAAGGAAAGAGGGAAATGGGGAGGGGAAGAGGGTATCAATAAACATAAATAATTATTTTATTTGCTCGCTAAAAGTGTTATTATAATATCAAAAAATACATAAATGAAAATAACGCCTGGGAATTAGGTGATCGCCACCATGCTGGTTCTATTAAAATTAATTTAAAAATTGTACTAACAAAATTATTGTGAAGTGATATTTTTAAAAAGCCCTGCTGGTTTCTGCTGGTTCTTACCAGGACAGGGTTTTCCGAACCAATGGTAAAAAATGAATTTCAATAAGTATTATGTAATAATCTATATTAAATGAAATTATGCTATTATATTTGTGAATTAAAGTCACTTAATTCGTCACTAATATCATATATTTTCTTAATTGTACAAAATATCACTAAATCTAAACAAGGTTACAGATATCCACACAATGTACATAAGACATACAGAATAACAAAATAAGTATAACAATTCCTATCAATACTCACAATTTATCTTCCGTGTACGTATTCTCTACTCAACAGTTCTTGAAAACCCGCCCAAAGCCGACGTCATCTGTATTTTAGAGGCTTGATTTACTATTGCCAAACTACAGATGGCGCTGCTTGTTTGGTTTCCGTTACAAGTTTCCAATAAAATTGGATATTATTACGAGTTTTACATTATAAAACATGATTTATATTTATTTTAATTATCTTAAACAGTGTTACATCATAGTTATAAATATAAACGAAAATATATAACTCAACTAAATCTAAAATATTAATGTACCCGCAGACTTATTGCAAGAAAATAATTAATTAATTACCCACAATGTTAGTTTTAACAATACATATTATTAAATACGCTAACAGATTCGGCCATCTGACAGATTGTGTGTCCTCGCACAATTAAACAACAATTTTTGAAACTCCCTAAGTATTCCACAGGCTCCTTTCGCCCTGATTACAAAATTATAACATAGTGCAGGCCCCTCTTGTCCTGAACACCATTAGAACATTTATAACTTTAGTGCAGGCCCCTCTTGTCCTGAACACAATCTGAACATTTATAACTTTAGTGCAGGCCCCTCTTGTCCTGAACACAATCTGAACATTTATAACTTTAGTGCAGGCCCCTCTTGTCCTGAACACAACAAAACACAACACAAAAAAAAATCAATTTGATGTCTAGAATGCACTTATAAAACAACTTAGCCCTCTAAGATTTATGACGCAATTTCAGATTCAGATTCGGATTCACTTTTTCCGTCACTTAATATCGTATCATGTGGTCTCTGGAAACTTAGCCACGGTTTTATCTTATCAACAGCTACCACAGTAGAATAATGTTTATTATTTCTTCGCGTTAATGGGGTATCTTCGACTTGATAGCGGTCATGATCAAAAACCTTAACGATTCTATAAGGATCTTGAAACTTAGGTATAAGTTTTTTGCTATTACCGTAGCTGAAATTTGTCTCTATTCTTATAAGATCGCCAACTTTATATTTAATGGGTTTACAACGAGATTTATCGTAGCGATTTTTTGTGCTAATTAGCAAGAACTAATATGGGAGCTTATTTTCAGATAGTATCAACATTACGGCGATTACGCTCTAAATTATCAATAGTTTCAAGAGCTGTTATTATTTTATTATCGCTTGAACTTCTAAGATTAAAACCAAAGAGTGCTTCAGATGGTGTAGTGTTAATACCTTTATTAAAAGTGTTATTCATACCCCATTGTACATCAAGAAGATGGGAGTCCCATTTGTTATCTGCTGTGCCTATACACTTTGCCGTCAAAGAGTCAATTATAATTTTGTTATAACGTTCTACCTGTCCGTTGGATCTTGGAGTAGACACAGCATTAAGAATGTGCTTTATACCCTTTTCATGAACAAATGCTTTAAAGGTATTACTGGTAAAAGCAGTCCCACGGTCGGAAATAATACGTCTTGGAGCACCAAATATACTAATATACTCATGAATAACTTTAATGGTTGTACTAGATTTGGTATTTTTAACCGGTTTTAAGTATATATATCGAGTAAATGCATCTATCAGAACTAAAATATGCGTGAAACCTGTACTACTTTACGAACGGTCCCACATGATCAACGTGAATTGTGTCAAAGGAATTTATTTTTTAATTGGATAAAAACCGGGCTTTTTACCCCAGACGATTTAGAATATGTACACTAGGCAAGAGGTTACATATTTTTACAAAGTTATGCATTTTCGGAAACCATTAGTGATTTAATCCGAGCGAGAGTTTTATCCAAACCAAAGTGACCAATGTCGTCATGATTTTGCTTTACAATTTGCCATCTAACGCCCCTAGGCACAACCCACTTATCACCCTCTGCAGTTTTTCTAAATAACTTGCCATTTTTCAATTTGTAATTGTTTTTAATATCAAACACGTTTAAATTAGGACTATTTAAAATACCAATTATTCGCTGTATGTCGGTATCAGAGTTTTGTACAGTAACAAGTCAGTCAATTTCCTTGACATGAAAAATACCCTTAAGCTTAAGATCTTCGTCAGGCAATGCTGGATTACGGCTAAGAGCATGGGCCATTGATGTTCCAGGTCTGTATTCAATAGAAAAATCGAACTCTTGCATTTGAGTCCACTAACGAGCAACACGTGGTAGCATATCCCGTTTTAAAAATGTGGCTCGTAAAGAGTTACAGTCGGTAACAATTTTGAAACGAATTCCTACAAAATATACGCGAAATTTTTGTAGAGGAGCTACTACAGCTAGTGTTTCTAGGTCGTAAGAGGAATAATTTTGCTCTTCTGGAGTAGTTTGTTTGCTGTAATAAGCGACAGGTCGTAGTCATTTTTATCGAATCTTTGCAAAGAGAATACCTGCAACACCCAGCTTAAAGCGTCTGTGTGAAGTTCTGTTTCAGCCGATGGATTATAAAGAGCCAGAATAGGTTTCTTCACCAACGTCCCTTTCAAGGTGTTGAAAGCATTCTGCTGTTCCTGTCCCCATTCCCAGGCCGCCTCCTTCTTTAATAATTTTGTCAATGGTTTTGATATTACCGAAAAACCTTGTACGAATCTTCGGAAAAAGCTAGCTAATCCTAAGAACTGCCTAACATTGTGTTGATTAGTTGGTACCGGGAAAAGCTCTACTGCTTTAATTTTTCTTGCACCAGAACATATTCCTTCACTGGAAACTTCAAACCCTAAATAATCGACGGAAAGGCCAAAGAACACGCATTTAGAGAGTTTAAGCGTAACCCCGCATTACCTAGTAATTTAAGAACAGAATGTTGCTTTGTGATCCCTTGATCGATGGTCTAAGAAGGAATAATGATGTCGTCAAGATATGCTAATGCTTCTCCATGGGGTATTTCCCCTAGAACTTGATGTATAATGCGTTGAAATGTAGCTGGTGCACTCGCCAGACCAAAAGGCATTCTATTAAACTCAAAATGGCCTTCTGGTGTTATGAACGCAGTTTTATGTTTGTCCTGTTCTTTAATTGGAATCTGATAGTATCCGGACGCTAAATCCAAAGTTGTAAAGAATTTATGACCTGACAATGCATCTAATTGGTCATCTATCAAAGGTAACGGGTAATTTTCTTTAATAGTCTTTTTATTTAAGGCACGATAATCAATACATAGACGATATTCATTGGTCTTTTTCCTAACTAAAACTATTGGACTAGCGTAAGGTGAAGTGGACAGCCTAACAATGTCGTTTTGTAGCAATTCTTTGACCATTTCCCTAACTATCTCTTTTCTTTGTTGCCAATCTATACGGTCTCTAAACAACAGGCTTGTCGTCGTCCAGGCGAATGGTCATCTCGGCTATAGTGCAATTTCCTAATTCAGAAAGTTCGAATGCGAAACACTTACGATATGTGTTAAGAAGAACTACCAAACGATCGACTTCAGATTGATTTAAACTATCACCAAGCTTTAGATCAGAAATTTGTATAGACTCGGTGTAGGGCACGTGTTAGTGACGAAACTTGCATTTACTCTATTTTCAACTTCCAGAGCGATTCTACCACGCGCAATAAGTAAATGTTCTACTAAATTAATTGGTTCTGGACCTAACGAGTTAACTACTATCTTACCGCAGCCCTCACTATCAAATTTATAGACCCCAGTTAACACGCTATATTCGAAACAAGGTTTTCGTCTCATACCTCCTCAACATACAAGACCCTGACAAACTTTGGCTTGGTATAAACTTCAATAAGCGAAATACCACAAACGTTAACGTCTCTATCACAAAATAATTCAACCTTATAGTTAATCGTTGCGTTATTACATAATTTTGATATATTTAGGGCATCCCTAGTCTTCTGAATAATTACATGCGGTTGCTCGGTAAATGTCTGGCCTATCATGCGAAACAGTCATAACGTCATCGGGGACAATCAGCAGCTCAACATTGGCCTCAACATCATCTACTATGATTTCAACAGTAACTTTACCCAAGGATCTTACAATGGCGTTACCAAAACCTCTGAGGGAGGGTAGGTTATCAGTTTGAACGTCTTTATTCCTAGTTTCGATAATTCTGATTGCTTGAGCATAGAGCACTCGCTACCAAGATCAACAAACGATTCAATTGGTATGGAATTCACGATGGCAGTTTTGTAATATTTATTACTATTATGGTTAATCACAAAATTGATAGCCTTTGAGATGGTAATAGCTTGAATAACAGTTTTCTATCAGATGACCCACTTTAGAACATCGACTACAGGTTTTAATCGGTTGTGGGCATTTATTTACAATATGGCCTTCCTGTTTACAATTATAGCATCGGGACGTATTACCAGTGGTGCGTGATCTAAAACTTTGGACCCTACCTAACCTTCGATCGTCGTGTTGCTTAATGTTTCTAGAATTTCAAATAGGTCAAAAGTTTATCCAAATCTTCATACTGTACTGCTTCCGCCTAACCTGACTGATCGATCATCTATATGCAATACGCATTCTACCGCTCTTTTCCCGTTATACTGCATCGATTAATTAACGCAATCTTATCGTAAAAGTATTCCTCTAATGAATCCCCAAACCTAGCACGTCTAGCTAACATATCACTAAGCATTTGACCATAGTTTTCCCAGATGGAAATGCGGACAATAATTTAGATTGCTACCCGACCAGGAAAAGAGTACAGATGGCAATCCTTCGTACCACCTTTGTGCCACGCCTTTAACTTCGAGAGCAAAGTGTATTGTTTGCCGTTCGCTCCAACCATATACGGTTGCGCACTCGTTAACCTTATGTAAAAACATAGTAATTGTTTGCTCCTTTCTAGCTGGGTCATATTCTGGTATGGCATTATTAAGTGAACTTATCCTATCTGAATCTGAAGGCGTTAAAGATTTCAATGCGCATTAAAAGCTTAAGACTGTTGTCAGAATTAGACATTGCGGGATCATGAACACTGAAGTTACCTTGCATTCCGGTTCTGGTGCAGCTATTGCGAGGAGACTCGCGTCGTCGAGGGCTGTCAGGAGAACGGCTAAAGTGATCACCCATTAGATCATCATGAGACGTGCTGCGCGGAGTACCAACTCTTTGATGTCGGATGGATGAGCGATTACCACGCCTGTGATGATGCTGGGCTGACGGCTGCGGTGACGGTGTCGCGACTGGCTGTAGGATGGCAGTCGCGAGTTGATAGATTGAGTCAGGTCTGTGCTAAGGCCACGTGGCTAAGGCCACAACTGCGGCCGCGGCTTCGGCTTCGGTCGTGACTACCTCGGTCACATACCAAAGATTTAGGTGTCCTTGAACGTGTTCGGGACTGGCGATCTCGACGGTTGCGAACACGCTTTCGCAATGAAGTTCGACCTTGTACGTGCTTTAGATCTTCGTTTCGTTGTAATATAGGAGAGTTTAACCCTTCCTTTTGTTCTTCCATCTCAGACTGAAACAGAAATAATAACTCATGAGAGATGTTGATCTGCTTTACTCGAGACGGATAAACTACTATGTATTTGGGCAATAACATCAAGTAGCTTACCCATAACGTGCAATTCGAACGTCAGAAAATAAAATATATTGTATTTTAATGAATATATAGATAGAAATAAAGACATAAAGAGAACACAAGTACACAAAAACAATGAATAAAATACAAAAAAATGAATTCAATATAACAGCTTTTATTTATTTATATGTGAAGAGAAAACCCTGCACACTCTTTTAGTCATATTTTGCTTGGTGAGATTCATCATAGATAAAGTTAATACCAAGAAGAAATGTATTAATATACATTAACGTATAAGTATTAATATAAGAAAAGAAAAAAATTTATGTTGTGCACGTTAAATATCTGTGTAATAATTAATGTGCAGTTGAAAACGAAACACAGCTTGCTTGAGTATACAGACTTGATTCACGGTCAAACTTCGACACTAGTGTTTATAAGCATTAATGTATATTATATTTATTTTATTCATTTTTATTTAAACTTTTATGCACAAAAAGAAAAATCGTACATATGGCGGACTTAATGCCTTACATTCTCATATATTATTATAATTATCATTCTCATATTCATTATACGTAAAATACTTACACGAACATTATACACGCATGTCTTGTTATGTTTATGTTATATTCTAAACGTATTGATAAAAGATCGTGTTAATAAGTTAATGAGTACCTACTGCAGTACCTGAAGGTAACGGATGATAATATTTTAGCTAACCCTTCAGTTGTTAATAGAATACTAATAACGCCGGTAAGCAAAATATCCTGAGGTTCAGGTAGTATAATTATTATTTTTCACAGAAAGGAGAAAGGAAAAAAATTTTAAATTTTGACCGCAATTTAAAGAGCCTACTTACATAATGAAAGTTCATATCCCACTTCTGATTTGTGAATTAAAGTCACTTAATTCGTCACTAATATATCATATATGTTCTTAATTGTACAAAAACATCTAAACAAGGTTACAGATATCCATAATAATAACAATGTACATAAGACATACAGAATAACAAAATAAGTATAACAATTCCTATCAATACTCACAATTTATCTTCCGTGTACGTATTCTCTACTCAACAGTTCTTGAAAACTCCGCCCAAGCCGACGTCATCTGTATTTTAGAGGCTTGTAATTTACCATTGCCAAACTACAGATGGCGCTGCTTGTTTGGTTTCCGTTACAAGTTTCCAATAAAATTGGATATTATTACGCGAGTTTTACATTATAAAAACATGATTTATATTTATTTTAATTATCTTAAACAGTGTTACATCATAGTTATAAATATAAACGAAAATATATAACTCAACTAAATCTAAAATATTAATGTACCCGCAGACTTATTGCAAAATAATTAATTAATTACCACAATGTTAGTTTTAACAATACATATTATTAAAATACGCTAACATATTAATAAACAATCAATAAAATTGCTGAGCTTTACAAGAGTAAATTCAAATTACGTAATATTATTAAAACTATAATTAAAAAACTAGTAATTTAATTATCAAACAGTCCTACTCCACGCGGTATCGTGCCAAGAACGCTCTCTGCGTTTCCCCGCTGAATGGCTATACTTAGCCTTTGAGCGAGAAAAGAGCCAGCCCTCTTATCACCAGCAGCAACGACCAGCCGCGGATGGAGTTCCTTTAAGAACTTCACCGCACGTGGACCCCACGGACTGATACAGCAAATGGCACAAATATGTAGTCATCTCTCAGAGACTATTTGCGCCATTACTCAGTTCAGCTGCCTCATGAACTGGAAGTGGCGATGGAAGATTTATACAGACAAGAGCCCTTCGGATGACATCGTTCAAAGAACCGTGCCGTGAAAACCTACCAGCACTTTTCTTACAAGAAAGTCCGTGGAGCCCAAACGTCGACGCTGCTACCACAGGGCACTGATGGGGTGACAAATCGCCGCTACTAGTCGGATTCCCACAGCGATGCGAAGCTTTTCCCATCAAGGAATGTGCTGAGATTACTTGATGGTAAAGCGTGTAACCAGTGACTAGATTTAGTCGAAATTTAGTCTTATTAAAATATGTTTTTAACATTTTTTTGAAGTTTTATTCTAAACCGGTATGTAAAATAAATTATTTGGTCAGGCGCACCCCTAGCTTCTACTACCGCCATCTTCCGAGTTTTGGGGCTCGTTGTATTAATTCGTCGTAAGTATTAGTTTTTAATTTAATATTAATCTAACAATATTTAGTCGTTTAAGCCATAAAAATAAACCATGGAATTAGATCTGTTCATTACATGATTGAAACTGGTTAAATGAAAGCAAAGTGTCGTCGTAATTTTAGTTTGAAATCGCTATCTTTTTCTTTAAAATTAAAGCTACCTTTGGGTTTTTTGTCACATATCTCAGGAGTTTATACACTTATGGAAAAAATTTCATATTGTTATTAAAGCTAATAAACAGGCCTTTATTAACATGGGTATATTTTTCTTCTAGGTTATAGTTGTTGTGTAAATCGGCTATGATTGTCCGTCTAGTTTTAGTGTTAAATTGTGCAAAGCGTGTAGATTCTTTTATTTTTTTTCGCGCAATTTTTTTTACAATTACAAGTTGTTTGTCTGAAACCGCCAAAATATGCTCGACCTTAAATTTAGTCTCATATAAAATGTTATACACACAACTTTTGTCAAAATAACAAACGTTACATTATTCCTTATCTTATCGTCTACACAAAACAGTAACCAAAATTAGGCTAGGCCACTAGGATCGATTGTAAATCAAGTTATAATGAGGGTGGCCACGCCGAGTGTATAGTGTTAAATTTAATGAGCAAAGTTCGACGGTTTTTTTGTACTGAAAGCAAGCGAGCGGTTGGACAATCTCTCTCACTCCCATCGTTGGGAGGACTGTCTTCACGATACAGGAGAAAATCTTAGTGTCACCCACACTTGGATTTTAACGTTTGTTTTTTTTTAAAGCATAAAATCTGTCTGGCTATTTTACATCGGCCATATATGAATTTGAGAGACGCGTTAATAAATAAATAAAGTGAAAGTTTATACGTGGTAGAGCCATGCTGCAGCTATATTAGTAGTATAGTTGTAGCACGATGGGTCGGCTCGACCGGGGAAAGACCACGCTCTCACAGAATACCACGTAAAATAGCAGCTTAATGTCATTATGAGTGTAGAGAACCGGAGACCCTTTTACTGGAAACGAGGCATTCCATCTTAGTCCTCACGGGTGACAACGCATCTATTTTGGTTCGTAATCGAGGATAGATGTAGATGTCTACAGCAACCACTTACCATCAGGTGGACTATGTGCTCGTTTGTCACTTATCCTATAAAAAGCTATGGAGTTTTACGAGTATGTGCTTTTTTAATAAACCCAGTGACTAACAAACTTACCAACGTAAGACTACTGCAATCCATGGACCTCGCAGACAAATTTTAATCAAGGTAGGCTACAGTTGCGTTGGCACCACTGAGGACTAAGATAGAATGCTTCACAGCCTGTCAATATACTGGCTTCTATACTCTTTACTGAACACAGTAGTGTAAGCAATGCTATTTAGCGGCAGAAAAGAAACGTAGTTAAGGTGGTACTCATCCAGACGGACTTAAGCAGATAAGAAGTCCTACCTAAGAAAACCAATAAGACAATTTAAAATATTAATAATCCAGACTAAATTTCGATCTCGGCAGCCAGCCTCAACGGAGACTAGCCATCGGCGCAGGACAGTATTATAGTGCCCGAGTGTATGCGCAAACACAGGTGCACTCTCATAATCCGGTGGACGGTAAACCGACACGACAGCTTTACATGCTTTCCGAAGCACGGGGTGGCAATGCCAACTTCCTGAATCCGGGCAGCTTCTGAGAATTTCTTGAAGGAAAAACTCAACAACTGATTTTTGGCCTGATTTGAACCCGGACCTCATGATCAGCAGTCGCGTTTACAACCACTAGACCAACGAGGCAGTCAATAAAAAGTAAAATTAAAATATTAATACTAGGTTGATCAAGAAGTTTTCAGTTGAAACACCACCCACTACAAAAACGACGGTTAAGATGAGGTGATGTTGTAGAGGCCTTTCGAGTCCCAAGATCAAGTTTTTTTTCCAATGGAATTAATCAACTTGCAAAACGCTATTGTGTATTAGTTTAAAGGCAATTACATTGAGACAAAAATACAATTTACATATACTTATCCTAGACTCATTGTTTCAAAAATTTATTGGTGAACCTATATCAATATTCTATATGAATCTTACTCGTTTATTTAATACAGGGTGATTCAACTCTGTATGAAGCTCGAGAAACTTGTACACAATCATAATTTTATCTATATGTAAGGGTAAAATTAAAAGAGAAAGATATCGCCTTTTTCATTCTTTCGCGTTGTTTCAGATTGCCATTTTAAAAATTAGATACAATATATATAAAATCAGTTTCTTCCGATATCTATTATATCGGAAGAAACTGATTTTAAATTTATATATTTTCTTTGTTTGCACCTTACAGTAATTATATACATATTACTTGAGGTTTCCACAATTAATTGACCTACTAATTGATTAAAATTAAATTATTAAATATTAGCAGAATTCTATCAATGAAGCCATGAACTAAAGAAGAAAAATGACATTTGTCAACGTCTTTCATACTGAAAATATTTTCTGAAATTGGTTCAAATTTATTTAATGATTTAGATTTTAATATTTGTTGCGTTTTGTTTTAATTCAGTTATTATCGGTTCAGAATACTTATTTTTTGTAGGCAATTCTTCGCGAAGATTTTTGTGAGATAACTCTGTATGAGATATTGACTATAAATTAATTTATTATTTAAAAAATTATGCCAAAAGCACAAATGATCCGATCACTTTCTGCAGGTTTCTACAATAAAGAAAAAACTTTTGATAATATTGTGGAAAGTCTTTAAGCATTTTGAATTTATTCATCGTTATTGTAGGATTATTACTATATTAACTCGAATTTTATCTGTTTCAGATCATGTATTTGGGCTGAGAGTTTTCGACATGAGAATTTTGCTGATTTAAATTTACGTTAATGTTCTGTGAAGAAGCTATCACGATAATATATGTATATAAATCAATATTACGTGGAAATATTATCTGCAAAGCAATAAAATCATAAATAATATAATAATAAATCTTCCAAAATAAAATTACATAACAATACCTATTTTTAGTTTTATTTTATCCCACATACTCCTATATAGTAAATTGAGTATTTTGGTGCAACCTCCCAAATGTATGAATTCAATTCCATAGGTTTGTGAGGCTTGAGCCAAATTACTGAATATGCCTTAAATAAAAAGTTCAAAGTTACACAATACAAAGGTTTGAAATTCTGCCAAAAAGTTTTATATGGGCGCCACCGAGGCGTGTACATTCATAAACACGTGTTTTTTTAGTGTGAAGTTGGCGTTCTTCGTAGAGTAATTGTGTTCTGTGATTTAATACGTCAGACATACTTATTTTACTTTACTTATTGTTTACCGTCTGTGTTTTGTTTCAAGTTTATTTCAAAAACAAACACAAATCTTTCCTCTTTATAATATTAGTAGACGTCCCCAACAGCTGGCACTCTGAATGGATCGGGCTAAAAATAAAATGGACTGTAGACAAAGAGAATATAATCACTACGTTTAACTGTAGACTCAACTTAGAATGATAACTTGCTTAGAAAACGTCAAACGTCATTTTCTTTTTTTTTAATACTCTATTTGTAGCCGTTGCAGTTTTCAAAACAACTATCAAACTATCAAAACTAAATAAAATATAAAGAACACTTCCTGTAACTGAAAGAAAATAATACAATTATTTAAGTTAACTAAATTCCGCTTACACTTAAATAGAAACTTTTTAAATAGCGGCATTGCTAAAGTTAAACGTGTAAGTTTAGTAAATTTGTTTTTATTAATAAAATGTACACGTGAAATCATATTTTCTACAAAATAGTTTTGTAATTTATTACTATCCTATTTCAAAAGAAGGTTTACCGTTGATTGTAAGTTTTTAATTTTAAATTACGCTATATATTAGCCAATTAAGAACCGGCTTTGATGATTTTTTTTATAAAATAGGTTATACTTCGTTGGTCCCACATTTGGTGCAAAATTCTAACTCGCAAATATGTGATGGCAAAATAGAACATAAAGTTCTTAATGTAACTACGTACACGACATTGAGATTGTAATATACCTTCATCATCATCATCATCAGCCTGCGGCAGTCCACTGCTCGACATAGGCCTCCCTGCGCGCCACATAACCGGTCTTCGGCTACACGCATGCAGTTTCTACCAGCCACCTTGCGGAGATCGTCGCTCCATCTGGTCAGGTGGCGTCTCACACTACGTTTGCCTAGACGCGGTCTACACTCCATAACACGTCTATTCCACCGGTTGTCACTTCTGCGACAGACGTGACCAGCCCATTGCCACTTCAGTTTACAAACACAGAAGGCTATGTCAGTAATCTTGGTTCTCCAGCGGATTTCTTCATTTAGAATTTTATCTAACAGCGAAACTCCGAGCTTTTCCATCGCTCGCTGAGCGACTTTAAGCTGGGAGTAGCCGTATCGTCAGTGTCCACGTTTCGGCACCGTAAGTGAGCGGGAGGATGCACTGGTTGAAGACGTTTGTCTTCAGACTTTGCGGTATGGGTGACGAGAAAAAACCTGGAAGGAAGAAGGAAGTGGATCTGGCGCAGTCCCGATAACATTACAAAAAAATAGATTAACTTCATAATAACGGACAAAAGGCACATATTCAGAGATGTCCCAGTGATCAACAAATTCAATACCGGAAGCGATCACCGACTTGTCCGAGGCACTCTGAATATCGATTTTACGCTTGAAAGATCCCGATTGATGAAGTCCACCCTTCGACCAAATCCGCTTCAAACCGTAACTAGCTCCCAACGCTTCCAGCTAGAACTTAAAAACCGATGCAACGCGCTAAGACTCACGTTGAATATGGACGAGGACCTTATCAGCGTGATCAAGATCTTAAGGGACGACCATCGGTATAGGTGACACCCAAGCATGTGAGGAAAACTGTGAGGCGGGATCTGCGTCGCGCAATAGAGCGGCAATAGAGCGAAACAAGGGATCCAAAGTCTTTGCTCAGGTGCTTGGGAGAAGTTAAATGGAAAGACTGCAGACGCATGATGGCAAAGTTCTAACATCAAAGCCTGAGGTTCTCTCTAAGATCGAAGATTATTATAGCAAACTATATGCCTCACACAAGCCACAACCTGAACCTAAATGCGATGATCCTAGAGCCACGCTGACCCGCCATTATACCGACGAGCTACCTGACATCCGCCTTGGGGAGATTGAGCTGCCCCTCGGCCAACTTAAAATGGAAAAGCCCTGGAGAAGATGGAGTTACAACAGAGTTCTAAAAGAGCAAAGTTGCTAGAAGTTGCTAAAAGAGCTCTGCCGAGTTTTAACTGCGTCTTACATGATGGAAGAACTCCAAAGACGTGGAGCAGAAGCATTACATTCTTGTTTAACAAGAAAGGTGACAAGACTATGCTGAAAAATTATCGACCCGTCTCGCTTCTCTCTCGCTTTGCAGCGGTGCAAAATTGACTGGCGGTACACCGCTGAGATCCCTGTACAACACCAGCACGATGCCCGCCCAAGTACAGGGCAATCAAATAAAACAATTCGTATCATGGAGGAGACAGGGGATGTTATATCCCAAACTGTTTACAAATGCACTGGAAGATGTTTTAAGACGCTAGACTGAAAGAACGCGGCTGGAAGATCGGGGCTACTAATTCTTCTATACTTCAGAATTTGAAATTATTTTATTCTTTATAGTTCTTAGAAGTGAGATTTTATTTTTCTTGAAAGTAAATTTTATTAGGTTAAATTGTAACTTTTGGGTGAAATTTAATCTATATGTGAGTTTCTCGCCGCTTCTTTTCAAAAAGGTCTCTTCCAAAAGGTGACTTTGCCTATGATTTTAAAAAATTATAGTATTTTTTAAATAATGAAATCACTACAAGTAATCATATCACTATTTTAGCGTAACCCAACAAAAGAACCCGAGGCAATAACGAGTCTTTCATTCTTAGTGGACGACTTGAGTCTTGAGGACGACTACTCCGTGTTTGTGCTTTTATTATGTCAACATAATTTATGAAACATTTTTATAGAATAATGGCGCCAAACGAAAACACAGTCTCCAGCTGATGGTAGAGAGCATGGCTCATAGACTTACATCTATCCTCATTATCAATGCAGATGCGTTGTCATTCCTGAGACTAAGATGAAATGCCCTGCTCAGTAGCATCTCCGGCCTCACACCATAAAACAGCAGCATTGCTGCTATTTTACGCTGGTTGTCGTGAGAGCTGTCCTCTGGTGGAGCCGACTTATTCGTACCAATACTATAATATAGCTGCAGAAAAACTCTACCACACATAATCTAACATAAACTGACTCGTAGATAAGAGCGTCCGAATATATCCAACATTATCCAACTGATCATTTTTATGATAAATACATTGTTTTCCATAACACCTTTTAACCCGACTGTCCCAGATGAAGGCATGTTTTTCGGTACATACATTTGCTTCAAGCTCATTCCAAAGAATTTTTCGTTACATTAGTTAAAAATAGATCTTAGATTTTACGTAGTAGAGCCATGCTGCAGCTATATTGCTGGTATAGTAGTAGTACGAATGGGTCGGCTTGGCCGGGGAAGGACCACGCTCTCACAGAATACTCGCGGAAAATAACAGCTTAACGCTGCTGTGTTCGTATGGTGAGTATAGAGAACCGGAGACCTTTTTTACTTGAAATGAGGCATTCCATAATAATCCGAGTAATTGAGGATAGATGTAGATGTCTATGGGCCACAGAAAAAAAAGTAGACTCCTTTTCTTCCTAGAAGTCTGTCTAATTAAGGTTAGCCTCTTACCTTTATAGAAAGGTTTAGAGAGCGAGAATAATTACAGACTGTGAAGTAACCCGTCTCAGTTCTCAGACCTTCTTGGTTTGAAGTCGATTGCAAGTGTCTATGAACTGCAGCCACTTACCAACAGATGGACTATTAATTCGTTTGTTACTTCAATTTCATATTATGAAAAAGAGCACTCCTGTGTTATTTGTATTTTTTTAGTGACAAGTTATTGATTTTACAGTTTACGTATGACAAATTGGAAACACGAGGTATGTATTATTCGAATATTTTGAAACCGAATTTACGTTCCATTTTCAATATATCTCGAGTACTCTCGTAACTGTAATCGTTTCACGCATTTAACTTTTAAATAGAAAATCGATTTGCTCGCATCCGCCAAAAAGCAATCAAATACACAACATTTTATCAACTTTATGCTCAACGTATATTAGTTTTTGATTAAAAATAAGTAATGGAGGAAATCAGCAAAGTTTTTAATTTAAAATAAGTATTTGAAACTTTATCATCATTATCATTACAGCCTATCAAAATTCCAGTGCTGTCAATAGACCTCCCCATAGATTGGCTCATAAGGAAGTGATTTGCCATAGTTGCAACGCTGAGCAAGCGGTTCGGCAGCCGCAGTTTATTTTTTATTTTGTTATTTTAGGAAAACGCTACTGCTCACTTCCTGTTCCAGTTTCATTCTGTCGTCTTTACGTCACCCAAGGAAAGAGATATGTAGTGAATATTTAAGCCGCCACTACACAGTTATAAAACAGAATTTTATTTAATACATAAATATATTTGGTTCTATATTTGGTTCCTAACCATGCTTTCTGCAGTGGTAGTCCTCAGTCTTGCACTTATAATCTACCAAACGGTGCCAACTTTTCTTCTGTTAAGTTATCCCCTCATCGTATATAATATGTTCGCAACAGATCCGATAAACTTACTCCCTTTTGAATTGGATCTGACGGCTAGGTGGCTAAGCGTTTGATTGCGGCGCTACAGGACGCGGATTCAAATGCAGCAAAAAAGAAAAACAAGTACTTGATCGCCTTCAATTTCGCTTGTTATCAATTTTCCAATACGATGTTTGTCCACGTGCAAATAATCTGTGTAAACGCCTTTACGATACATGAGGGGGGATTTTATCTAAAGAAACAAAGATTACAAAGGGCGTACTTAATGCTTTTTGACATTCTCTCCCAGGTAGTTCGTGGCCCTTTATGCTGTGAACCCTGAGTCGGATCAAGCTATAAAAGCTAATCGATTAACGGAACTAAAATCACAGAAAATAGAGAACAAGAATAATTTACCAACCGCTCGCTTGCTTCTGGCAATGATCGTTTCCAATACGAACACTCGAATTTTGCTCTTGGCAACGATCGTTTCCAAAAATTATTTTTTATTAAACGACGCTAAACTCTATTTTAAAGATCGTATAGTCCGTTCAAAACGTTTGTAAAGAGCCTTATAGATTATATAACATCTGTTTGTAATTTCATACAACGATTTTTTTGTACAAATAAGAAGTGAAGTTTGAAGTCGCCATTTCATGATTATTTGTGTTCAGCGTCTGCGAAAAAATGCTGTAAGTATTCAAATTTATCTGTTTTTACTAAAGTTAAGGTACCAAATTAATCTAGAAAACCTGTTCTACGATATTTTAATATTTTATTCATGATACATTAAGTGAAATGTGCTAAAATCCAAAGAGTCGAACGCGTCTACGTTGACGTAGTATGTTTACATATTTTAATGTGGTAATTTATCGAAATTACTTACAACTGCGGGAAACTATTTGTGAAATAATAAAGTAAGACATAATTTTAATCATAAAAGGTAAAATGGTCATATAATATCTCTAAGGTGTGCTTGGAATACATGAATATTGGCGACAAGTACTTACGTTGTCACGAAATATTGCTCTGGAAACAATCGTTTCCAGAAAGCAAAGTAACTTTCACCGCAAAGGGTTGGTATAAATAGCGGCTTTTTGACGTTTGTTTATTTTGTTATTTGTAATTTTTTGGAACGAAGTTCCTTTAATTATTTTTTTTTTTTGTAAAAGAAGAACAATATGATTTCATTTTTAAAAACCTTTTTGTTGCATAATATTGTATCATAAATTGTATTTTATTTGCATATTAAATGCTATGGTAGTGATTATATCCGTATTAACTCTTTTTTTCATAGTAATGAACAAGTATGTGGTGGAAGTGGTGGTGTAGCTTGTAGAGGAGGGGCCAAGAATTAGAAGGAGGAAGGCAAGAGGGAAATGGGAGGGAAGAGGGTACCAATAAATATAAATAATTATTTTATTTGCTCGCCCATTGCACGGGAAATTGTACAAAAAGGGTTATTATAATATCAAAAATTACATAAATAAAAATAACCCCTGGGAATGAGGTGATCGCCACCATGCTGGTTCTATTAAAATTAATTTAAAAATTGTACTAACAAAATTATTGTGAAGTGATATGTTTAAAAAAATTCCCGCTGGGTTTCTTGCAGGTTCTTACCAGGACAGAGGTATTTTCCGAACCAGTGGTAAATAAAAAAATTACTTTCAATAAGTATTATGTAATAATCTAAAAAACATAAAAATTATTCTATTATATTAATAAACAATCCTTAAAAATTGCTGAGCTCTACAAGAGTAAATTCAAATTACGTAATATTATTAAAATATGTTTTTTAACATTATTTTGAAGTTTTATTCTAAACCAGTATGTAAAATAAATGATTATGTCAGGCGCAACCCTAGCTTCTACTAACGCCATCTTCCGAGTTTTGGGGCTCGTTGTATTAAATCGTCGTAAGTATTAGTTTTTAATTTAATATAAATCTAACAATATTTAGTCGTTTTAAGCGATAAAAATAAACCATGGAATTAGATCTGTTCATTACATGATTGAAACTGGTTAAATGAGAGCATAGTATCGTCGTAATTTTAGTTTGAAATCGCTCAAAGGTAGATTTAATTTTTTTTTTTATATTAAATCTACCTTTGGGTTTTTTGTCACATATCTCAGGAGTTTATATACTTATGGAAAAAAAATTTCATATTGTTATTAAAGCTAATAAACTGGCCTTTATTAACATGGGTATATTTTTGTTCTAGGTTTATAGTTGTTGTGTAAATCGGCTATGATTTTCCGTCTAGTTTTAGTGGTAAATTGTGCAACGGCGTGTAGATTCTTTTATTTTTTAATGAAAATTTTCTACCACACTTGTTATTATTTCTTGTTCAATACTACAAATAACTATTCTAGTTTATAAAAATGATGAAAAACTATATAGATATCGCGCAAATTTTTTCACAATTTTAAGTTGTTTGTCTGAAACCGCCAAAATATGCTCGACCTTAACTTTAGTCTCATATAAAATGTTATTCACACAACTTTTGTCAAAATAACAAACTTTACATTGTTCTTTATCTTATCGTCTACACAAAACAGTAAACAAAATTACGCTAGGTCACTAGGATCGATTGTAAATCAAGTTATAATGAGGGCGGCCACGCCGAGTGTATAATGTCAAATTACATGAGCAAAGTTGGACGGTTCTTTTGTGATCGAAAGCAAGCGAGCGGTTGGACAATCTCTCTCTCCCATCGTTGGGAGAACTGTCTTCACGATACAGGAGAAAATCTTAGTGTCACTCACACTTGGTTTTTAAGGTTTGTTTTTTTTTAAACGCATAAAATCTGTCTGGCTATTTTACATCGGCCATATACAAGTTTGAGAGCCGCGTTCTATCGGAGGCCATGAGGTCTTTCTGGCCTTTACCGTAGTTGGCAATGAACGAAATGGGCTAATGAATTCTTGACGAACTCTACGAGACGAAATAAGATAATAAAACCTTTTACATCACAACAACAATGCATAAATAAAGTGAAAGTGTATACTTGGTAGAGCCATGCTACAGCTATATTAGTAGTATAGTTGTAGCACGAATGGGTCGGCTCGACCGGAGAAGGACCACGCTCTCATAGAATACCAGCTTAAAATAGCAGCTTAAGGCGAGACACATCGAAAACCGTTGAAGCGGGCTATCGCCGGACCGACCTGATTGAATACATAATTTCTATAAAACTTTTAAAAACGCCGTCATAAGGTCTAAAATTGCGTAGCGCCCGCGACGATTAAGACCGCTTAGAAATCGCTTAGAATCTTAAAATATTTAAAAAATATATTGATTTAAGTAATCAAAATAATGAAGCAAATTACGAATATTGATGTTATGAATGTATTTGAGTGATTCCCAAGCATAGATTAAGTAAAATTAAAGTAAAAATTAAAATATTAATACTAGGTTGAACAAGAAGTTTTCAATTGAAACACCACCCACTACAAAATTCAACGGTGGCGATGAGGTGATGTGAGCTGTAGAGGCCTTTTTCGAGTCTCAGGATCAAGCCTTTACAAGCTTTTATTTAACTTGCAATGTACTCGTAACTATGTTTGTTCGGAATCTGCAACTCAATTTTGAAGCAGATATCTTCAACCAATTGAGCTGAAATTTAATATTCACGTTAAGTTTGGATGACAATGCATGGTTTCTAAATCCAACATGGCGCAACATCCGAGATGGCGGACTAGTTATTTTAATGCACTCACAATATGGGTATCAAATGAAAGGGATTGCTGAGTATAACTCGAAAAAATAAAGTCACTCTAAATCCAATATGGCGGACTTCTAAAGATGGCGGGCTAACTTCTTTATGCTTTTCTACAATATGGGTATCAAATTAAAGGACTTGCTAAGAATACGAATGCAAGTTAAAAAAATAAGATGGTTATCATAAACTCCATTGCTCCAATCCGTCTGAAATTTTGGTGTACTGGAGTTTGTGGAATCATCGATTATGATATTGAAATCGAATTGTTCGAGTCTGTAGCATCGGTTGGTTAACTTTGACTTGTGTATTTGGCGAGATAGACGTCAACAACATTGGTTTGCAACGAAACTTACAACTTAACCATTTGCGCCTTACGAAACTGTGTTTCGTAAGGCGCAAGTTTGCTGAAATAGTGCGCATCCTCCAAACACTGCTTAAGAGGTTGCGTTGAGGGGACTGAGTGGCATCAGGGTGTAACATGATGTCCATCCGTCTGGAATAATATACTGGAGTGTTTGCAGTCCTCGATTGTGAGTTCGAGTCTTAGAATCGGTTGGTAAACTTTGACTGCCCAAAGGTCTGGTGAGGATGCCATTAGACATTACAGAAATCATAGCCCTGCCCGGAGACAAATATATGATACATACCATCTGTTCGTATAGACGTCGGTAAAGACGGTGTTCATCTCATTCAACCCAAGACTGTATTTCCATCAAATTTTTTTTTTTTTATAGAATGTGACAAACGAGCACACAGTCCACCAAGTGGTTGCTACAGACATCTACATCTATCTTCGTTTGCGAATTTAAATGCAGATGCGTTGTCAGCCGTGAGGACTAAGATAGAATGCTCTTTTCCAGTAAAAAGTCTCCGGTTCTCTACACTCACCATACGAAACACAGCAGCATTAAGCTGCTATTTTACGCTGGTATTCTGTGAGAGCGTGGTCCTTCCCCGGTCGAGCCGACCCATTCGTGCTACAACTATACTATTAATATAGCTGCAGCATGGCTCTACCACGTAAAAAGTTATAGTCACGGCACTGCAGAACGAAAAATGCTGCCAATTATATTATGTTGGGCTTGCACAGTACACAAAATGCAGGGTAGTACTGTTGACCATGCCGTTGTATACTTAGACTCGAAGCTCTTCGCTGCTGGTCAAGCATACGTGGCCTTAAGTAGGGTAAAATCATTAGAAGGTCTCCTTGTTGAAGAGCTAGACTGTTCGAAATTAACCGGCAAACGACCTTGCAACAATGATGCGTTGAATGAGATGAACAGACTGAGAAACCTGTCCAGCGATAACTAAAAAGTAAAAAATTAATTAAAAGTAAAACACTTTTTTAAAAACAAGCTTTTATTTAAATGCGCTAAAAAAATAAAATAAACTTTTCCTTTAAAACTTTTACTATCAACTTATAACGTCATTACACAATTTATGTGATATAAAAGCTTGTCGCGAGATTTAAGTACTCGTATTTACTTAGTTTAAAAATTTTAAAAATTAAAATCAATCAAATTCTGTTTATGTACACAGGTAAATCTCGCGACCAGTTTTTATATCATATAAATTGTGTAATGACGTTATAAGTTGATTGTAAAAGTTTTAAAAGAAAATTTTATTTTATTTTTTAGCGCATTTAAATAAAGCTTGTTTTCAAAAAAGTTTTTTACTTTTAATTTATTTTCCAATGGAATTAACCAACTTGCAAAACGCTATTCAAAGTGTATTAGTTTAAAAGGCGATTACATTGAAAAATAAATACAATTTACATAATATTATACTTATCCTAGAGTTTCATTGCGTTTCAAAAAACTTATTGATGAACCTAGTATATCAATATTCTATATGAAACTGGAAAGAGGATTTACAGTTTACCCTCTGTGTTTTCTATTTCAATTTTATTTGAAACGTTCCCAACAGCTGACACTCTGAATGGATCGGGCAAAAAAAAATGGACTGTAGACTCAACTTTGAATGAGAACTAGCTTAAAACAACGTCGAACGTCATTTTTTTAATACTACTATTTTGTGTTGCTGTTGTTTTCTAAAACAACATAATAATATATCGACAAAGGCGTAGTCTACTTACAATAATATATTGAAAGTTGCATAAGCTATCAAAAACTAAGTAAAAATATAAAGAACACTACCTGTAACTGAAAGAAAATAATGCAGTTATTTAATTTAACTAAATTCCGCTTACATTTTTAAAATAGAAACTTTTTAAATAGCGATATTGCTAAAGTTAAGCCTGTAAGATTAGTAAATTTTTATATTTATTAATAAAGTTTTCACAACCTACTAGCAGAAATTATATGTTCTAGAAAATATTTTTATATTTTATGACTATCTGATTTCAAAAAGAAGGTTTATCATTAGACTGTGTAAGTTTTTATTTATAATTATGATATCTTCGCCATTTAAGAACCGGCTTTGATGATTTTTTTTTATAAAATAGGTTATACTTGTTGTTGGTCCCATATTGGTGCAAAATTCTAACGCGCAAATATGTGATGGCAAAATAGAGCATTAAGTTCTTAATGTATCTACATAGACGACATTGAGACTGTAATATACCTTCATCATCATCATCATCATTATCATCATCAGCCTGCGGCAGTCCACTGCTAGACACAGGCCTCTCCCAAGGCGCGCCACTTAGCCCGATCGTCGGCTACACGCATCCAGTTTCTACTACTTGCTAGACGTGTCTCCATCCATAACACGTCTACTGGTGGAGTAGACGTGTTATGGAGTGGTTGTCACTTCTGCGACAGACGTGGCCAGCCCATTGCCACTTCAGTTTACAAACACGGAAGACTTAGTAATCTTGAGTCTCCGGTGGATTTCTTCATTTCGAATTTTATCTAACAGAGAAACCCCGAGCATAGCTCTTTCCATCGCTCGCTGAGCAACTTTAAGCTTGTGGAGTAGCCGTATCCTCAGTGTCCACGTTTCGCCACCGTAAGTGTGTACGGGCTGGACGCACTGGTTGAAGACTTTTGTCTTCAGACTTTGCGGTATGGGCGACGAGAAAAAACCTGGAAGGAAGAAGGAAGTGGACCTGGCGCAATCCCGATAACATTAAGCCGCCTGTCTATTATGCGCTCCAAAGTCGAAAATTGGCGCGCTCCAGCCGTCCGAAATGGATACCGCTTTGGAACGCGCGCCAAATTGTTCGTTGTAACGCTCAAACGTGAGCGGGCTGCCCATTTGATGTCGGTTTTACCGCGCATCAAAGTAGTTAAGTTTTGGCGCGCGCCAGTAGGAACGGTTTTTTTCATTATTCGTGTGTTCGTTGCGTCCCGAGCTATGGATAACCAAAGTTGCCGTAAATTGATAAAATTATATGGTTCAAAAGAACTACTGCGGAATAGCAAAAGTCGTTTTTATCATAAAAAGCGCTCAGAGAAGATGCATGGAACTATGAATGCGGCAGCTGCTCGTACACGACCGACATCCATGTTGAAAGGTCAAACACTGGAACGGCTGCCGCGCGCGCCAGGCGCGCTTAGTTGGTACACTTCGAACAGTTGGAGCGCATTCCACGGAACACACTGATCGGCGCGGGCAGTCATTGCGCGCGCGCCAGGAGCGCGTAATCGATACGCGGCTTTACAAAAACGAGATTGACTTCATCATGACGGACAAAAGGCACATATTCAGAGATGTCTCAGTGATCAACAAATTCAATACCGGAAGCGATCACCGACTTGTCCGAGGCACTCTGAATATCGATTGTACGCTTGAAAGGTCCCGATTGATGAAGTCCACCCTTCGACCAAATCCACTTCAAACCGTAACTAGCTCCCAATGCTTCCAGCTAGAACTTAAAAACCTGTTCGACGCCCTGAGACCCACGTTGGATATTGACGAGGACCTTATCAGCGTGATCAAGATCTAAAGGGATGACTTTCGGAACAGGTGACACTAACCAAGCTCGTGAGGAAAGATTTGATGCGGGACCTGCGTCGCTCTTATCCAATTGTGATACAAGCGGCAATAGAGCGAAACAAGGGATCCAAAGTCTTTGCTCAGGTGCTTGGGAGGGGTCAAATGGCAAGACTGTAGACGCGAGATGGCAAAGTCCTAACATCAAAGCCTGAGGTTCTCTCTGAGTTCGAAGACTATTATGGCAAACTAAATGCCTCATATAAGCCACAAGCTGACCCTAAATGCGATGATCCCAGTGCCACGCTGACCCGATTTTATACCAACGAGCTGCCAGACACCTGCCATGGGGAGATTGTGCTGACCCTCGGCCAACTTAAAAATGGAAAAACCCCTGGAGAAGATGGAGTTACAACATAGTTCTAAACGGCTGGGAGTCAACCCTTGCTAAAGAGCTCTCCGAGTTTTAACTGCGTCTTACGTGATGGGAGAACTCTAAAAGTGTGGAAAAGAAGCATTAGAGTCTTGTTTAACAAGAAAGGTGACGAGACTATGCTGAAAAATTATCGACCCATCTCGCTTCTGAGCCATGTCTATAAGATGTTTACGAGGGTCATCACAAATCGACTCGCCCGAAGACTCGACGACTTTCAGTGTACGGAAAAGGCGAAGAGGATTTGGCACTATAGACCACATTCACACAGTGTGGCAAATAATACAGAAGACAACAAAGTATAATCAGCCCCTGTTCGCGCCTGGATAACATACAATAGCATCGGTTTGCAAGAGCGAGAGGAGGGAGAACCGCGGCGATGTCATACGAAGATTACCGACCGAACATTTACCGAGCTTCAATTACGAACATTATTACATAGATCATCACATAAATCACATCATACATCATTTCCTACTTCGTTTTGTTAAAACATTTTCTTCTTTAATATAAATTTAATATATACTAACGTATGTTATTCAATAACTATAAACCACATCCGAAAATATTGAAAGGAAATAAAACAAGCTAGAGAAATCAGAAACATTTTTTGGTGACCCCGGCGTGATCAAAATCGACTTTGGAAGGCGATATATCCCGTAGGACGAGGTGAAACAATCCATAACCGAGGGAAGTAAGCCCATTTCTATTAATTCATACTTTTTTTTAAACAATTTTGCTTCTTCTTGTTCAAATACTAATCGATATTGTAAGCATCTTTTCAAAATTACCCTCAATTTCTTATTTTTTCTTCCTTTATTATTTAAATCAGAATTCTCCGTTTTAAATATCGCAAATAAATTCAATACCAATGGCAGCTGTGCAACAACTGTTTACGTAGCGGTTATCTATCGAGCCAATGTAGATTGGGTGGTTGCAGCATCTGTAAAGAAACATAATACTATCTTACATAAACAAACCTCTACACTGCGCACAATTACAACCATACACATCACAACAAATCGTCGTGAAAAGACTACTTCTTTAATAAATAATAAGGATCTGCATGACTCACCGCCATCTTCTGAACTTAGTTAAGCAAATATGAATCCTTCTTCGGTCATCAGTATGTCTGTCGTTTCCTCAAACCAGGTTCTTCTGTCTACAGCATTAGTTGAGGTAATAAAGACAAATCTTTTAAACTACGCGCATTACTGGATAATGGCAGCCAGTCTTCATTCATAACTACGTCCGTTTTGTCTAAAATCGGATTATCTACAGTAAAAAATGAGCATCGATGTGTATCTGGCTTAAATAATGCCATTCTTATATTACGGAACATTGCGATATTATAATACGGTCATCATTCAATTCCTTTAGCACGCCTGTCAAATGTTTCGTCATTCTGTTAATTACTGACAAGCTGCCGCAAGTAAATATACTAGTTGGGTATTCCAAAACACATTCAGTTAGCACACCCGAATTTCTACAATCCATCTCAGATCGACATGCTCTTAGGCGCCGACGTTTATTGGGAGTTAATTGGTGTTTCTAGATTAAATTTAGGCCCTAACTTACAACACTTTTGCAAGGAACCCAACTGGGATGGATAGTTGCTGGACCTTTAATGGGGAAATGTTTCAGTAATACAAACCAGATTATATGTAATTTTAGTAAGGCAATTCAACAGCAACTCTCGAAATTCTGGGAACTCGAGGAATTACCTGCAGACGCTTCTTCCTTCAAAGAAAATCAGTGTGAGATATTATACAACGATACCACCTACCGCGATGAAAATGGCAGATTTTGCGTGCAAATCCCTTTTCGTGATTCTCCATATGTATTGGGCGAATCCTACAATCTAGCTGAAAAAAGATTATTCCAAATGGAGAAAAAAATGAAAAGGGACCCTTCTTTTCGTGTCGAATACAATAAATTTATGCAACTGACTGAAGTGACAAGTCCATCGCGGGGTTGTTACTTACCTCATCATGCTGTCATGAAAGAAAGTAGTGAAACTATAAAATTACGAGTATTCTTCGATGCCTCAGCTCAAACATCTAGTGGTATGTCTCTAAACGACATTCAGTATGTTGGTCCGGTTGTCCAAGATGACCTGTTCTCAATATTGGTAAGGTTGACATCGAGAAGATGTATCGCCAAGTACTTGTGAACCCAGAACAGCGCCATCTGCAAATGACCCTATGGCGTGACAGTGAAGGTCTTCCGATAAAGCAATTTCAGTTAAACACGGTAACGTATGGTACAGCATCAGCACCTTTCCTGAGCACACGATGCTTGTTACAATTATCAAAGGAGTGCTCGGATGAAAGGATATCTGAAGTATTAAAAGGATTTTACGTCGACGATCTTTTGACAGGCAGCAATACTTACAGGAACTTAGTCATATAATTAATTCGGTTATTCACATTCTTAATTCTGCGTGTTTTCCGTTACGTAAATTCCGTACCAAGTTCCCTTTAATTTTTGAAAATAATTAAATTACTCATATTTCCGAGAACTTAAAAAAAATTTCTCAGTCTAACACACTGGAGCTTATATGGACCCAGTCGCTGACGTCTTGAAATTTCTAACCAACATCGGATATAATTCTGTAGCAACTAAACGCCTAATATTATCAACTTCATTTAAATTGTTTGATCCCTTCGGCTTATTGAATCCGAATACAATTATACCAAAAATTATACTTCAAAAATTATGGCTTTTAAAATTGGACTGGGATGATACCGTTCCTTGTGAAATAAATAATACATGGCTTAAGCTTATTACAAACAGAAAATTTATCTAAATTACAAATTCCCCGGTACCCACTTAGCGACGAACCCGAAAACATTCAACTCCATGCCTTTTGTGATGCTTCCCAAGATACATATGCTGCATGTATTTATCTACAATCAATAGACAACTTAGGAAATATTAAAGTTAATTTACTTTGCGCAAAAACAAAAGTAGCACCCTTGAAACCACATACAATACTGATTAGAGTTGTGCGGAGCGGTACTAGCAGCACGATTAACTTCAACCCTATTGAAAGCTTTGAGACTTAAAACTATTTTAGAATTAAATTATTAGACTGACTCTTCAGTAGTGCTTAGCTGGTTATCCTCGAAGGCACGTGATTTGAAACCATTCGTCGCCAATCGCGTTTCACAAATACAGGAGTTGAATTCTTCTGGCTTCTGGAGGCATGTACCAGGAGCTGATAATCCAGCGGCTTTAGCCTCACGTGGCTTAGACCCTCAACGCATGCATAGTGCCCAGCTATGGTGGCAAGGCCCCTAATTTTTATTTGAAACTGAAGATAAGTGGCCCAGTAATATTAAAATAATGTGAAGTTCCTGAAAAAAGGACTTACTCTAGTAATATTTACTCAAACTATAATACTAGAAGTACATACACTACACATACTACAACAACTGCAATTACATATAACACTGTAAATTTCGAGAGGTTTTCAAAATTATCTACTCTACAAAGAAGTATGGCTTACGTGTTAAGATTTATCTATAATTTAATGCATAAAAGTTCGAAACAAACAGGCTATTTAACAGTTAATGAGCTTGAAAATTCTCTCACCTACTTAATAAAGCAACATCAATTAGAATGTTTTGATTCAGATATTAAATTGCTTGTAAAAAATGTTTACTCCTCGGTCACGTTTCTTTATGACTTTTGTTGATGAAGAGAATTGCGTAGGCCACAAAATTCACCTGAGAATTTTATAAAAACATCCAATTTAGGCTCTAACACATCTTTTTAAGTAATTATTTAGTCAGCAACATAAAAGGTTATGCATTGTTGCTATTATCTAAATCAACAAAATTATTGGCCTATCGCGGGCAGACGAGCCGCTAGAAGCACAGTAAAAAATTGTAAATTATGCACAATTATGAAAGCTAAAAGTATGAAACCTATAATGGGAAACTTACCAGCGGCTAGGGTGACACCTAATTTGCCGTTTCAAATCTCGGGTGTAGATTTTGCAGGACCTTTCCCTATTCGAGATCGGCACGGACGTGGTTTCAAAATAATTAAAAGTTATCTTTGTCTTTTTGTTTGTTTAACCACTAAGGCTGTGCATTTAGAGATTGCATCTCACCCAACACTGATTCTTATGCTTAAAAGATTCATCTCTCGCAGAGGAAAACCTAGCGAAATATACTGACAATGGTCTAAATTTTGTGGACGCAAACAATGATCTCTTACAATTTTTAGAATCAATGAATCAATCTCTTCTTTGCGGCCGACGAAGGTATCAAATTTAATTTCTCGCCGCTTATTCCCCCACTTTGGTGGGCTTGGGAAGCAGTGTAAAATCTGCCAAGCATCACATACATCGAATGCTAGGTAATGTCCATTTCACTTACGAGGAACTATCGACATTATTTATTCAAATCGAAGCAATTTTAAACCCAGACCCTCATTCCTTTCTTCTGATCCAACCGACTTACTTCCATTAACCCCCGGGCACTTCCTGATCGGCAAAGCACTCACCTCGTTACCTTCACCAGCACTCCATGAAGTTAACATGACTCGACTTAACCGATTCCAGCAAATTGAAAAAATCGAACAACGTTTTTGGGAAAGGTGGCGCCATGAATATTTGTGTGAACTCCAAGAACGATCAAAATGGAGAGTCAATCAAGGAGACCTGGTTGTACTGAAAGAATCTAACTTACCCCCACTTAAGTGGCATATGGGTCGTATTTCCAGACTCTATCCTGGTACAGATGGCATAGCACGTGTCGCGGATATTTTGACAACAAAGGGCATTATTCGTCGGGCCATTAGCAACTTTTGTCTTTTACCTATTTTGACGTCCAGTGGAGCAACTCTTCGAAATCCCAATGTTTTTGAAGGGGGGGAGGATGTTTGCTCCTAGATAATATATAATAGCATCGGTTTGCAAGAGCGAGAGGAGGGACCGAACCGCGGCGATGTCGTACGAAGATTACCGACCGGACATTTACCGAGCGTCAATTACGAACATTATTACATAGATCATCACATAAGTCACATCATATATCATTTCATACTTCATTTTGTTAAAACATTTTCTTCTTTAATATAAAGTTAATACATACTAACGTGTGTTATTCAATAACTATAAACCACATCCGAAAATATTGAAAGGAAATAAAACAAGCTAGAGAAATTAGAAACAGCCCTGTGTCTTGCATTTGTGGACTATGAGAGCCTTTGACTCCATCAAAACTTGGGCTGTTCTGGATTCTTTGCAGCGCTGAATTGACTGGCGGTACACCGAAGTGCTGAGATGCCTGTACAACACCAGTATGATGTCCGTCCAAGCACAGGCAGTCAAATTAATCCTCCTGACGTGTTTATGTCTTGTTCAATTCGTTCGTCTTGTCCGTTCGATGTGTGTCTTGTTCAATTCGTTCGTCTTGTTCGTTCGATGTTTGTCTTGTTCCGATTCATATACAGACCGTGTATGAATCTGAACAAGAAATGTTCAAGCACACATAATCTAACATAAATGTACTCGTAGATAAGAGCGTCCGAATATATTCAACATTATCCAACTGATCATTTTTATGATAAATACATTGTTTTCCATAACACCTTTTATAACCCGACTGTCCCAGATGAAGACATGTTTTTCGGTACATACATTTGCTTCAAGCGCATTCCAAAGAATTTTTCGTTACATTAGTTAAAAATAGATCTTAGATTTTACGTAGTAGAGCCATGCTGCAGCTATATTACTGGTATAGTTGTAGCACGAATGGGTCGGCTTGGCCGGGGAAGGACCACGCTCTCACAGAATACTCGCGTAAAATAACAGCTTAACGCTGATGTGCTTCGTATGGTGAGCGTAAAGAACTGGAAACCTTTTTACTTGAAACGAGGCATTCCATCTTAGTTCTAACGGGTGACAAAGCATCTGCATTTTGATTTGTAATTGAATGAATGAATGAATGAATGATTTTTTATTCAATATTGATTATTACATAATACTTATTGAAAGTCATTTTTTATTTACCACTGGTTCAGAAAATACCTCTGTCCTGGGAAGAACCAGCAAGAAACCCAGCGGGACTTTTTTTTAAACATATTTCACTTAACAATAATTTTGTTTATACAATTTTCACTCTTTACAATTTAGGTTATAAATCGCTCGTACAGCTCTCTTTTGCAAAATAAATATGGCTTCAATATCAGACGCATTACCCCATAGCAAAATTCCATAAGACATTACGCTATGAAAGTAACTAAAATACACTAATCTAGCTGTCCCAACATCTGTGAGACTTCTAATCTTTCTTACAGCATATGCTGCAGAACTAAGTCTGCTTGCTAATTTAGATATATGGGGGCCCCATTGAAGTTTAGCGTTAATAGTAATACCAAGAAAAACAGTGGTATCCACAAGACTCAACACCTCCCCATTTAAGAGCACATTGGTATTTGAATGTTTAACATTAGGTATTGTAAATTTAATACATTTTGTCTTATTGTCGTTTAAGAGCAAATTGTTGGCTTTAAACCAATGTACTAATTTCGATAGAGCATTATTTACATCGTCATAATTAATTGACTGCTGTTTGAATTTGAAAATTAAAGAAATATCATCAGCAAATAATACTATATCGTGATTGTCCTCACAAGATAAGGTGTGTTATTAATATAGATTAAGAACAGGAATGGGCCAAGTATCGAACCCTGAGGAACGCCCATTGATACTACCGATCCAGAGGAACCTTTACTATTGATCACGACTTTTTGAGTTCTGTGATTTAAATATGAAGTAATAAGTCTGCGCCAATTTTTACACCGTAATGTTGTAGTTTCTGATTAATGTCTCATGATGAACACAATCGAAAGCCTTGAAATACCTAAGGCATCCTGTGAATTCTCCCAGGCATTAAAAATATATTTCATAAGCTCAACACCGGCGTCAGACGTCGAGCGACCCTTGTAAAACCAAATTGGTTTTTATGAAGTAATTTATTTGTATTAAATTTTTTTAACAATTGATCCAAAATTATTTTTTCAAACATTTTACTGAGAGTTGGTAGTACAGAAATAGGTCTAAAATTGGCAGGGTCCAATGTACTACCAGATTTAAAAAAGGTATTATTTTACTATATTTCATTAAATCAGGAAACACACCAGAATCGATACAAGTATTAAAAATAATAGCAAGATAAGGTGCAATTAAATCTATTATGGACACAATAACTGTATGGAAATCAAATCTGCGGTTTTCTTTACATCAATGGTTTTGAAGTATTTTACAATATCTTGCAGTAATACTTTTTCAAATCTAAATTCTTTTAAACAGGTATTAACATTCTGTTTGAGTAATGACTGCGACAGGGAGAAATATTCAATGACTCTGTTGTCAAGATAGGAATTTCAGTGAAATATTTCTCACCGCTGCGACTTCTTGATTTGATTTAGTCAATTCATTGTTAATTTTAATTGATAGTTTGAGTTACGAGGTTTGTCTTTACCGGTATCGCAGTTAATTATACTCCACGTCATTTTAATTTTATTCTTAGCAGTCTTAATTTTGTTTGCTATATGTAAAGATTTGGCTGTGGAGCAAACTCTTTAAACATTTTAGAATAATTTTTGACATATTCTTCAAAAGCATTGGAAAGATAATATGATCTTTCGTGGTAAAGGTCATATAACCTTCGTCTGTTTTTATGAATTCCTACTGCACACTCATTAAATGCCTTGCGACTGTTTCTGGAGAATTTTAGAAGTAAATGTTTTATTAAATTCATTGTTTATAAGGGTAAATAATTCTTCATATAAATAGTCTGCATTGTTTTATAAGAAAGCGATGGAACGTTTTTACCATATTACTTAAATATCTCCAGGCGTTTTGCATTAATAGAACAAACACAATTTTCTCAATTACCTGTTTTTGTGCATATAAGGTAATGAAACCAGTTGTCCACAGTGATCTGAACTAAGTACTTTGAATTATTGATTTGTTGATTGGTACAACACCTGTAAAAATATTATCAATACAAGTTGCACCACACCTGCAATATGTAGCTTCAAAGAATAAATTATCAAGATTATAGGACTTGAACAAAGAGCAAAATTTAATACTGATGGAAGAAGTTTTCAGGAGATTGATATTAAAGTCTCCACATACTACAAGCATTTATTATGTTTATTAAGCTTAACTATAACTTCTTCCATAATTTTTTCAAAGGTATCATAACTTGAACATGGGGGTCTGTAAACACTGACAACAATAACGTGCTCAAGCTCAACACATGCCATTTCTACAGTACGCTCAACAAAGAGGCTCACAATTTCATTACGTTATTTACATGATAATGATTTATTATCTAATAATAAGAGCCACCACGTAATTTAGTATCTCTATTGAACGAACTGACCACCTGGTGATTACTGAAATTAAATATGGAATTGTAATCTTTCAACCAATGTTCAGTAATACATAAAATATGTATATTATATTATTTAAAAATAATTCAATTTCTAATTTTTGCTTAACATACCTTGTATATTTTGATGCACCAGGTTGATACAGTTTTATTATTGCTATTTTGTGAAATTACACAATTATGTATTGGTAAGTTGTATTCTAAGCTATTTAAATTATCTTTGCTGAGATTTCCTATTGTCTCATTATCTAATTTAAATTACTTGGAACTTGTTCCAAATCAAATGTAAAATTATTTTGTTGCTCAATAAAAGCAGGTGTCAAGGTAGCCAAATCATTGGCTGAGTTAAAATATAAATAATAAGATAGCGCATTTGCTACCAGTCTTAAACTATACTTTGATAGGCAATACCTATCTCTTGTCAAAAACTTCTTTATTAAATTATTTAAGTCAATTAAATGAAATTAATAATTATTACAATTATATGTCAGTTTTACATTATTATTGCATATTAAATTATTTATTTGGATATTTAAGTCATGTCTTAATTTATTTTCTTGTGGCAGACCCCATAAGTAAGGCAATGTAAACAAAACAATCTTGTGAACATTTAAATTATTTAGAATTTCAATATAATCCAATAACTGTTTTTTATTCACATTGCCTCTTCTCCCAATAAGAGGTATCAATATACTATTAGGACTATGGCTACTTATTAGAATTTTATTTATAATTTGGCTAAATGTTGCTCCATGCATACAATAATTAGTAATTTGTTGTTCCTTTAGACAGTTATTTAATACTAAACCTAAGTTTTACCTATATCATCACTGTACACAACAATATTATTTTGCAACATTTAAGTTATTCAAATTATTTATTGTTCTGGAACTGTCATGGAGTTTATAAGTAGGAGAGGGGTTCTTTTTGTCCATATTATTAACACATACTGTCCCTGAAGTAACCGGTAATGAGAGCTGACACTCACACTGTTGTTTTACTAATGACTCAAAACGTTCCTCATTATATTAACACAGTGTCACCAGCTCGTCCATGGCCAGTGTATGTTCCTTTATTTCATTTTGAGCTGATTTATATTTATTTGTCATAACTTGTAATTCATTATGAAGTGAAGAAATTTCTGAATTAAGATACTCCATGTCAGTCTCATAACTTTTCCTAATGCTATCCACCTCAATGGAATATATTTTAACCTTACTAATTAATTCTTGTTTTTCTTTACATAACTTAACTTGATTTTTAATACTTATTTTATTTTTTATGTTTTTTTGCAATTTATTAATGTATTTATTAATTTTAATGAATTTTTTAATTTATTGTTACTGCAAGCGATTCTTCCTGCTGCTCGATATATGAAGGCATCTGTCAAATCCGCTGTGATGATATTTGTAACAATTTTGAGGATGCTTGAGAGGTTGTGCATTCTACAAGTTCATGGAACAGACTCTGAGTTTTGGAGGCTGTTGTCTAAATTTTTGTTTAATTCTAAAATTTGCCCTGGGCTTCATTCATTAGAATTGCATGCAGCAATGAATTTGAGAGTCATATTCCTTGCTGCATTGATCAAACTCATTGACCGTTCCCTGAAGCTGATCCCTTTCCTTTAATACATTAAGATAATCTGTGTGTAACATTGCCATGTCACACTTTAATTGTGTGTTCTTTTTAATTATTTCAACTATTTCTTTTTCATTGTCATCCCTTTCTTTTTAATAATAGTAAAATTGAGGATAGATGTAGATATCTATGGGCCACAGAAGAAAAAGTAGACTCCTTTTCTTCCTAGAAGTCTGTCTAATTAATATTCTCACCTTTATAGAAAGGCTTAGAGAGCCAGAATAATTACAGACTTTGAGGTATCCCGTCTCAGTCCTAGAGGGGATAACGCATCACAGACCTTCTTGTTTTAAATCGATTGCAAGTGTCTATGAACTGCAGTAGCCACTTACCAATAGATGGACTGTTAATTCGTTTGTTATTATACATAAATACATAAACACTCACGCCTGTCACCCAGAGGGGTAGGCAGAGATTATGGACTTCCATTTGGCACGATCCTGACACACCTCTCTCGCCTCTTCCACATCCATATACCTACGCATACACGCTCGTCGGTTAAGGGTACTCTTAAATTGTCCCATTTTCAATATATCGCCAATTTGGTCGATAAACCTTCGTCTAGGGCGTCCCTTCCCGACTCTGCCGTTCACCTTTGCCACATAAATTTGCTTTGTCACTCTTTCCTCATTCTTTCTACATGACCAAACCACCGAAGTATACCTTTCTTAATCCTGGTCACAACATCATTTGCAGACCACACTCTTCTCTTATCACACAATTTCTCACTCTGTCATTCAGATTCAGTCCACATACCCCATGACCGCATTTCTACAGCATTTATTCTACTTTGTGTTTCTTCTGCGACACCCAACTTTCACTACCATACATTAAAGTAGGGACCAACATAGCATTGTGAATATTTTTGGACACATTCTGACTTTCCACAATAGAGTGTAGAGCCCCATTTACTCTATTTCCTGCGTTCACTCGTCATTCTATATCCTTATCATATCTACCATCCCTGCTAAATACACATCCCAAATACACAAACTCATCTACTTGCTCGACCAATTCCCCTTCTATTCTTATTTCACATATCGTTTTACTTTCTTCTCTTTCAAAAACCATAACTTTCGTCTTACTTGCGTTCACTTTCATTCCCCTTTCTTTTAATGACCTGTTCATTAATGTAACCATTATTTGCAACTCGGCCGCCGACGACGCAAGTATGACTTGATCATCGGCGTACAAAAGGCATTTGACGGTTAACTCACCCATTCTTAACCCGCATTCTTCAACTTTCAAATTTTCCAAACAACTGTCCATAAATAGGTTGAACAGCCACGGGGAAGCCACACAGCCCTGTCTGACCCCTTTATGGATGCCAAACCAGTCCGAGTAGGCCCGTTGATCCTGACACAAGCACTGGAGTCCCTACAGAGACTCAATGCCTGTAATCAACCCAGCACTCAACCCAAATGAGTTCAGTGTTTGCCATAATACATCCCTGTCCACTCTATCATAAGCCTTTTCCAAGTCCACGAACGCACAAAAAACCTTTTGGTTTTTGGCCAAAAACTTCTCCGCGATCATGCGCATTGAAAAGACCTGATCCGTACATCCCATTCCCTTTCTAAATCCCGCTTGCACATCCCAAATTTTTCCATCAGTATCTTTCATAACTCTTTCAATTAGTACCTTAGCATACAGTTTTCCCACAATGCTAAGAAGACTGATACCACGGTAGTTTTTACAGTCCTGCTGCGATCCTTTCCTTTATAATAATAATAATAATAATAACTTTATTTCGACCAACAATAGTCATAGATTGTTAGTAAAACTTACTTAGCCTAATGTTAGTATAAAATAAAATGGAAGTTAATATTAAAATTAGTTAAAATAGTACTTATCCTATATTAGCTTAACCTACCCCAGTCTCACATAGCGAACTCCAGGTGGAATTCTCCTGATGCTGGTGTGTGCACCATTCCAAGCCCTCCAGAGCGGGCTATCAGCTTCACAGCCAATGTGCTGAGAAGGGTGTTGGAGCGCTCAATAGCCTGCTCATCATGGACGCGGCACGCTTGCGCATGATCGCGTAGAAGTCGTCCACACGAGCATCCGCAAACATAGCCGACGCACTGCAGTGGAGGTCAAACATCACCCTCAGCACATTGTTGTACTGAACACGCAGAGCACTGTAGGGCCTGCCGCGTATAGTCTGTCCACAGACTGCACGTGTAAAGGATTGGCAATACGCCTTGAACAAAGTTAACTGACTTGAGTCGTACTACGTGCAAATCTGCGAGCCAACATATTGCCCCGACCGACAGGCGCTCGGCGCTCTTTCAATGTCACTGTCATCATCCAGGCGTTCAGTTACATATGTCCGAGGTACTTAAACTCAGCCACTTGTCTCAGAGGAATTCCACATAGCTGGATACGTGGTGTGAAATCAAGTGGTTTGTTCTTACCTCTAAAGACAATAAATTCACTTTTTTGAGTTGTAACTGAGTCCAGTCTCCTCGACATATGCTTCACAAATTTTCAACAGCTGAAGCCCGCTGACTGAGGGGCTCAACAGAACCATGTCGTCCGCGTATCTAAAATTATTCATGGATACACCGTCTATTGAGCAACCGACACCTGCTCTGCTGAGCCTCTCAATCAGTCTGTTAACATAAAGATTAAACAGCCTGGGTGACGTCAGCCCCTGCCTCACTCCACACCCTAGTTTGTAGGATCACTTAAGGTGTTACCCCATCTAACTGTGTTAGTCTGGTTACCGTACCAATATTCCAACAGTGAAACCAACTCTGTTCTCAAGCTACTTTCCCGTTTTAATTTTTGCCATAGGATTTTATAAGACACTCGGTCGAAGGCTTTAGACAAATCCAGGAAACACGCATAAACCTGAGTCTTCCTGTCCGTGTAGTACGCACAGTCTGCTTGAGACACAGTATTGCGCTCTCCGTTGATAGTTCAGACCTAAACCCGAACTGAGCATCATGTAACTTTACTGCCTTACTTAACTGTGTATCAAGCAGACTGTCCAGAACCTTAGCCGAGATGGTAGCCAGGATATCGGCTGTAGTTGGTTTCATCCGCTGCATCGCCCGTCCTATTTTAAGGATAGGCACGACCACTGTCATCATCATTGTATCAGGTAAGTAACCATGACCAACACATAGGTCGTAGAACAACTTAAGGACTCTGTGAAGGTGCACACCGCATATCTGAGGTGTTCGACGCTGAGGCCATCGTGACCTGGTGATTTCCACGCTTCATATTGTTTATTGCTGATTTAACTTCATCGATTGTGAAGCGCAGCGGGCTACCCCCCATATTCACACTGTCCCCAGCGTCACCGTCATTTAAAATACAATTAAGCTTGCACGGTTCCACCCTAAACTGCGACTTGAACAAGTTCGCTATATTCCGACACCCACTCACGCCCCACTTGAGCTGAGAGACTGACCTTGCATTCAGTCTATTCGTATGCTGCCACACTTACAAATTGCTTAGCTCACACGAGGATGCCAGAATATCCATTTTAATTTGTTCTTCATTATCCTGGCATCACTTGAGTTTGCTTTTGCTTTTACGTGACTCTTTCATATCCTCGTATGCTGCCCCATACGTTGGCTTTCCAACACATACCCATGACTGAAAACAAAGACGAGCTCTGGCGTGAGCCGGCCTCACATGCCTATTCCATCCCACTATCTGTCGCTTTTGTTACGCTGTACATTCTTATGACTATAAATTGCAGCATCCTGCAATATACCTATGATATTCTCGTACAATTTATTTATAATTAATTTATGTTCAGATTTATCACAGAATTTATCACAACAATTATTTAACTTACAGGAAAATCTACTAATCTTAATTTATTATTACAATATTCTGTATAAAGTTTATTTGTTCACTATCCTGTGCCCCAAATTACCCTATTTGTAATTTTAGACTGGATGGGCTGGACCTGCGATAAACCTAAACTAAGTTTACAGTCCACTTCAAGGGATAGTGATCGGACCACGTCACATCGTTTCTTACGTGTATGCTTTCAACATATTTCCAGCCATACTCGTTACAAGGCAATGATCCAACCATCGTGAGCAGCCGTGAGCATCACTAGTGTATGTGTACACATTCGAATTACTCGACAACATTTCATAGTCAGCACATACCCACGTCTGCTCACCGCAAAAACTAAGCATTTCATTAAAAAACAGCTCCCCCGGGCGTGCATTAAAGTCGCCTAACATAAAAACTATACTAATATCGCATTCCTCGATAATTGCGTTAATTTCACTTAGGCACTCTGTGAATTCCGCCAGGTTCTAGACACAGTTTGTCGGCATATAAACAGAAAAAATAAGCATAGCTTGCTCATGTACCTGACACTTAATTGCGCACAGCCTCACACTATTACATTTCACTGCAGAAACCGATGAAAACATTATTTTTGCCATAACAGCGCGACGCCTCCATGTGGTCGCCCGCGCAGAATGCCCACGCCTGAATCTATAGCTGTCGTTCCCGTAGCTTCAAAGTCTTTGTGAACGGTGTTGAGGTATGAGGTCGTGGTCCAGCCAGGTTTCTTGCAATACTACTACCGAAGCATCCTCACACAACACCCTCACACTGTCTACTGACCGCTTCAGGGACTTACAATTAAAGTCAAGCTTTAATGACCGACTTTACTTATTTTTGTCCTGATCCATTATTTAGGTCCTCTTGATCTAACAGTGTCTTTTTCACATTTCTAAATCTTATAAATCGTCTAAAGTATATCCTTTCCGGCCATAATTTATCGTCACTAAATAAGGACAACTTACTCCTAGGTATATAGAACTTAAAAGAAATATATTCCCTTGCAGATTTCATATGTACTTTTTCTGGCACAATACGAATTTGTGTCTTTTCGAATACATAATCCGCAACATCTTGCTCTGTATTCTCCTTTGAGACATTATAAATGAAAAGTGGGATATGCACATCGGCTGCCTTTAATTTAAGTGATGGATCTACCGAAGCCGTTCCCCGCATGCCTTTAAAACGCGATGTCTTACGCCTTACGACCTGAACCCATTCTCCTTCACTATTATTTTGTATCTCAGCTTCTCTCGCGTTGCCCGTTTTTATCTCACGTGACGTCACCGCATCAGCTGGCAGCGAAAACGACGACGGCGGCGCGCTTGCCGGCACTTCTACGTTCGGCACGTGCGAAATGCATGCTTCATCACCGCAGTGGGCCTCCTGTCCGCGGTGGGCCTCCACGTGTTGCCGTTTCTGCCCGGGAGCGACAGAGAGAGGCTCACCGGTTGACATCGCTGCAGCGCTCGCGTAGGATGGAGATGGGCGCACGGTAACTCGTTCTTGCATAGATAATTGCGGCGGTGTGTCACTTCCTAGGTCGGTCATTAACCCCATCGGCCCGCTTGTGGAGTCATAACTATCTTGCAGGCAAAAGCCGCCCCTCCTGCTGTTCACACTAGGTTCTATTTCCCTCATTTTACCAACCAATGTATCTGGATTGTTTTCTTTGTCTTCAACGTATTTTCAAAATCTTTTTGTCATATACTCGTCCTGTTTCCTTGTAAGTCACGTACCTGGGTCTGAAGCAAAATAATATCCTTCAATAGACGCGTAGCGTCGACATGGTCAAATGTAATAAGGCAACTTATGTAGATCTGCCACAAACATAGGGAATGTCATCGGGCTCTACACTTAATACCCCGATAATGTCACCTATATTCTTCTGTTTACGATCTTCATCTTCACTTACGATTTCACTTTTGACCAGTCGTTGCGGAATCGACTCAAACAACAAACACTTTGCCTCGTAAATCTCCTCCTCATCAAAGGACTGCTTGCATAACAGTGCCAAACTAACATTGTTCATGACGTCTAATTTATTTTAAACATAACACCTCATTTATCACAATCCGACAACTATTACACTTTAGTTTACTCATCTCGCTAGAGGTCAACAACCTCTGATCAACAACCTTTATATAGTGCGACTATCACGGCTTTGCATCAGTCTCCTGGTACCCGCTTAAGTTCCCAACACAAATTAAACAAAGTATACAGCAGGTCTGCCACCACTTTCTCCAGCCCTTAGCATTTCGTGATACTCTATCATATCCGGCTGCCTTACCTGCTTTGATACTTTCATTGCTTTATTATTTCATCTATACTATCTCTCTATCTCTTCTCTCTTTTCGGAATTTCTATTTCATTTAATTCAAACGTCTCATCACTATAAACACGCTTTCAAAGTATTCCTTCCATCTCCTTAAACTCGACACTTCGTCATTCAGAATACAGCCATTCCGGTCTCGTATAGCATCCATTCTAAGCTGTTTTGAATGTCCCTGGCAGTTCTTACGAGTTTCCAGAACATTTTAATATTTGCCTAAGTTATCCGATATTCTTCTATCATTCTTCTCCGTTCTTTCTTGCTTTTCCTTTCAACTACTTCTTTTACTCTCTTATTTAGATGCCTAAAGACTGCCTTTTTTCTTTTCATCATTCATACCGCTAGAATAACTAGCCTTGGTTGCTAGTAAATCTAGCCATGCTCTTCTTTGCTTCTACTTCCATCCGTACCTCATCATCCCACCATAAAGTTATTTTTCTTTTCATTCGTTCTCTTACTTACACCACATACTTCGGTAGCTGCATCCACCAAACCTTTCTTGATATTATACCACACAGTCTCTAAGTCTAAATCATTCATACACAATTCATCCATACCACTTATATTTTAGTCATCCATACCAATTCATCCATACCATATTCTCAGTCTACATTTGTACTTCTCTTTGCATCTTCATCTTGTAACCTCTCTGTTCTTATACGCTGTAACGCAGTGGTAGACACAGATGTCCGATGCCGCCAACGTCTGAATAGACCATTAATTCGGCATAAGACAAGTAATGATCCGTCTACGTTGGACAACCCGGTAAACCCTTGTATCTACAACTGCGCTCCTCATTCTTTCATCCACAATTATGAAATCTATCATGCTTCTATCATCACCTCTTTCCCATGTATACATGTGAATCTTCTTATGAAAGAAAGTTCGTCACAAAAATATTCTTTTCACACATACGGTGAGGAGGCTTTTCATTCTCATTTATACTTTCATCACCAAAGTTAAATATCCTTTCATAACCAAGCCTTTCACGCCAACCCTTCCATTAAAATCTCCTATATCAACCTTCCTGTTAATTCAATTTTATATTAAAAAGCACTCCTGTGTTATTTGTATTTTTTAGTGAAAATTTATTGATTTTACAGTTTAAGTATGGCAAATTGATACACGAGTTATGTATTATTCGAATATTTTAAAACCGAATTTACGTTCCATTTTCAATATATCTCGAGTACTCTCGTAACTGTAATCATTTCACGCATTTAACTTTTAAATAGAAAACAGATTTGCTCGCATCCGCCAAAAAGCAATCAAATACACAACATTTTATCAACTTTATGCTCAACGTATATTAGTGTTTGATTAAAAATAAGTAATGGAGGAAATCAGCAAAGTTTTTAATTTAAAATAGGTATTTGAAACTTTATCATCATTATCATTACAGCCTATCAAAATTCCAGTTCTGTAAATAGACCTCCCCATAGATTGTCTCATAAGGAAGTGATTTGCCATAGTTGCAACGCTTAGCAAGCGGATCGGCAGCCGCAGTTTATTTTTTATTTTAAGTTATTTTTAGGAAGACGCTACTGCTCACTTCCTGTTTCAGTTTCATTCTGTCGTCTTTTACGTCACCCAAGGGACGATATGGTGTAGTGGATATTTTACACCGCCGCTGCACGGTTATTAAACGAAATTTTATTTAATATATAAATATATTTTGTTCTTTATTTCGTTCCTATTCATGCTTTTTGCAGTAGTAGTCCTCATTCTCGCACTTATAATTTATCAAACAGTGTCAACTTTTCTTCCGTTAAGTTATCACTCCATCGTATTGTTGCGCGCCACTATTAATGTCTTGTACATGGCAACACTAGTTACCACTAGAAAATACAAAAAAGAAATCAAAAACTCTTTTATACTGCTTATTATCCCACAAAAATATAAACATGGTAGGGTAATCTACCATAGAGATTAGAGGTGTGTAAGAAACCACTACCCATGTCATCCCGTGGTTATGGTAAGAGGCGACAGAGAGAAACGAAACAGAAGATGGGCAGCAGCATGTTTCTTATAGCATCTAAAAATAATAATAAACTGAGGCCAGCCAAGCGTTGCAATCAAGGCAAATATGAGGCAATCTGTGGTGGAGGTCTTTGTTTAGCAGTGATTTTGATAGGCCATAATGATGTGTAATCAAAAGGTATTTCAGCATTTAATGAGAGTAATATAATTCTATAGAATACATGCTGTATATATGTCAATGAGTATGTTAGCAGAATCTGAATGATATGAGATATATTGTGATAAGAGAAAAGTGCTTCGGTGGTTTGGTCATGTAGAAAGAATGAATGAGGAGAGTAACAAAGCAAAGTTGTAGAAGTGAACGGCAGAGCCGGCAAGGAACGCCCTAAACGAAAGTTTATCGCCCAAATGGCAAGATATTGATGATGGGCCAAATTATGGGTACCTTTAATCGAGAGCATGTATATAGGTGAAAATATGGAAGAAAGGAGAGGAGGTGCCAGGGTCGTGCTAAATGTAATTTCGTAGTCTCTGGCTATCATTAGGGTGACAGGCGTGAGTGTTTATGTAATATAATTCTAACATTATGATCACCTCTTTATTTTTGTTTAGTAAAACTTAAATATTACACAGTATTGTAGCTCCATTGCCTTTGACTTTCATTCTGTGTCCTTTGCTTTTCGCTTAATTATAAAATTGAAAACACTTTACGCCATGCTTCTTCAATATTGATTGTGAAGAGGCTAAATTGTATTTAATATTTAAAAACAATAAAATCGAAAGGTGGTAGAGCCATGCTGCAGCTATATTAGTAGTATAGTTGTAGCACGAACGGGTCGGCTCGACCGGGGAAGGACCACGCTCTCACAGAATACCAGCGTAAAATAGCAGCTTAACGCTGCTGTGTTTCGTATGGTGAGTGTAGAGAACCGGAGACCCTTTTTACTGGAAATGAGGCATTCCATCTTAGTCCTCACGGGTGACAACGCATCTGCATTTTGATTTGTAATCGAGGATAGATGTAGATTTCTATGGGCCGCAGCAACCATTTACCATCAGGTGGCCTGTGTGCTCGTTTGTCACCCTTATCCTATAAAAAAAGGCGGCAGAGTTACGCTGCAGCTATATTATGGTTGAAGTAAGTATAGGTCGACTCGACCAGGCTAGGACCACGCTCTCACAGAATAAAATTTAGTAAAAGTTAAGTACAGCCTATATACGTACCATCCCACTCCTGGCCACAGCCCTCCTCTCATTTCTGAAAGGATTCTAAAATCCTAAGGCAAGGAAACGTCCGCCGCGCTGCCCTAGTGTTTTGCGGACTTCACGTATTTTAGCCATTTGTGATAGAACTAAAACTGAACCTATGTGACAAACAAATACAGTCCATCCACCTGATGGGAAGGGAATGCTGTATGCGGTAGCAACAATGTAACTACATTATAGATGAGTTGTCACCCTGAGGACCATTATGGAATACCATGTTATCAGGAAAAAAGGTAGCAGACAAAGTTTATTTTTTATAGTAATAGAGAGGCAATTACAAATACTTCATTGATGTTAAACACACAACAAAGCACATAAAAACTAATTCAGTTTGTGTCACAATCATGTTCTGCTCAATGGTTAACGTTTGTGTTGTGAGAAAAAGGAGTGTAATCGATTTTGCATCATAACATACAAATTATTCGTTGAGTCAATGTTTTCATACATATACTAGAAGCTTTTTTTGCTATTTGACAAATATTTTTTAAAATACTGAAAAATTTCACTGCAAAATCGGTCCACGTTTATCGTAGCTTTAATACTATATAGTTTAGTTTAGTTTAGTTTAGTTGAACGGAAGAGTCGGGAAGGACGCTCAAGACGAAAGTTTATCGACCAAATTGGCGATATATTGAAAATGGGCCAGATTAGGAGAACCTTAACCGACGAGCGTGTATGTGTGACATATGGATAAAGGAGGTGGAGAGAAGTGTGTCAGATCATGCCAAATGGAAGTCCGTAGTCTCTGCCTACCCCTCTGGGTGACAGGTGAGTGTTTATGTAATATTTATATACACTATGATGTATCAGCACCGATCTTTGAAGCTATTATACGGAAATAATTTTATTATTTTTAGTTGTTTATGTTGGCGTTTTTATGAGTCTAATTTTAACAATTACATTACTTTTGGTCTAATGTGTGGCCGTAAAATGAAGCGCGAAATAATTTCATGTTCGCTAATATTTATTTCGATTAGTCATTCGCGTAAATAACAACTAAATAATTGGATATTATGATTATGGTTTTCCATTTATTTATGTTAGCGTTAAATTATTATTAACCATTAGTAAATATTAATTCTCCGTACTAGGATTTGGTTTACCAGCATTAGTAAGCTCAATCGACTGTTTATCTATGTCATATTAATGTTTTGTCTTAAAAAGTTAAGCAAAGAATTCACCATAATCAATACAGAATACACTACGCGAGCAATCCTGGTTCGTTCAATCCCAATGAGATTGTAAATTTCATTTTAAGTGCTGATTGACCACGTGCTCGGCGGTTAGGTAAAACAGTGAGGAAATCTATGGAATGAATTATTTCGAGAATGTGAACGTTCTCCAATACACTGAAGCAGCGCAACAAAGTGGCTCTAAAACTCACAAATGGAAGGTAGTCTGTGCCCAGACGTGGCACGTATATAGCTGTACTTACTTGTTACTTAAATAAAACTATGCCCCACTCTAAGATTCTTTCCGTATCGTAAAAGCGTTTTACTTATATAGGTGGGCCATCTGATGGTCCTTTTTTCATTTGTAAATGAAACACACATTTTGAGGTGAACAGTCAATTTTTTATTGACAATGAAAGGTGGTTCTATGCCATTTATGCATGGAAAACAATATCTTTCATACTAGCACGGCTTCGTCAGGCCTGCATCCGAACATCAAAATTTTCGATGACTTTTTCCAATAAAATCGGATCAATGACCTCAATTTCAGCTCGAATGTTGTTTTTAAGTTGCTGAATTGTTTGTGGATGATTAGCATACCCATACCTTTCAAATAACCCCACAAAAATAATCAAGTGGTGTTAAATTCGGGCTTTTAGGTGGCCAAGAACTTCAAATTTCTTGAAATTATGCGATCAGTAAATTTTCTTGACAATAAATGGAGTGTTGCACGACTTGTGGCAGCATGTCGCTCCATCTTCTTGTAACCAAAGGTCGTTGACACCTAATTCATTCAATTTGGGCCACAAAAACCAGTTAACATGTTGCGATAACGTTCCCCATTCAATGTAAGGGCATTTTCTTGTGATCATTTAATGATTTCACCAGCCCATAAACCACACCAAACAGTGACTTTTGGAGGATGATGTTCTGCTTCGTGAATAGCATGAGAATACTCCGCTCCCCAAATTCGACAATTTTGTTTGTTACGTACCCATTAAGATGAAAATGGGTTTCATCGGTAAAAATAATTTTTAATGAAAACCATTTCGTTCAAGCATCCAATTAACAAAACGACAATGCTTGGAATGGTTTGGTGGCTTCAGTTGTTGAGTTAAGGTATTTTGAATGGATGCAAATGAAGATCAACATGCAAAATGCGTCGTAATGTGGTTCGTGAAATGTTTAGTTCCTGTGAACGATGCCTGGTTGATGTGCTTGGTACATTACGAACATTCCACTAACAGATGCGACTGCATCAGGAATACGAACTGGATGAACATGTTGATATGGTCTAGAACCTCCAATGAACCAGTTTCTTCAAAACGATCAATAATTTTGCCAATTGCACGCGCAGTAGGGCGTCCATGTCGACCAAAACTCTCACGTTATTTATGAAATGTTGTTCTCTTTTTGAACGACCAGTTTCATAACAAATTAGGACAATCAAAATGCGCTGTTGTGATGTTAGTGATTCCATGATTATAAATGGCATTTTTTACTTTTTATATGTCAAATAATTTTTAGAACAGATAACGTGAAATGGTGAAAATCATCGATTGAAAAAGGACCAACAGATGGCCCACCCTGTATAAATCATACATCTTCTTTCAGCCTGTAAACGTTAAAACAAATAAACAATTTTACGTGGTAGAGCCATGCTGCAGCTATATTAGTAGTATAGTTTAGTACGAAGGGTCGGCTCAACGGGAAGGACCACGCTCACAGAATACCAGCGTAAAATAGCAGCTTAACACTGCTGTGTTTCGTATGGTGAGTAGAGAACCGAGACCCTTTTACTGGAAAAGGCATTCCATCTTTGTCCTCACGGGTGACAACGCATCTGCATTTTGATTCTTTATTGAAGATAGATGTAGATGTCTATGGGTCACAGCAACCACTTACCATCAGGTGGACTGTATGCTCGTTTGTCACCCTATCCTATAAAAAATAAAAAAATAAACATGTACTCTATTACAACAGGAAGAGAACACCGACAGACACAAGATAAGTCGTCAGGGGCGGGCTCATACTTAGACTGATTCGTATGTAGAACCGTACCGAACCGAACACCGTATCGAAGACCTCATCCACATCATTACCAGTAATTTTATTTATTTATCTACACTTTATTGTACACCTTAATAAAAGGATTACAAAGGGCGGACTTAATGTTTTTTGGCATTCTCTCCCAGATAGTTCGTGGCCCTTTATGTTAAGAACCCTGAGTCGGATCAAGCTATAAAAGCTAATCGACGAACGGAACTAAAATCACAGAAAATAGAGAACAACGATAATTTACCATAATCAACACTCAGTTCACAACAATCAATTCGCAGTATGAAACATCTTGCTTGGTGTTTTATAACTAGCATAGCTTTTCTTCTCGATCTCTTCGATCGGTTAGCCCGTAATAATCCACTAGGCCATCAGAGCCATGGCAAAGGACCATCTCTCTCTCCCATCGTTGGGATAACTGTCTTCACGATGCAGGAGAAAATTTTAACGTTTTTTTTAAAGCATAAAATCTGTCTGGTTATATTACATCGGCCATATACGAGTTTGTAAGCTGCATTCTATCGGAGGCCATAAGGTCTTTCTGGCCTTTACCGTAGTTGGTAATGAACGAAATGGGGTAATAGAATAGAATAGAATAGAATATTTTTTTATTCAATATAGATTATTACATAATACTTATTGAAAGTCATTTTTTATTTACCACTGTTTGAAAATACCTCTGTCCTGGGAAGAACCAGCAAGAAACCCAGCGGCCTTTTTAAACATATGTCACTTTACAATATTTTTTTTTGTACAAATTTTAAATGAGTTTTAATAGAACCATCATAATGGTTTCTTATATTTACCGAACACTACACATTGAATAAAACTATTTTTACGGATTTTATCGCGTTTAATTTTACTAATTTTGATTCCCGACGTTTCGGTGCTTTACAGCACCCATGGTCACGGGGGACTGAGGTGTTTGACGTCCTAATGTCATAGTTAGCCCGGCTTTCAGTTTTTTGAATATTAATTTTGGTCCGATCAACGCAGAATGAGCTTACAGTATCTTGAAGTCTTGCAGTGGTATGCTTGGGTTTGATTTAATTTGTTAATTATAGATCCCAAGAATGGCAGCACCATCCATCTTCTCTATTGAAATTAGATGTTTTTAATTTTAATAGCCTCGCGTATCATCCTTGGTAGGAATCGGTGTTCTTTTGCGAGGATTTGTGGTCTATCAAATCTGATGTAATATGGGACGATCTTGAACATGTTGGCGATCACCTCATTCCCAGGGGTTTTTTCACTTATGTATTCTTTGATATCATAATAACCCTTTTGTACAATTTTGCTTTAATAAAACATTTAAACTTATTTATTGACAAATTTTGTACATTTTCTAGATTTTCTTGTAAAAGCGTATACATTGCCCCATAAATGAATTACTAATTCTGTGGAGTCTAGTAACTGGTATTACAAGCTTATGTTTGTTCCTAGTATTTAAAGTATGAACATTTTTATTCTTATCAAAGCTATTTATGTTTTTATGTACATACATTACATTTTCATAAATATATTGCGATGCCAAAGTTAATATGTTTATTTCTTTAAATTTTTCTCTAAGGGACTCATTACAATTTAAGTTATAAATCGCCCGTACGGCTCTCTTTTGCAAAACAAATATAGCTTCGATGTCAGTCGCATTACCCCATAGCAAAATTCCAAAAGACATCACGCTATGAAAGTAACTAAAATAAACTAATCTAGCTGTCTCAACATTGGTGACACTTCAATCTTTCCTACAGCATATGCTCCTGAACTAAGTCTGCTAGCTAATTTAGATATATGGGGCCCCATTGAAGCTTCGCGTCAATAGTAATACCAAGAAAAACAGTGGTATCCACAAGACTCAACTCCTCCCATTTAAGAGCACATTGGTATTCGAATGTTTAACATAAGGTAGTGTAAATTTAATACATTTTGTCTTATTGCCGTTTAAGAGCAAATTGTTGGCGTTAAACCAATGTACTAATTACGATGGTATAATGATGAATTCTTGACGTACTCTAAGAGACGAAATTAGATGATAAAACATTTTACCTCACAACAACAATATATAAATAAAGTGAAAAATACATAATAATTTTAAGAAGAAGTTTAAGTAAAATTAAAAAAATATATTTAAATATTAACACTGTTACGTGTTTTGAAGTCCTTTCGTATTTTTATAGTGGCATGCATATTACAATTATATGCCCGGTAAGTCTTAAAAGTAAAACGTTGTAACGTAGCATTTTAATTACTCAATAAAACAGTTTGATGACGTTACGTAAAGTGCATTCTGCTCTTAGCAATATTTAATTTTTTTTATATTTTACGACATTTTCTAAACTATACACCTTTTCATTTATTTAAAAGTTTAATAGTAAGTCAAAAGTATAATAAAACATTATTCGAGTTGAAACTTTTTGTATTTATATAACGATCTACCTCCAAACTGGGGTTGATTAAAATACCATGGAATAAAAAATATATTTCAGTCATGATACTACTCGCAACCATCTCTCAGTCAAATTTTGACATATCGTTCTGCTAGATTGTTAACAATGCTTTTATTTCCGATTTTTGGTCTTCATTCTCTTAGTCCACCTCCTAGCGCGGCTTCCTAGCCTATCTACTCCCATTTCCAAGTCTTTACTACTACGGATATATTTATGTTTTTGGCCCTGCGTCAAATTTTGATATTTTTTAAAATTATGGCATTAAGCAACCCTTTAGTTGCAAATTCCGTACGGTACGTTTAATACGTTTATAGCTGATTTAAAAACGATGTATTATATGCTTTGTGATGAGCTCTAAGTCTTAGTACCATAATAAAGTGTAACAGGAAAAACTCATTTTTGAAACGGTCTTTAATAATACCAGGTCAGACCATCCAGCGCTGTGTTAGGCGGTCTTGTATTTCTAAGATACTCTTTTGTCTTCACCTTTTATGACGACCGCGGAATGACATGGGGTAATGGAGTATCTCCAATTGCCACAATAAGCCAAAAAGTGTCCTATAGTAGGACGTGTTTGGTATGTTTTAAATTTCTTTAGATCAAATTACTATCCGAGTTCAAAAACAAGAATGATTATATTGGACGCGTATGTTTTTGTATGTGTCTATTTGTCGGAAACAGCTGAACTGATTAAATGAGTCTTTTTGATTAAATAAGCTATCCTTCAGGGGTAAGAAAACTTCTATCTATAAGGGTGGAAAATGAAGCGAAAGTAGCCTGATTGCAGGGTGCGGTACGCGAACTCAATAGGTCGTGGGTTCGAATCCAGCATCCGACTACTGTCGTGAACCATTCCTAACACAAGCATTTTAAGCTTACCAGAAATGTGGTTTAAGGGAATATTAGCAACGTTCATAGCATTGTAAGTATTCAAACAAAAGCTGGAAAATAGGGGATGAAGAAGCAGTTTCTGATCCACGAGACCGTATTTCAGAAGTTCGTGTTACTTTAAACTAGCGATATTCTTTAAACCGCTAAGGCCAAAATATGTTTGTAGTTTTAAATTTATTTATACAAAATATTTATGTTCATCCGTTTACGTTACACATTATTTATATAGAAATAATACAAATAATAATATGATGATGAGAATAGATTATTTTGGAATTATATCTTTATCATCATAACAGCCCATATTATGAACTGAAACATATTATGTCCTAGCAATCCGCCCAGGCTTCGCAAGGGTTATTTCTGGATCTCAACAACAGCGCCACCTACCGCGTCCAATTGTGAATCTAAACCATCCAGGGATCCACTCAAACACAAAAAAAAATTCATCAATATCGATTCAGCCATTTTCAAGTTTTTGCGAGACTAACGGACAGCAATTGATTTTTATATATAGAGAAGATGTACATGTGCATAATTGAAACGTATTTATAATCTTAATTTTATCAAAAATACGAAAGCATAAATGGAGTAATATCAGCGAAAGTAGGTATGGGGGGTCTATTGGGATAGGGTAAAACTGGGATAGATGCTCCAGTTTTCGAAAGAGCCTCATTATTTTAATACCAAATATATTGGCATAGATCGTCCCTGTAATATAGTTAGTTTAATCATTTATATAGCGCTAGAATATGTATTTGTTTACCTAACTATTACTGGTTTTGCAAAAATTGAATACTTGCGAGACAATTTTTTTGGGGATAGATGCCTACCTGTATGGATAGATGCCTCACTAAGAAATCGCTTGGAAGGATAGATGATCTTTTAAATAACCAACAAGAATAAGTAATTACAATGTAAGATTTATTTTTATAGATAGCCAGCCCATATTAAAAATCCTATTAGGTTTATCCATGAGGTCATTATCGGTCAGGACTTTGGTCAGAAGTTCATGGAAATTATTCACTTCTTCTCTGCTAAGATCTTTAGCCCTGGCGACAGATAAAATTTATGCTTGCCTGACAGACAACTCTGGATTACGCTCAAAAAACTTTTGAACCATTCATCCCCAGCCATCTGGTTTTCATGATTTTTACGTGGTAGGGCCATGCTGCAGCTATATTAATAGTATAGTTGTAGCACGAATGGGTCGGCTCGACCGGGGAAGGTCCACGCTCTCACAGAATACCAGCGTAAAATAGCAGCTTAATGCTGCTGTGTTTCGTATGGTGAGTGTAGAGAACCGGAGACCCTTTTTACTGGAAAAGAGGCATTCTATCTTAGTCCTCACGGCTGACAACGCATCTGCATTTAAATTCGCAAACGAAGATAGATGTAGATGTCTATGGGCCACAGCAACCACTTACCATCAGGTGGACTGTGTGCTCGTTTGTCACCCTTATTCTATAAAAAAAAATGATCAAATTTGTGTTGAATCTGCAGCTTTTTGGCAAACTGGGATGCTTACTTGCATACAGATTGTCTATCTGGGGGGATATCCCGCGTCACCAAGCTTCAAAATGTGCGCTATCAACGTTTTTTCATTTTCTAAACCCAGGACAGGATGTTTTCCCAAAGTCAACTTAGTTTTGTTTTTAGTAGCGTAACACCTTCGTAACCTTTTTTAACGTGGTAAAGCCATGCTGCAGCTATATTAGTAGAATAGTTGTAGCACGAATGGGTCGGCTTGACCGGGGAAGGACCACGCTCTCACAGAATACCAGCGTAAAATAGCAGCTTAATGCTGCTGTGTTTCGTATGGTGAGTGTAGAGAACCGGAGACCCTTTTTACTTGAAAAGAGGCATTCTATCTTAGTCCTCACGGCTGACAACGCATCTGCATTTAAATTCGCAAACGAAGATAGATGTAGATGTCTATGGGCCATAGCAACCACTTACCATCAGGTGGACTGTGTGCTCGTTTGTCACCATTATTCTAATAAAAAAAAATCTGGCTGGAATCCCAAATCGTCTGGATATTTCATTGATCCTCAATTATTTTTTGTCAATTTCATCAAAAGCCGACTGTAGCTGCTCTGTTGTCCAAGAGATTACTCGAACTCCCTTCTTTCGTATTTCCTTGGTATGACTCACCAACAATAAGCAAAGAAGGCATGAATAAAAACACTTAATTGACATGCAAGTACCCACACATTCATTACAATATCTATTAGTAAATACCAAAATAGTCATGACGTAATATAAAACCACTTTAAATTATATGTAGAAGCTAATAAAAGCGTGTTAAAATACTTTGACAGGACTCTTACAGTATCTACGGATAGAAGCCCCTAAGGACATCTATCCTTTGAAAATTCGTGGCTACTAAGATAGTTTCGCTATGGATAGATGCCCCTTTGTATTTTAAGTAAAATAAATGCAAAACTCAGTGATTAACTCCTAAATGTGTTCTCAATGAACCAATGTATTAACACAATTGAAATAAATGTAATCCATTGCTACTTATAAAGTTATGGAGCAGTGAATACTTACGTTTGAAATTTTGAAGCTTTCGTCGCGTCCGTTGCAAATGTATTCAGACACACAAGCGAAAAACGTCCGCCCCTCACAACAGCTTGCGTGATGCAACACATTTTTGCTGTTTTGTTTTTTAGTAGTTGGATTTTTAAACGAGGCCTTTATGCCAGTGCGGCATCTATCCGGGTTTTACCCTATTGGGATACTTTAATGGATTTTATCGCGTTACTTATTTCTAAACTTAGTTTTTTAACTCCTGACGTTCGACTACCGACGGTTCGATAGATAGAATTATAGTTAAAATTTAAGGTCATCCAAGTTCATTCTCTTGGTTACAACTTTAAACTATAGAGGGAGACAATTTACGTAACTAGTTATTATATTGCGGTTTCCGTACAACAGAAAATACTTTAGGTATTACGAGTACCTAAAGTATTCTCCGTTTTAAATATAACAAGGCTAAACGAATTTAATTACCAATTTTAGCTATTTTTTAAGCTTTAAAAAATGTTTAAAGGTTTTTTTTTCATAATGATTTTTATATTAACACAAAATAAACTTTAAATAAAACTAATTTTAAGTATATTTTCTCGTTTATTTTTATTTTTAACTCTTAACGTTTCATACAATTCAGCCCCCCTCTCCCGTTGCCGTGGTGCTAGGACTCTTTTCTGCCTCCTGTGTGTGCACACATGTGTATCCAGCCGTTATCAGCCATATCGTTTATTACTTCAGTTTTGTAAAAAAAGGCACGCATGTTAATCTGTCTGCTTAGATTGTATTTAAAATTCTTTATTAACAAATTGATATTTATTTTTTGAGCTTAGTGACTTTACAAAAATTAAACCTAAATTAAATTTTGAATTGGTTTTAACGATTTTAAGATTTCAATAAAAATATCTATGTTGTTTCGCCGAAAAATGTGTCTTATTCAACAGCTATTTGAGAAAAAGAACGGTTTAATGATTTTAGAAAATAAGCTTTTTAGACGTTATTGTATAAGAAATACGAGACTCCAAAGAAAATAAATAAATGTTTAATTATTTATATATTTATTATTGCCACAAATACACAATACTGAGCCAACAATTATGATAACTATACTCATAAATCAAGATGTATCAAAATGAATACACACGCACACATTGGCGACGCGAGTTTTCAATTTACAAGATATTTCTTATTTTGCATTAAAAGATAAATTTATATTTAAAGTAAATGGTTTCAATTCTATAGAAACATATTGTGAATTAACTTAGAGTCATGCATTATATAGAAATCGGCTATGTAATACGAATAAAGATTTAAATGTAATTGTTCGTTTTAAATAAAACATGTGTTATGTTCTTGTGATAAGAGATAAGTTACATAACGGCTAGATAAGGATAGCATAATATGTTAAAAGAAATAGTATTATATATAACAGAGATAGCTGTAATTTCAGAGAGATAGCACTATCCTCCTTTTTTTTTTTTGCGCCCAATGCAAAAGGCACCCTCCGGAAGCGGGGGAGGGAGGTGGTGAATGCTCTAAGCATACCGCGCAGCCGGCTGCGTGGTTATGTGGGACTCACTGACTAACCTAACTAACCTAAGTGCCTACCACTAAACACCACCTTGGGACGGCTTTGGCCATAGTGGCCCTGCCGAGTCGGACGCGACCCTCTTTAGGAAAAGAGGGCGCAGGCGGCGAGTTGCCGCTGAGACTTGCCTAATAAGGCATATTAAATATTGGATGAAGAGGCTTTGCCTGAGCCGCAAGAGGCAGTTCAGGTCAGCCGAAAGCTTTGGGGGGTCCGAGAGGCGTTTCTCGGTCTGCGGACTCGATAGCGAGAGGAAGTGGGGCTGCATGAAGCTGCCTCACGAATGAAATGATTGGAGTGGGACTCTGAAGCTTTGAAGAAGTTTTCAGAGAGTTTTTAAGAAATTGCTGGACTGTGGGGGCTCTAAGTCTCGGTGGAGGTCAGCGTTACGGACGTACCAGGGTGCGTTCGTAGCCCGACGACAAAAAGGTTTTGAACAACGAAGTTTGTTCAGGGTTTTGGAAGCTTAGCGTGAGCAAAAATGGGGGCCGCGTAAGACATTACGGGTCGTATACAGACCTATAGGGTCCGTTTATTACGGAGGACATTTTACTGTGTCGGCCCAACATACTGTTGAGCCTACCCAGATAAAATCGTGCGTTACAGTTACTCTCTCTTAACATGGGGCTCGAAAGTGAGCCTCGTGTCAAGGTGACACCTAAGTATTTAGCGGACGTATGCCAGGGGACCGGGCTCCCTAACATACGGATTGGCGGAATAGTAGTGGAGCAGCGTCGTTTATGTTCGAAGTGAACGGCGGAGCTCTTCTCGGGTTCACATCGATACGCCATTTTGGAACCAAGCTCCTAAGTCATTAACTGACTTTTGGATCTTGTTCCGTATAAAGGGTGAGGACGTGCCTTTGCAGTAGAGGGCAGTGTCGTCTAAAGGGAATCTGAACACCATTCGACGGTATGGGAATGTCGTTGGTGTACAGGATATAGAAGAGGGCAAGTACCGAGCCCTGAGGGACACCGGCTTTGATTGGACGCGAAGAGGAGCGTGCCTTCGTGTCTGTAACGGAAGGTACGGTCTTTCAAGTAAGGAAGCCACGAGACGAACAAGACGATCAGGAGACCTGTATTATGTAGTTTGTAGATAAGGCCTTGTGCCAGACTATCAAACGCTTTCGCTATGTCAAAGAAGACCGCGATGGTCTTATGACGGCGAGGATAAAACCGCTGAGGATGTATTCCACAATACGGTGAACTTGTTGGGGACAAGAGTGTTTCGCTCAAACCAAATTGGTGAGGATGACAAGGGGTCACCGTCTGTGGGAAACAGATGGCGCCTCATGCAGTTTGGATAACTCGTTCAAATAGTTTGCCCATGGCCTTGAGGAGGCTGATGGGACGATAACTGGAGGAGATTGTGAGGCTTTCCTGGCTTGGGGATACCAATGACAGTTGCCTCTTTCCACGTGGTGGGAAAGTAACTAAGGTTGAAGCAGGCGTTGAAGATAATAGCTAAAGGTTAACACCTGCTCAGGAAAATGTTTAAGGCTTGGTTGGAGATGCCATCCGCGCTTGGAGCCTTCTTCAGTCCTTTGATGAGGATGAGATCTCATCATTGGACACAGTGATAAGGTCAGAGACTGGGGAGTGAGTTCCGGCGGACCTCATCCTCCACTGTCTGGATGTGGGAGGCTCTGTGGGTTGAGGCTGGGAGGCATTGAGCAGCGATGCTGTCTGCAAAGCACTCAGCTTTTCCTCGTCCTCGAAGGCAATAGTACCGTCAGGGCGAGAGAGAGGAGGGTATGGTGATAGCGTCTATGCGGAGGGCTCTTGCCATCCGATGGTACGCTGTATGAGAAGGAGATATTCTCCATGGATTACTCTTTTCGAGGTCTCGAAATTCGGTAAGCGTGAACGGACTTCTCGTTGAAGACGATTGGCCGTACGTCTATATTCGGGGGTTGGATAGAGTGCTGCTCTCCGAGAGCAGCTCTCTTAACTTATTAGTTGCTAATATGTAGGGAAGACCATTATTAGCAGCCGGGACGTTCATTCATTCTTAAGGGAGTGTTATAAGGTGGAGAGTGAATCGACCGCGGTGTCGATTTTTTTTATAGGATAGGGTGACAAACAGCACACAGTCACACCTGAGGTACTGTCGAATAAGTCCGAAGAGAGGGGATAGGAGTCCGAGAGTCCAAAGCTGTGGCTAGGGACGTCTTGAAGCCTTCAGTTAGTGAAGGTTTTCGTGGAGAGAGTTGGGGGAGGTGGCTGATGGCCAAGTATAAGGAGACAGGGCGGTGGTCGGACCCAAGATCGTCAAGGGTCTCGATTGACCTGAGGTTGAGACAGACTTCTTTGCTGTTGCAAAGTCTAATACGTCAGGAGCGTGGTCGGTGTTGTCAGGATAGTGGTGACACCGAGGGACTGAGGACAGTGAGGTCAAGAGACTGCGTGATATCAAGCAGTTTCTTGCCACTCTGAGTAGTGGTAAGACAAGTCAATCAGTATGCTTGAGTTAAAATCTCCAAACATAATAACTGTTGCCTAACGCAAGGATGGCCTCAAAATCTTTTAAGGAGAGTTCCACTGGGGATATAGCAGGAGGCTATGACGATGGACGGATGTCGGTCAAGGCCAGCCTGCATACCGTGGCTTCCATATTGGTAAGCGGCGGAGTGGGAATGTGAGAGCAGTGTAGTATCTTCTTGAAGTAAATGGCAGTACCGCCGCCTTTGCGGTCAGGTCTGTCATTACGAAGAAGAGAATACTTTTGATGGAGAACCTTTGAGATTCTGGGGTCTGGTGGGTCTCCTGTAGGAGGAGGAGGTCGGCTTCGCGATCTCGAAGGAAGGCTTAAGCTCGGGAGGTTATTTCTGAAACCGCAGTATTGAGACGAGTGATAAGCCCTTAGGCAATACGTCCGTGGGACTTTGGGAGGCAGAGTGATCCGTCATAGTGTTAAGTTAAATTAACAACACAACGAGCTCAGAAGATTGTGGTGCACTCCGCTAGACGAGGAGACGGTCCTGAGGGGACCTAGCAGCACGCAGTTTGCGCGCTAGTATGGCGATCTCGCCAATGTCGATGCTCTGAATAGCGGGTAAACCGTATTCAGGTCATCAACCATTGAGGTTGCGCCTGTTGAGGAGCGGAGGAAGTCCGCGGGGTCGGCCTTTGGGGCCCAGGAGAATGGTGGCTGCGTGGGCCGAGAAAAGCCCGGAGGGGCTGGATGGGGCCCATAAGAGGCCTAGGGGGCCATAAGGGGCCTAGGGGGCCTAGGGGCTAGGGGGCATAAGGGGCCTAGGGGGGCTCATAAGGGGCCTAGGGGGGCGCATAAGGGGCCTAGGGGGGCCCTGACGGGGCATCCTTGACGGGAGTGCCGGGAATGTGTTTTCATTCATCGGCGGTGGAGGTCTTGTAAGACGGGCCGAGGCGAGGCATCCCCTGTAGTTGGCCGGGTGACCAGGTTGCTCGCAAAGGACGCAAGCTGGCAGGGATTCGGCGTCAGTGGGCCGAGGGCACTCTTTCGAGTGATGCGGGTCTAGGCACTTAACGCACCTGGGGGGGGCTGAGCAGTTGGCCGCCGCATGCCCGTAGAGCTGGCAGCGGTGGCACTGCGCCGGGAAACCGCGCCTATGTGGGGGCTCGATCCTCACTCTCGACAGGCCGCACACGGTGCGTACCTGCCGGAAGATGGTCTTTGCCTCCGGCACGTTGGTTAGGATGGCTAGGGCAAGCGGGAACCTCTTGCCCTTGCTGCTGTGCATCTTATGCACTGCTTCGACGGGGAAGCCTTGGGACTTAAGGTCCTCAAGGATGTCCTCGTTGGCGAGCTCGAATGGGACACCGCGGATTACGGCCCTGACTTTGCGCTCTTCTGGGAGAGCGTACGTGTGGTAGGACACACGCTCGGATGTAAAAAGCCTGGTGAGTCGGCGAAAGTTGTCGATGGTCTCGGGGATGATTTTTATGGAGTCACCTAGATTGGTGGCCTGATCATATTTTATACCTGTGTCGTAACAGGTTTTGGAAAGCAGGTGAATTGAGCCTTGTCTCTGAGGAAAGACAGGGGCGGGACCTGTTTTTAGCAGGGTCAGGGCGCAGCGAGCTGCTGGCTTGGAGGCAGGGGAGGTTGAGCGGCAGTAGAGGTACTGCAGCAGCCAGGGGCTGGGTGGAGGCAGCAGTGGGAGCTGCGGGGGTGAGTGCAGCGGCAGGGGCTGCTGAGGTGGCGGCAGGGGCTGCCAGGACGGGGAGCAGTTCTTAGCGGCGCGCTTTGGGCCGCGTTTGACTTCACTACAGTGAAGGGTTTTTGGTCCGTAACTGTCCCATCGGATCCGAGGCAGCAGCTGCTGGACGAGGTGTCGGTCTTAGTTGCGGTCCTCTTCCGGGAGGACGACGTAACGGAGGTGGAGTCAGAGTACTCCATTGAGTCCGAGTCGTGGGAGGAGTCGGTCTGCGGGGCAGCCGAGGGGGCCGTCGCGCGGCGCTGGCCGGAGGGGTACATGCCTGAAGGGCAGGGGTTGGGAGCAGCAGTAACGCTAGAGTCGTCTCGTCAATGTTCGGGACGAACAGACTGAGGATGGCCCTGATCTGGGCTTCGTTTATCGTAGACATGTTGGGAGGGGGACGTTCTAGAAACAGTACGGGAAGGGGATCCCTGTTCTCAAAAGAACAAGAGACGTGACTTTCCCAAGAAACAGTAATACAATATACAAACAATAACAGAAAAATAACAATAAAAAAATAACAAAAACAGTAACAATTAAATAACAAAACAAGCGGTCAAAACCTCCCTGCCAGGCGGCAGGGGGGCAAGAGCGGTAAGTGGTGGCAAGCAAACTCACCGAGCGACTGCGCTGCACAGCGTGGGCAGGATAGCGTAGGCGCGAGAACGAGAGGCACTCAACGTACGGGGACGAGAGCGCTGACTACTTAGCGCGACCGCTCGAGAGCGGTGCGGTAAGCGGAATGACTATCCTCGTATTGAGGAGCCAAGGGTCGTGTACAGATTGGTTGTTCATTTTGTAAGGGATCATAACAGCGTCCAAATATAGTACTAAAATATAAAAAATATTTCTTGTTTAAAGTAACAATTATTTTATGTAAATTTCAGTAATGTACGAATATGTATGTAATAAATATTTCAGGAATATTGTATAGAATAATAAGATGAGAAATGTTTTAAAAGTATCTAATTTTATGGATAGAATAGCGAAATAATAATAAAATTGTATAAGAAAATTTGAATTAAGGCTTATTAATGCTGCTTAAAGGTTTTAATTTGTGAATTAAACGATTGTATTGTTTAGAATATTCATGTTTATTAATAAAGATCATTGTTTCCAATAAGTGTAATAGATATTTTAGATTTATGACTCTAAAAATGGCTTGTAAGATTGTTGTATTTTGATAATTGTATTGATATTCTTTTATGTGATATTAATGTTTTAATGTAATAAAATGTAACTGTGTAATGACTTCCTTTTTGGTAATAAAGTTATGGGTTCAAATATGGAAATGTGATATTGAAAATTAGTGATTAGCTTATGTCGAAGGGCGTTTGGCGCGCGGTTCTCTTTAGAGTATAGCTGTCATGTCATGGCTGATATATTGGCAATTCGTTCGGGACAAGGATCTCCTAAGTGTGTGTTGTTTGAGGATTCCCAAACAACCGCCGGTACGACATACTCCGCTAAGCGTCGAGTCCGTATACTCCGCGAGGCGTCGAGGTCACCGGCCCTTAGGCAGATTCTTGGCACTCAAGCGCGTTCCGTGCCTTGTGTGTCAGTCGCGTGCGCGAGTGCTCTCAAGCACTTCCCCCAACCCTTTCATAAAGAAAGGGGTAGGCAGTGCCCCAAGTGTTGCGACCATTAAATTCGCTTCCACCCGATCCGAACGTCGTACGTCGCGTACTACGCTATTTAGCTACGTTAGGTAAGGGTCATAGACAGGACACACTCACAACAGTAGTTACCAACAACAACTAGAATGACCGGCAAGGGGAAGGGGGAGCCCCCCCACCCCCTCGCGTTAGGAAACCCCCGGATCGTCCGGGGATATTAGATAGGCCACTTATGGTTAGGGATCTAGCAAATCCGGAACGGTCAAGGACCGTAAGTTCGTTCAGCCAGATCCCGAAAACTACCAGGAAGCCTTCATCGCCGCCTAAGGAGCCCGCACCGCGCGCCGCGCTCGCGCTCACCGCGCCTGAGTGCACGAGCGAACGCGAACCGTCGCCCTTACCGCAGCGGGCGAAGAAATCGGCCAGGAGGCACACACCACCTGAGACAGAAGCATCCATCTACGAGAAAAGACAGTGCGTCGTCTCGTCCGACTCGTCTCTACCATCATCTTCAGATGAAGAGGAACTACTTCCACCGGTGGCAATTAGAAGCCATAAATCGCCACCGAAATCGCCATCGCCGAGAATACCAACCCTACTATCTCACCGGACCGACGTAGCAACGCGGCCGTTGATGAGCAAGGAGGGGAGGAATCATATGGCTGGGATAGCACCACGTATGCTACCCTAGCCTCCTCGGAAGGACAACCAGCTCAAAACCCGTCTGGATTACCACTGGATGATGGCCAACGACCATCCACAAGCTACGCGCAACTGGCAGCAGCCCCGGCAGTACCTAGGAAGGTGGCTGAAGTGCCCAAACCAACTGAGGAGGCCGAGAAGGGCAGATATCCTCCTATAGTAGCTGAATGCCTCCCGAACTGGACGAAGCACTTCGAGGTGCTCAACAAGAAGTTGGGACATCCTCCGAATGCTCGTCCGTTCGGGAAGGGGGTGCGCTTCTCCCCCCAGAGCCCGGAAGAATTCCGGGCCATACAAAAATATTTAGTCGAGATTACCAAGGAGATACCAGCCATGTCCTGGTACTGCTACACCCCCGAAGAGGAGAAGCCCACAAAAGTGGGCATTAGGGGGCTGCCAGTAGATACGGACACCAAGGAAATAGGGGAGGCTATCCAGGCGTTAGGATTCCCTATTCGATATGTGAAGGCAATTCCCCCCCGCAGATGCAGGCCGGGGTGTCTGTACTTCGCACAGTTAGACCACCTAAGCCAAGAAAGGCTCCAAGACCTCTACAACATAACCGAGCTCCTCTACATGAAAGGAGTTACGGTAGAAGCCTGGCAAGGACGAGTGGGCCCAGCACAATGCCACCGTTGCCAGGCGTTCGGACACGCCTCATATAACTGTTTTCGGCCAATCAAATGCGTCCGATGCGCGGGGGAACACGCCGCAAGTCAATGCCCGAGGGGTAGGGACGAAACACCAACATGCGCAAACTGTGCAAAAAACCACACTGCCAACGATCGCCGATGTCCGGTTTTGAGGAGGATTGCCCGGAAGCAGGGTATTACACTTCCGGGACTGCTTCCGGAGGCTCCGAGACGGACCCAAGAGAGTCGCCCGAGGACCGTCGTAAACGAAGAGGGGTGGGCAACCATAAGAGGGAGAGGGGGGAGGCAGACAGCCCCCCCACCACCACCACCCCCGCACCCGCAACCGCAACCGCAACCACAACAACAAATGGATGTCGTAGAAGTCGGCACTAGAGCGACCACCGGAGCGACTCTCCAGCCCCCCGCTAATGACGCTACAGAACGGCTAGCACCAAAAAAGAAAAAGCGGGGGCGTAGGAAGAAGAGTAAAACTCAACAACCTCCTCAAACCGTTATCTCTACCCCTACGCCAGCGGTCACGATAGCCTCCAAGGTGCAGGTTACAGTAAAGGAACAGAAAACCACCGCAGGTAAAGCACCAGAAAGGGCTCTACCTGAACATAGAGCCCGCTCTACAATTAGAGCGCGCTCTACAATACGTAGAGAGACCCAAGCCCAGCCGAGACCAGAGCCATATAATACATCAAGAATACCACCATCATCAAATACAGAGAGTGCCGACGCTATACATAGATTGGTCGGTATAGCGATAGAAGTCGGCACACAGGTCCTGGCAGACATCCGAGCCGGGACCGACCCAATAACGGCCATAATGAGGGCATTGGCGCAGCTACTGGCTCGGCATTACGGAGGCTAGTAACCTGCGCCTATTATACTGGAATCCAGACGGGATACAACATAAGATCCATGAACTCCGCACAGTCACCCAGCAACAGGACATACAGGTGATATTGCTGGGAGAGACAAAATTAAATCCATCAACGCATCTTAAGCTGCCCAACTACTACATCTACAGAAGGGACGAGGTCAATCCTCACGGGACCGCCTACAGAGGCACAGCGGTACTAGTGAGGAGAGACATCGTCCACCAACAACTGGATTTACCACCATACGAAACGATGCGCTCTATCGGCATAAAAATGGAGGCGGCGGGCGAGGAACTAAGGATCTACGCAGCATACCGCCCGCCAGGGACTCCATTCTGCTCCTCAGACATCCGGACGGTAATGGAAGGCGTAACACCTACCATCGTTGCGGGGGACCTAAACGCGAAACACCCGGCGTGGGGGTCCAGAGTGATCACCCCGCCGGGTCGTGCACTCTATGAAGACGCTGAAAGAAACAGCTACGACGTTTTAGGTCCCGAGGAACCAACGCACGTCCCTACAGATCCACGAAATAATCCGGATGTATTAGATATCGTGCTCTCTAGGAACGTCAACTGCCCAATAGTGGTAGAGGTGCTGTACGACCTGAACTCACAGCACCTCCCGATTCTAATCACCCTTGGCCTCAAGGCAGTGACTACGCCGCCCAGAGCTCTTAGAAGGAAGATCAATTGGAGGCTCTACCAGAAACACCTAATGGAGAGACCTCCAATATATACCCCTATCAACACAGCGGACGACGTAGAGTCCGCTGCAAAGAAAATCACGAATATGATACAAGAAGCTCTACAAGCGGCCTCTACGATCGTCCCAGCAACAGGAAGGAGGAAGAGCTGCGAGGAGATATGCGCAGCTCAAGCGCAAAGAGCGCTGAGAAAGCTCTAGGCACGTACTCGCTGCCCTAGATTAAAACTAAGTTGACACCTTAACGGATGAACTGTCGGTTGCAGTCCGCCCACAGAGGAGAGGCCTGGGAGCGGCGCATATGAAGCAGAGGAGCAAGACGCGTCGCTCTACAAACTGAACCGACAGTTAACAAAAACCAGACCCCCGTTTGCCCGCTGACCAACAACACGGGCGAACGTTGTTACGAGGCCAAAGGTAGAGCGGATATCCTAGCAGAGCACTTCGAGGAGCAATTTATGCCGAACCCAGCAAGTGGAGTTCATGGAACTTCATCCGGAAGGAGAGCCGCGTACAGGAGTTCCTGTCGACGCCCGCGCCACCGCTTGCAGGAGAGTGGTATATATCCCCGCTGAACTGCGGAGGACAGTAGCCCGCCTGCAACCTAGGAAGGCGCCGGGCACGACAGGATAACCAACGCAGCACTGACAGCTGCCCACAGAATACTTGTAGAGTTAGGTCGACTCTACAACGGTATACTGCGGACATCCCACTCCCGGAGGACTGGAAAATCGGTAAAGTGATCGCACTACCGAAACCGGGAAGGACAGGCGTAGAGCAGCCAGCTATAGGCCGATCACGCTACTACCGCACTTAGCTAAACTGTGCGAAAGATTGCTGCTTCCGCCCGTGCGTACAACTTCGGGCGGAACAGCACGGATTCAGGAGGGGCCACTCGACAGCAACACAGCTGACCAGAGTGCTGCATTACCTTGCGGCCGAGTACAACCGTGGCCGCACATCGTTGGGCGTCTTTCTCGACATAGAGAAGGCGTTCGACAGAGTGTGGCACTCTGGACTACTTTACAAATTAGAATCACAAACAAGTACCCCTCCTGCTATGTTGCGGCTAGTGGCGTCATTCCTTAGAGATAGGAAGTTCTACGTCTGTGTAGAGGACGCCGAGTCCGCAGCGAGACCAATTAGAGCCGGCGTGCCACAGGGCAGCTGTCTCATCGCCGATCCTGTACGCGGCTTATACCAATGACATCCCTACCCTGGCACCACCTGCGCGAATGGGAAGACGATGTTGAATGGCGCTATACGCGGACGATAGTGCCTACTTCATCGTCTAGAAGAGCCCACATAGCCACTGCCAGGATGCAGCGCCTGCTGGACCTGCTGCCACCATGGCTGGACGAGTGGAGGATGGCCGTCAATGTTGGCAGACGACCGCCTCTGCTCGCCGCTTCAGGAACTTCCACCACCATTGACGCTCAGGGGCCAGGAAATCAAATACGAGAAGGCCACAACCACCTTGGATGCCGGATAGATCGGATGCGCATGACCGCGCACGTCGATATCGTCGTCCGCAACGCCAGATGTGCGCGGGCGGCGCTCCGTCCCGTCCTGGCATCCAAGTTACCGCTGAAAACTAAGCTGAGACTATACAAGACCTACATAAGATCCAGAATTACATACGCTGCGCCGGCCTGGTACGCGCTCCTGAGCGATCGTCAGAAGCGGCGACTACAGGTCCAGCAGAATACAACACTACGGACCATCGTCGGTGCAGGTCGCTACGTCCGGAACGACGTCATCGCGGCCGACTTGAAGATGGAGACTATAGAACAATTCGTGGCCCGATTAGCACGCGGCATGTTTGACCGCGCCGATAACGGGCCACATGAACACCTACAAGATTTTGCACCCCTACATGCTCGGCCACCGGACGGGCGACCTCTACCAAGAGAACTCCTCTCTATAGCGATTAGAGAGTCGAGTAATAACCCACAATGCCGCAGACAGGCCAACTTAGACGCCCATAGGACTAATTAGTCAAAAAACCACTTAACCGCCTGAATAGGCCGATTTAACCACCGGTATTGGCCTACACAGCTTCTATGTAGGCCATACTAGATGACCATCGCAAATACAAGAAAAAAATTTTCGAACAAAAAGTGACCGGGGAACCGAACCCCGAACTTTTAAAAATTTAACCAACAATGCCAAAACGGCTCCCACGACCGGTGCATAGTGATGCACCGCGAGGAGACCAGGTAAAGGGATATACCTGAGGCCAGAGACCTGCTGTAAAGGCATAACACATGCAGATGACAATGTATCGTATCGTTCGGGACCAGCTACAGTTTCCAGTTTTAAATCAAGAAAGAAAAGTAATTAGGGAAAGTGATAGGGAAAGTTATAAAGTGGTGAAATTTTCAATATTACATTTCCATATTTGAACCCATAACTTTATTACCAAAAAGAAAGTCATTACACAATTACATTTTATTACATTAAGACATTAATATCACATAAAAGAATATCAATATAATTATCAAAATACAACAATTTTACAAGCCATTTTCAGAGTCATAAATCTAAAATATCAATAATCGGTTGATCTCTGCTGCAGGACGGGCAATGAAGATCCTCTGTTCCCTTTCATACATAAACCGTCTAATTTAAAGAATCTTTACAATTGAGATAACCCTTTGGTAGTGGTGTAAAATAATCCCTCTTTCCATTTCGTCCTGTAGGTGTCGTAAGAGGCGAC
>JAGSMP010002424.1:0-24257 GCA_029286625.1 Parnassius orleans | reverse complement strand
AAGGCATAACACATGCAGATGACAATGTATCGTATCGTTCGGGACCAGCTACAGTTTCCAGTTTTAAATCAAGAAAGAAAAGTAATTAGGGAAAGTGATAGGGAAAGTTATAAAGTGGTGAAATTTTCAATATTACATTTCCATATTTGAACCCATAACTTTATTACCAAAAAGAAAGTCATTACACAATTACATTTTATTACATTAAGACATTAATATCACATAAAAGAATATCAATATAATTATCAAAATACAACAATTTTACAAGCCATTTTCAGAGTCATAAATCTAAAATATCAATAATCGGTTGATCTCTGCTGCAGGACGGGCAATGAAGATCCTCTGTTCCCTTTCATACATAAACCGTCTAATTTAAAGAATCTTTACAATTGAGATAACCCTTTGGTAGTGGTGTAAAATAATCCCTCTTTCCATTTCGTCCTGTAGGTGTCGTAAGAGGCGACTATGGGAAACGCTATGCAGTGTTATGTTAGTTTAAAAAAATATATAATATAGACATTAACGATAGTTTTAGAATTAGAAATATGAGTTTTATCTATCAATAAATAATTGCTTAAAACTAAAAATAAAAACTTAAGTAAATCAATGTAAAGTCGAACACACAATTCGTTGAATTACGGCCTGGGTGCAACCATTGCGTGCAACTCAGCTTTTATGTGCTCGGTCGTATGACAGTGTTTCGAGTTGTGAATGAAATATGACGCGAAGTTACAAGTGCCATTGTAACTTAAATATTTCGTTGTGTGTATTATGGCCGAGAATTTAATATAATTATATGAAAACTTATTAAAAATACGTCAATATCTAACAAGAAAAGGGCAAAGCAGATACAAAGGGTCGGTTGCGTCCAAAAATTACTAGAGGCCGAGACATGTGTTAAAAGATAGCAGAAACTATTATTATCTTTTTTTTTTTTTTCGTGGAAATCCTCATGGATAGCTTCCGCTGCGGGGCAACGAAAGGTTATGCCGGACTCCTACCGGCTCCCCCGGTGGTCACCATCAGCGTATACGAGGTCCCGGGATCTCCGTTCGGAACGCAACCGAGCCCCTCCATCGCTTTGCTACACTAATAGCACGTCCCGGGGCAGTACATACTACCCCAGCACCCTCGCAGTGCTATCACGATGTCTCGAGACCACTTCCGAGTCATCGTCCTCCTCGGGGTTACATAACTAGGCGTTCGAGGCCCCCGCCCCGAGCGTCTGCAACCCGAAGGCCCCGTTTCTGGTAGGGGAACACCGTTTTCAAGAGGAGGCCGTGACGAACGCCTTGGCGACGTCGTCTCCGCGCGGGATCCGCCCTCTCCCGATCCCGCTCAGAAGCCTCCTCTGAATCATTACAGATTCACAGAAGGTGGCTACGGCCCCTCACGCCGAATCCCGCTCAGCATCGCCGACACGACTGCTGGCGGGAGAGGTTCTGTCCGATGCGGTTTACCAGGATCGTCTCCCGTTCCGCTGGGCATACTGCGAGCGTGTGGGAAGCGGGTCTTGGTCCGTCCACCACAGTGGAAGCAGTTCGCCGTCGCCTCGCCGATCTTACACACACAGATAATCACCGAAGCACCCATGCCCGGTAATTATCTGTGTAAGTCTGTAGGTGAGTCTTCCTCGTCGCTGCATCCAGGCTGAAGACCGGCAGGATTGCTCCAATGACGCGCGCTTGCGTTCAGCGCTCCTCAAGTCGAGAGCGCCATGACGCCAGAGCGTTTTGTCGTTCCTGCCGTTTAATTGATTCGAGCGCTCTTCTGGCTCACTACCACCACCGCTCTGGCGGAGGGCACGATTCGAAGTACACCTCGCGTCCATTTCCGCCAGTATATCTAGTGGTGGAAAGCGAGCCAGGATTGTCGCCGCCTCAAAGGATATAGTGCGGTATCCTCGTACGATCCGTATGGCCATCCTCCGCTGAACACTATAGATTTTAGTTCTACAGCGTCGGATGGCCAGTCTTTTTGCCCATACAGGCGCTCCATACAGAGCTACGGATCGTATAACTCCCGCATAGAGGCGACGTACTTCCTCCATTGGTCCCCCTAGATTGGGCAGCAGTCTATGCATAGCACCCGCTACCCTTTCGATCCGGGGGACTAGGCGCTCGAAATGTTCTTCGAAGCCCCAGCGACTGTCCAGGTGGAGGCCTAGGTACTTCATGTACCTCCCCACTCGACATCAGACCCACCCACGCGGACACACGGTCGGGTGGTTCCCCCTATGGTAATTTATGGAACCATAGGGCCTCGGTCTTGGCGCTATTTCCAATCCCAACTCGTGGATTTTGGCGACGACGACCCGCCCCGAGTTCGGCGAGCTCTTGGCCCCTGAAAGTGATCCCGCTGGCGATCACCAATGTCGTCAGCATAGCAGACAATATCTACGCCAGCGAGAAGATCGATTCGCAGAACCGCATCGCGGGCAAGGTTCCACATAGCGGCCCCAGCACCTGAGAGCCTGTGGAACCCCACGTTTGATCTCCCTCGGATCTTCCTGCCATCTTGCCCCATGTACAGGATGTACCTGTCGCGCAAGTAGTCCCCGATAATACCTTGCGTAAGGGGCACCTGATGATGTGCCAGTGCCCTCTGATTGCATCCCAGGGTAGGGAGTTAAAGGCGTTGACGATATCAAGACTTATCGCCAACGCCACGCCTGGGATACTGCTGTTCCGACAGGGAGCGGACGCGCATAATCGCATCTAAAGTGGAACGCTCCCGTCGGAACCCAAACTGGCTATCAGCCAAATCGGGACCGACGCGACGATTGCCTATTGAGCCGACTGGCAACTATCCTCTCGAATAATTTGCCAATCTCGTCCAAGAGGCATATGGGGCGGTACGCAGAGGGAGAATCAGCGGCCCTCCCTCCTTCTTCAAGAGGACCAGCCTTGCTTCTTTCAGGCTGTGGGGAACGTGGCATAACGGACAGCTGGTAAACAGCTGCCTGAGCCTGTCCCCTAGGCAGCCAGACTCAGCACTAGCGCCCGGCCCGGTATTCCATCGGGCCCCGGTGCTGTGTTCCGGGCTTTTAAGCGGCTAACGGCTCGGTCCAGCTCTTCGACGGTCACCCCCATCTTATCCTGCCACTCCCATGACGACGGTAGGTGACCTGAGGGACTTGACTGGTCCTCTGGGAAGAGCGTGCTGATCACCCTTCCCAGAAGATCCGGATCGAGTCTCCGTCAAGGGGGCGACCAGGCCGGAGCTACCCAGTACCATCCTGTATGGACGCCCCAGGGATCTTCGTTGAGTCCCTCCAGAAGCTCTTTCAGGACCGAGACCTGGCGTTGGCTATAGCAATTTGTAGCGCCTTTGTAGCCGCTCGGTATGCCCCGTAGAGTCTGGCTGCCTCCTCAGCCGGGCTCGCCTTCTTCTTCTTCGAGATCTGGTGTACTGGCGCCGACTTCGCAAAGAGGCGCACGGGCCGTGCGATTTCTGCCGACCACCAGTACACTGCTCTGCGCTTGGGGCGACTGGTTCTGGGCATTGACAGGTCGCAAATTTGCGCCATCGTACCCCGAAACCAGTTCGCTTCCACTTCAGGATCGGACTGAACCTCGACGTTATCTCTGGCCATGACGCGACGATGGCGGCGGCCGAGCTTATCTCGGTCGAGCCGCTTGAGACACCAACGCCGCGGTGGGCTGCTCCCTCGGCGACTGGGGTTACTGTCGGGCTGGCGAAGTGCGACATCGAACACGATGTGACGGTGGTCGGACAGTGTGACCGCCTCCTCCGCCACTCGCCAGCCCGACAGCATTTGACCATGAGGGTTGCCCACGTAAGATCTACGATGGACTCCCCTGCCACCGCACGCATGTGTGGACCCCTGATTCATTAATCGGAGGTCCAGCCAGCCGCCCATTCCATCACTGTCTCTCCTTCGGATCGTCTCTGGGTTGCCCCGGCCCTGGTGTGGGCGTTAAAATCTCCTAGGACGATCAACGGACGAGTTGACATTCGCGAACACAGTTCGCCACCTCGTCTAGGTACGCCTCGTAGTCGGCAAGGGACCTATTGGGAGACATAGCAGCCCAGGGCGGGCCCTGCAACGAAGCCCACCCCCTTCTCAATAGGGCGCAGGGTGGGGCCTCTCTGCACTTCCCAGTAGATGGCTACAGAGCCCAATTCATCCCGAACCAGCGGATGGTCGAGACAGAATAGGCTCTGTACTAGGGGCAGCCCGCCACTCCGCAATGGTCTGCATAAGCAGATGTTGCATTGCGGAGTTCAGTTGCCCTTGTAGGACTTAAGGGTGTGAAATTTATTTTATTTTTCGACCACCTCCATTGCCGAGTTAGGACTCGGTGCAGAGCTGATGTCGCTGCGTCCGGCTTGTTTATGGATGCAGACGAGTCTGCTCGTTCTTCCTTCCCTTGTTTTTTGGAGTGGGACGCACTTTTTACCCAGTCTGTGGCTGGGGCCGCCTGAGATCTGAGCACAGAGGACACTTGGGTTCCGACGCAGTGCATTGTTTGGCTCCGTGCCCAGGCTCACCACATGCGTAAAAGCGTGCGGCTCTATTTACCTCATTGGGGCACCTGCTAGCAACGTACCCTCTTTCAAGGCATCGAAAACAATGCATGAGCCTGGGTTCTAGTACCTCTACTCGGGCAGACCCCAACCTACCCGTACTCTCCCAACGGCTGCAATCTTACGGATCGCAACGACGGGACATCGTACCCAGCACGTCCCCATGCTACTGGGTGTTCGTCGGACTTCCCCGAATTTATGTTGTCTACTGAACAACCCCCTGCTTCAGCCATCGCCGCTGCAATCTCTTCAGCGCTGACGGCATCGTTGAGGTCCCTCAGCCGAACGTCACTTATTTTGATTGGGCGACTAATTCGCACGTTCAGGTCCGAGAGAACCTCTCGCATCTTTGCCGCCAGCTTGTCCGCCTTTTCTCCACAGTCCGGACCCGTTATCTCCATCAGAGTCCTCCAGTTACTGCGCTTAAGGCGAACAGTTTCTATGCCAAAGTCTGCCAAATGGATTTTGGGGCTTCTCCATTACTTGCATAGGTAACGGAGGAGCTTTCCAACACCGTGATGGTTACTGCCGCAGTCGGGGCACAAAATCTTTCTTGTTGCTCCTCTCTTTTGTTGTACTGTAAGGCGACGCCGTCGTGTTGGACCGCTTTTGGGTGGCCCTTGCCTTTTCGGCTTCTTAGTAACTTACCCACGAACTGACATTTGGTGCTGAATTATTCAACACCGGTGCAGCTACTGGGGGGAGAGCGGCCAGCGGTGGAAAGGCGGGCTTCATTTTTTTCCTTTTCACCCTTTGTCTCTTAGCCTTCTGCGGCTGCAGTGGTGCCTGTGATTCCAGCGGTTGGGGTGGCGGTGCTGACAATTGCGGCGACTGTGTCTGCGGCTTATTCGCCCCTGCCAGTGGAGGCCGGATAACCCTATCTGGAAATATCTTGGCCTCAAAGATAGCCAGCTTTCTTTCTATTAGGGATCCAATGCGCTCCATGAGGTCCTCCTCTCCCTGCCAGATTTTTTGTTGAACTCGCAACGGTCGATTAGACATTCTTTCTGTTTGGGGTGGATCAGCCTTTTGCGTCGCTTGCTTACGGAGGAGATTAATCTCCTTCGTTAAGTTTTCTGTTCTGTTGGCAAGGGTGGCGAGCTGTGATCGCAGTTCCGTGTTTTCCCTCTCCAGTCTTTTAATGTTCTCGCTGGTAGCGGTCCTTCGCGCAAGTTCTTCAGTTGCCGCCTTTATATTTAGTACGGCTATTGCCATGCCTCTCACAAAATTGCCCTTTGGGTTTCGGGAGCGATCCGTTACCTTTTCAACCGCCTGAAGGTTGAGGTCGATTTGTTGACCGAGCTCACCGTCACTATGAGTCGTCATTTCGCGGCCAACTCCTCTAGGTTGGGCAGATTTTCTTAGCCCTGGTATTTGTGGGGGCGCTACGGAGGGTCGAAAGGTCTTCCTCCGTTTCTATCCCTGTAGCAGCCTCTTCTTCAGAGGCTGGTGGCCGACACTGCCGCGAATTTGGCGGCCACAACTGCAGCGCTTGGGGCTTGGCCCTTCTCTTTCTTCCTCCTTCCGGTGGGGCCGATGTAAGTGAAGTGAACGAGCCATCGGACCCACTCCATCTCTTTCAATAGCCTGATTTACTGGCATATTGGGACGTTTAGAACGCCCGTTTATCTTGTGTCGTCACAGTTCTACCCCCGACACGGCTCCAGTCTTTTACTTTGCCCCGTGGATGTTGTGGGGCCCGGTTGGCAACCTTGCATCCCGCGATGCAGTGGATTGCCCCCCCCAGATACGATGGGGCTGCCACAGCACCTATGAAGGCTACTGGGGGTGGACTCCCCGCTTACCAATGGATCGGCGGGACCACCCTGGGGAATCGATTTTTTGTCGCACTGCATATTTTTGGTTCCTTTTTTTACAGGGTGTGGTCCCTGAACTCCTTCCCCCCAAGGCTTGGGACTGAGCTCCCCCCCAGCCATTCATCCCCTCGGCACCTTAGACCTTAGGATTGGGGTTATTTTTGAAGGTTTTCTTCCTCGCGGCCTGCAGGCCCCCCGTGCCAGGTTACGGGCTTACAGGTTGTCATTGGTGCATTTGGCACATCGCCACAGAGATCGCCCGGTATCGGTGCGCTTGGCACATTACCGCGCGGGGTCACCCAGCATTGGTGCGCTTGGCACATCGCCGCGTGTGTTGCATCCCTGTCCGCTCTAATCAAAGAGCGATACCGGGAGCAACGATAAGCCTGTGAAGGCCCATCTCGGCATTAAGCCCGGGCGTTTCTAGTCTAATGGGACCACGGTACGCCAAACCCCGGCCAGTTTTGGTCCGCGGCGGTTTTCCGCTACCATATCTGGTGGTGTTCTATCCGCCACCTGGGGACGCGCCCGATGGGAGCTCTGGCAACTCACACGGGAGCTATTATTATCTACTTTAAGTCGTCAGGAAAACAATCAGGAAGTTTAATTAAGAATACATACGAAAAAAATTGTTCTTTATGTTCCGAAATATCTCGATTATGTACTTTGCCTAGTTTCGAATTGCTTTTAAATAATATTAAAACAGCGTGTGGTTGATACCTATTTTAGATAATAAGGAAGATACTACGAAACGATTGATTGATGCAGTGGAAATGTATGCAGATATGCTTAACGAGGCAGGGAAAAATTTATTAATTAAATTTGTTTTAAAAGGGAGATTATCAGAAAACGTCAGTTAGTAGTATGATTAAAGATTTTAGAGAAAAACTATTGACAAAAGTTTCTTAAACGGCTATACATAAACAAATTCAGTCCTTGAACCAGGGATTTAGATCAGTTGATGAATACGGGTCTCAACTCGAAAAACTGCTAACAGGGTTGACTATTTCACAGGCTGAGGGCCGCAACAGAATGCGCAGTCCTAAAACCTAATAATGAAAAATGGTCATTAAAAAGTTTACAGATAGTCTTAAAAGTGAAAGGCTCAGCATAATCATCGCAGCCCGCAACTACTTTTCGCTAAAGAACGCGATCCAGGCGGCTGGGACGAGTTCACCATCGTCGTCCAGTTCCGGGTCTGCTGAGGTGATGAAGATGACTAGAGGTAGGTTCAATAACTGTTTTCTAGATTTCAAGGACAAAACAGGTGCCGTGGGCGTCAAAATTACGGCACCAGTAGGGGTAATTATCAAAATGATTATAGTAATTATTCAAATAGATATCAGAGACATTTAAGGCCTTTTCAATATGCGCCGCGTGGTAGAGGACAGTACTACAGATCAAATTATCATTATAATAGACGTGGCAATCATTTTTACGTGGTAGAGTCATGATGCAGCTATATTAGTAGTATAGTTGTAGCACGAATAAGTCGGCTCGACCGAGGAAGGACCACGCTCTCACAGAATACCAACGTAAAATAGCAGCTCAACGCTGCTGTGTTTTGTATGGTGATTGTAGAGAACCGGAGGCCCATTTTACATTCCATCTTAGTCCTCACGGGTGACAACGCATCTACATTTGATTCGTAATCGAGGATAGCTGTAGATGTCTATGGGCCGCAGCAACCACTTACCATCAGGTGGACTGTGTGCTCGTTTGTCACCCTTTTCCTATAAAAAAAATCCGGGATTTTACAACAAAAATGTTTTTGCAGCTCAAAGTAACGACAACAACGAACGAACTGGTGATAATATGAAGCAAAAACCTAATGAGATAGAAAACAATCAGTTTTTTCGTTCTCAATAATTTCATTTTTTCATGCAGAGGTAAAATTTTCACATTCATGGTATGAAACTTGTGTTATTGATAGATACTGGAGCATCCATTTCGGTTATTAAGGAAGAAGTACTTCCAAGGTCAGCATATGTTCTTAAAGATATTTGTTTGTTAATGGAATTGGAGGTAAGATTTGTTCTTCGGATATGTAAAAAAATTGAAATAAATTTCACATTTTTAAAATCTTCCTATAACTGTCGATGGAATATTAGGATTAGACTTTATGAACAAGTACGGAGCTAATATTGACTTAAACAAAATTTTACTAACGTTACGGATATAACAAGAGAATTGTGTTTTGCCAATTTATGACAAACCTGATTACAGTAATTCATTATTAATACCGCCTCGAAGAGAATCAATACATTTTGTGTACTTGAATACGGAACCATAAGACGAATGTTTGTTAGAAAGGAAATAATGAAGGACGATTTTTAGCAGGTACTATTGTTCGACCAAAAAATAAACTATACAACTGAAAAATAACATCAATCCTATTTACACGAAACCATACCGTTTAACACAAGCTTTAAAGCCTGAAATAAATAAACAGATAAGAAAAATGCTTAAAGATGATATTACAGAAGAATCTGCTAGTGAATGATCTAGTCCCATACTACTAGTTGACAAAAATGGCGTTTAGTTTCGAAAACTAAATGAAAATATTGTAGATGATAAATTTCCGTTGCCGAACATCACTGATATTCTTGATTCATTATCAGGTTCTATATATTTAGATTTACATTAAAGGCTATTATCAGATGAAACACAAACGAAAGCCGAAATTATACTGCATTTTCGACTAGTACAGGACATTATCAATTAAAACGTCTACCAATGGGGCTCAAAACTTCTTGTAGTGCTTTTAGTAGTCATGTCAATTGCTACGTCAGGATTAACTTTCGAGAAGTGTTTTATTTATTTGGACGATTTAATAATTTTTGAACGAATTAATAATTTTTGGAAGATCCTTAACTATTCACAACCAAAATCTAGTAGATGTTTTCGAAAGATTGAGAAAGGTAAATTTAAAATTGAATCCTACTAAGTGCGAATTTCTAAAGAAGGAAATTCTGTATCTTGGTCATTTAGTGTCTGCCAACGGTGTCTCACCTGATCCAGAAAAGACCCGAGTTTTGGAGCATTATCCTGTCCCTCAAAATGTAGACGAAGTTAGAAGGTTTGTTGCATTTTGCAACTACTATAGGAAATTCGTACCCTCTTTTGCAACAATTACTATGCCTTTGAATCGTTTACTCATGAAAAACGCACCATTTGTTTGGACTTCAGAGTGTCAGAACACATTTAATTTTCTAAAAACTTCATTAATAACACCCCCAATACTTCAATACCCCGATTTTTCTGAATCAAATGAATTCATGTTGCAAACAGATGCGTCTGATATAGCTGTAGGAGCAGTTTTGTGTAATAAAAATATGAAACCAATCGCATACACTAGTAGGCCATTAAATAAAGCAGAAAAAAATACCCAGTCATCCAAAAAGAATTAACAGCAATTGTGTGGGCAGTAAAATATTTTAGACTATACCTATTTGGCAGGACTTTTACCAAAACGACAGTAAATCAAACCTTCGATTTACTTATTTAGAATGAAAGATCCGTCTAGTCGGTTGATAAAGTTTCGATTAATTCTTGAAGAATATGATTTTAGAATATTTTATGTGAAAGGTAAAGAAAATGTTGTGGCTGATGCACTGTCTAGAACTTGTATAATGAGTGAGTTAAAGAATATGAAAGAACAAGTCTTGGCTGTGACAACTAGAGCGCAAAAGAGAAGAATGGAAGAGGATGTAAACAAGAAAGGGGTTGTGACTAATATGACACTGACGAGTGGCATGATCAACTAAGAGTCGTGGAATTATTAAGACAACCGTATTGATTCTATTGAAATGAAACTAGTGAAAGGAGATATTATAAAAGGATTTAGAAAAAAAGACTTAGACAAGGAAGAACGACATTGTTTTATTTTTGTGCCAAGTAAAATGCTATTGTGTATAAACCTTGAATTTAGATTGCACCTCTCGCGAGCCGAATTTGCAACTAAATTAAAAGAGTTTTGTGAGATAATAAAAGTAAAAGAACTATGCATAGTAAAAGATGATAAAAAGAAGAATTTATAAAAAGGTTAATGTAATTAAGACATTAAATGAGTGGACCAGTCCTCGATATATGTGTTCTAAAAGGAAATGAGAATTTATTTTGAATGATTATCATTTACTACCTACCAGTGGGCATGCTGGAATAAGTAGAATGGCTAATAACATAAAAGAAGATATTATTGGCTATATTAGATGCGTATATTCGAAAATTTAAAAGTAAATGTAAGATGTGTCAGGAAATATAGTAGGTATACCAAACAACCAATGACTATAACTACAACGGCGTCGACTGCGTTTGAGAAAGTTTTTCTTGATCTTGTGGGTCCCTTGGACAAGGATGAGTACGGTAATTGCTATATTTTAACAGTCCAATGTGAATTAACAAATATAGAGGCATACCCATTACCCAACAAAGAAACACTTACTGTGACGAAAGCTTTTGTAAATAATTTTATCCTAAGATTCGGTACACTTAGTTCCTTAGCTACTGATAGGAGAACTGAATTTATTTCAAGTTATGGAACAGGTGTGTAGCTTATTAAATATAGAAAAGTTGACGTCAACTGCACACCACCATCAATCAATCGGTTCGCTTGAGATTGCTCATAAGCATTTAGGGACATTTCTAAGAACTTATAGCACCAATACGGGCTATTCGTGGTCTCATTGGATTCCATTCTGGTGTCATAGTTTTATTTATTTACACACATACAACATACACAATCATTACAGGGTGAGCCAACGATACAGTATGATATGCCATTTTAAGGCTCACTCAGCGAACATGAAAATAAATCAGTTCGGTCCGACATAGTGTTGATTACACTGTGTGAGCGCGCACGGCGCCGCCAGTAACAACGGCCCCCGCCCCGCGCTTCCGTCCATCGCATTCAGTCGCACCACCTCCAACACTCGGCTTGTGTCCTACCCCTCATCACCTTCAACACGTACGCAGCGAGCGACTTCTCTTTGACTACGAGCTTGTACCCTACCATACCGAGTAAAAATAGAGTAAGATACAACAAGGGATAGCCCGGGTACACTCCAAATTGCTTTAAGTATAAGAATCTAATAAATTTATTTTGGACCCGCTCTAACATATATTTGTATTTGGCTTCATGAGGAGCCCAAATGACGGCGTTACACTCTAAGTGGCTCCTTACGAGTGCCTCAGAGCCCCGACATTTGTGAAATTATTTGCAAGACGCATTATCAATCCGAGATTACGGTATGCCTTTATGCAAACATTACTTACATGTAATCTAAAGTTTAATTCTGCAGTGAAATGTACACCTAGGTCTCTAACCTCCGTTACTCTATGAAGCAGCTATGAAGCTATAATACTTGTGTAAACATTCAGACAAAATACACACCATTTGAACTTGTATTTGGCAGGCCATGTTTGCCTAGTAATTTAAAGCAAGACGTGGTGGAACCACTTTATAATTCTGATAATTATTGTTTAGATTTAAAATATAAGTTACAGGTAGCCTTAAGAGATGCAAGACATAATTTGATAGTTTGTAAAGAAATAAAGAAAAACAAATATGATAAAACATGTAACCCTGTATTCTAAGTGAGTAAGTATGATAATGATGAACTTATTTTAACTAAAAATGAATGTGCTCGTAAATTAGATTATATTTTTGATGGACCTTTTAAAGTCTTGGAAGATTTAGGAACAATTGTTAAGAATTTTAGAAATAATAAAGTAGATATAGTGCATAAGGATAGAACCAAAAGGTTCATTGAGTAGGTTGTAGTGTAGCCCCCACGACAGTATATATTAGTGTTAAAAGTAGAGAGTTAGTGTTTAAAGAGCGAATAAGTTTAAAGCAGTATAATTAAAGTTCTAGTACCACCAACACGTCTCTATTCACATTACATGGCGACCCTGCCAGGATTTTAGAAATAAACTGTAACCTGTTTGTGGTTATGTGTTAAGTACGCTGAACTTTTTTTTTCTCTCTTTTTTTTATCCGTCCCCGAAGTGAAGTAGCATTACAATGCTAGTATATAAGTTAAGTTACTGATTTATGTAGGACAGTCATCAATGCCGTAAAGATGGTTCGCGGCCCGCACGATCTCCCGCGAGGCGGCGAGCCTCCTTGCTGGATTGCCGCCATGGGATCTGGAGGCGATAGTCCTCGCGCGCCTGCACGAATGGCGCGCGGAGGCACTATGCCGGAAACCCGCTGCCGCGGCAAGTTGTCGCGCAGCGGACAGACTCCGGCATGATCTCAGCGACATGGAGAGCGACTGTCGCAACCCGTGCTGGGCACGCCACTATAGCGGCGATAAGACCCTCTTTGAGGGTGGCTTGGAGACGCCACGGTGTCCTCACCTTCCGCCTGACGCAGGTCCTCACCGGACGGTGTGTTCAGGAGGTTCCTGCACCGAATCGGGCGGGAGGAAACGCCAGGTGCTCCCTGCGAGGATCGACCGGAGGACACGGTGGAGCACACCGTGGAGGTGTGCCCTGCTTGGGCGGAGCACCGCCGTGTACTCGTAGCGGCGATGAGCGGCGGCGACCTCTCGCGTCCGGCCCTGGTCGAAGCCATGGTCCGGAGCGAGACGGAATGGATGCCGTCACCACCTTCTGCGAAGCAGTGATGCTAGCGAAGGAGGTGGCGGAGCGGGAGAAGGAAAGAGCAACAGCTTTCCTTCCCGCCGCCGCGGGAACGCCCCGGGCGTCGGGGCTACGTCGTGGCCCCTGACCACCGTAGCGCGGACCTGTGGACGGCGAGCAATGGTAGCTCGCCGTCCGTCCGTCTAACGACGACAGGCCGTGTCGACGGCGCGTTTTGTTCCACGCGCGCCTCAAAGAGCTGTCAGCAGCGTGAAGGGGCCCGCAAGGACCGACGCCTGCCGGGGCTGCGGGCTGTTCGAAAGAGATACCGCAGCTCCGGAACGTAAGGGCACTGAAGGAACACGGATGGTTTTAGTCAGTAAAGTCTGACCTCCTTCCGCTCCACCCACAGCGAAGGCGTCATTAGATGATTTTCCATCCGCAAAAAAAAAAAAAAAAAAGGACAGTCATCAATGAATCATCTTGATCAAGCGCGTGTTTAATTCAAACCTCAAAATATTACACTACATTTTGAGGCGATGGATATGTAATGTCCATGAACCACTCCGCACATCATATTCAGTAATTTTCCCGATAGACATTTTAGCACACGTAATAAATTCTTGTCCGCCACTATAGTACTTCGAGAAATGAATGAAATACAATAACGTCCGATCGCAACCGTATTTATTTCGAGACTGTTCTAAGACCATCATTCGCAGTGTTACGTACAATTACATTTACACCCACATACATAAATATTTATGTGGTTATTGTGGTACTACAGATCATAACTGTTATATGATGTCCAGCTGGCCGATTTCAATATTTTGCAACGCACGAGATATTACAGCGACCCCGCTGACCTAGTCAAGTTTATTTTCTACAATCATTAATGCTAATAGAATACTATAAAAATTAATGAAATCAGCGTTTTCAAATGACTTATCATTGAAAATCAACCTAGCTAATTCCGTAGGTGACGTTTTTTAAATATGATTTAATGCTATGCGATAATAGGAGACAGGAAAACGCACTGATCGAGATAACAACACGATCGCACGTAGAAAGCAACATTTAGTGTTCTTGTACAAATGTTGACTCCGACTGAAATTTGGGCAGTTAAAGCTAGGTACTTTGACCAATAAGCCACACATTATTATTATTTTTTAGCTTATAGTTGTGGGTTGCCCTCCAATAGTGTAGTGTAGCCTGTAGTGTAGTGTAGCCCACTACAGGTATATATTAGTGTTAAGGTAGAATAAGTTTAAGCAGTATAATTAAAGTTCTAGTACCAACAACGTCTCTATTTATATAACACCTTTCCTATATTACATGGCGACCCTGCCAGGCGGTGCGCTGCGACAATGCATGCGCATCGCCGGACCTATTTAAAATTTAAAAGTAAATATAAATATTATAAAATTAAATAATGAAGTCAAACGATTGACAAAAAAATAATATTAGAACGGAATGGACGCAATACCGGATGTGACGAAAAATAAATAAATATGAATACAAGAAGAGGCCACTAATAATATGATAGACGCTGACTGAAAAATTAAAAAGTATAATGTACTCGTTTATGAAGTAATATAATGTATATGTATAAAAGTACTATGAAGGCAGCTAAGAAAGAATGAGGATAATAAAAAATGTGTTTTTTATATAATGACCAAAGACCAAAATTATTCAAGAAACGGCAGATTAATTTAAAAAGGAAAGAAGCGGTTATAATCTTGAAAGCTTCGTCCAGAACTAGAAGAATGTCAAAATTGAGCTAAGAAGAACAAAGAAGAAAATTTGAGGTAACATCGAATCAGCGTATTTTTTGTCATTTCCTTTTAAGATTTCTTTAAAAAGTTTTAACTATTATAAAAACAGTTATCTTTTTAATATTTTGTATTTAATATAATATGGTAAAGTTGAGTTTATTAATCAGATACTTCACGATTTAATTGATATTTTAATATATTTATTAGTGTATCTAAAAAAAATCGAAATGCAATATTAAAAATTAAGTTACGTTTTAAGCACTCATGTATGTATTATGGCACAAAACGATTTTATATTAAATTTTATTCAGTTATTGTTCATTGTTTTATATTATTTTTATTACTGGGTCCTGCAAAAACGAATGAAATAATATAGGTAGTAGATTACATTTTTACGTACTTAAATTTACCATTCTTTATCATCAATTAATTTTTCGTTTAGTTAAAATAACACTGATGATATATTTCGTTGTGGTTTTTTCTATAGTAAATTTTATTTAAATGTAAGTATTCAATTTGAAAAGGGTTAAAAACAATTCGGTATTATTAATAAGTGTTAGTTTTTCTTTTCTTTTATAAAGGCAGTGAACCTTAAAGTTATATAATAACCTACTTAAAAATTAAAATTGTTCTTTTGAATGTTTAAATTTTTTAATGTTTTGTTGTGTAAAGTTGATAGGTGTTATAGTGATTATTCAATTATTTTCTGTAAACGATATAGTAAATATCATACTTCTAGCAATCTTTTTCGATCCAGGTAAAAGTAATGTACCTAACTATCTAAAATTCTGTATATTTAATTTTACTTGTATCCATATATGTATGTAATAATAACATTGTACAAGTTATGTTAAAATTAGGTGATCATAATACGATGTAATCGCAAACGTTTTCTGTAGTTTTATTACCTAACTTATTTGTGTGGATTATGAAAATATTTACTCCGTTTAATACGATTTTGAAACTACATAATTATGTTATGTATACAATTAATTAATTTAAATTTTGTTGTGCCCATATTGTTAGCCTCAAACCCTGACTGACAATGATATAACTAAATATTATACGAGACTATATGATATAATTTATAAAAGACGTAAGTAAATTTACGTCTTTTATAAATTATATCATTGACGGCTCCGTGGCGCAGTGGCTTAGCAATGAGTTGCAGCGCTAAGGGCCGCGGGTTCGAATCCCGCACGGAACAAGTATTTGTATGGCCTACAAATAATTGTTCCGGGTCTGGATGTTTGTCCTTGTGAAATTTATGTATGTAAACTGCCTCTACGATACAGGAGAAAATCCTAGTGTGGAGGTAACGTTTTTTAAAAAGAATAAAAAAAAAAAAAAGAATAAAAAAAAAATTTATGGATAACTTAAGGGATACATAATTATGAATGAAAAATATTGATCGAAATATAAGAAAAAGTGCGACATAGGTAAAGAAAAATTATCGGAGGTTTGCATATTCACATACAATCGGCCTGATCAGCTGAGAGTTTGGAAAACCTAATAACCGATTAATTTTTAAAATCTGTTCGGATTAGATAAAAACCGGAATGAGTTCTAACTATTGTTATTGAATGAAATGAGAATTTATCAAGAATTTTATAGGAATATTGTCCTTTATCTTGTACATGTATGTACGCCGAGCCGTGTACGTGAAAGTATTGGTGCAATTAAATAATAAATTATATGAGCTGAAATGCTATATATGTAAAGAAGTGAATGAAATAATATTAGTCATTGTCTTGATCATGTATGTACGCGAGCCGTGTACGTGAAAGAAGTGACACAAATATTTAATGCATAGCTAAAATGCAGAAAAGTAAAATGGAAAATAAGTAATGGTTAACCAAGAATAAAGTAAATATATGAAGTAAAATGAAGTATTGATATACGAAAACAATATATGAAAATGAGAAGAGTATTATTATTGTTCGGAGTAGAAAAGTCATATAATGACAAGATGATTTAAGTGACTAAATGAATTAATACCTAAGTGGCTGAGTTAAAACTTAACGCTAACAACACAACAAACAACAACGCTACAACTTAATTGTGGAAAAAAATATAAGAAAATATGTAAACGTATGTAAACGTTTAGCATTAATATACTGTGATGTAACAATGTACAAGATTGTGACCTCGACATTAATATGGGACAGGGGGATCTGGCCACCCGACCTACCCATAGAATATACTACCTATTTTATTTTTGTAATTTACATTCATAATAGACATAACTTTTATATTTATTTTAATAAGAAAAACAATGTATTCGTTTAGTTTTATTTTTTGTCGGTGGGAGGTGTGGTAGTGGCTCCCATTACAGTATATATTAGTGTTCAGGTAGAATAAGTTTAAGCAGTATAATTAAACTTCTAGTACCAACAACACGTCTATTCATATAACACCTCCTATGTTACAAAACATAAAAATCTACAATACTATAATAATTTATTTGGACACGTTTTACAATAAAGAACAAACATTTTGATGCAAGAGACGTGTGTTCCAAGTGCAGTTGGTTCGCTCTCTGGCGGAGCGCTTGCGTATGCGTCGGCTCGCAAACGGAACCGGTCCGTGCTCAGTTACGTCACTGATAGGGAGGTACGTCACTACAAGCTGTTAGTACAATCAGATCACACTAAAGAGATGTGTAGAGGGGCTGTAACTGACCTGCATTCTCAGCTTGGCCAACAGCAGCTTGTGCAGTTCGTACTCGAGGAACGGCAGCTGGTCGGAGATGTCACGAGCGCCCGGCTCCGAGGCGGGCGGAGCGCGCCGCACTCGAGCCGCTAAGTTGGTCAATACACGAACGACGTTAATACACGAATGTTGCCAAACCACTAACAAATCGAATAAAACTATTTTTACAGATTTTATCACCTTTAATTTTTTTTTTCTAATTCCTGACGTTTTGGGTGCTTTGCAGCTGATTGATTTTCGGATGTCAAACTTAACCCAGAGTACCTTCAGCTTTTTAGATGCTGCAAACGCAAGCAATCCGTAAAAATAGTTTTATTCAATGTGTACTTACCGTTACAGCCAATTGAAGTCTACGTCATGTCAAGCGAGAAACAAATCAGGAGATGGGCAGCAGCGTCTTCCTAATAACGACTAAACATAAAAAACTGCGGTTGCCAACCAGCTTGCCAAGCTTGGCAGATATGGCAAATATTCTATCTATTGAGACTCAATCTATGGGGGACACCAATGTTCAGCAGTGGACTTTAATAGGCTGTAACGGCAATCTGTAGTGTTCGCGTAAATATAAGAAATCATATTAAATCACTAACACTATTACAACGGACTCTACTATCTTGTGACCCTACTACACACGTTTTAAAATATATGTTTCTTAATTACTTATATCCCTGCATGGAGAACCATGATTCTAGGTTTTAAGGTATTTCATCTTAGCCTTCTCGGATCACAACAACAGCGCACAAGCAGCCTTCTTTCCAGGGAGTTATTTACAGGTTTCCATGAGCTACAGTAGTAGAATCCGTTTGTACAGTTCTGGAATATTGTTCTTGCGCACGCCGCAACTACCTATAACGTATGTGACAGAGAGAGAGAGTTGAAATCATTCTCCCACTCTTTCCTATCAACTTCCAGTGAAAGTTGGCGAAGGAAAAGCGTTCCACTATTCGTCTGATCCAGGCCAATAAGCCCTACAACGCCGAGAGAAGTTTTACTGCAAAAATATGACTCATCGTTTGTGGCAGTGTAGGAGGCATTAAATGAAAATCTTAACATTTAGTTAGATTACTGCGATCGCTAAACTGCCTGCCAAGCATGACGGTTAAATCAAATCCTCCCTAACGTCTTTTATGAGCTGATGAAACACAATTTTCCGTCCAGATTGATAGCCAGTGCGGCCGTGGAAAGAAAAAGGGAGATCTCCCGCCGGGAAAAGTGATCGGCGGCCTGGGGAGCGGTTAACGCTCCTAGTGGTAGTTCGGAGCTATTCTATATTATACTGCTTTACTTCGGAACTTTGATAGCGCGACTTAGGCTTCGGTGCGTTTCGCTTTGTGGCGCGACAACAGCGCCGCCACACCCAGCATTGCCACTCAATACTCTTTTTTGCTTAATAGGGTAAGAAAGCCAGTATAGTTACAGGCTGTGAGCAATTTCACCTTAGTTCTCAGAGAAAATAATGCATAATGCATTATGAATGCTGTTGGAACGTTTATCACTCTAGTTGTTAGTCTTGTATGATGAGTTGTAACAATTGTTGTTGTAAATTTACTATAATAAAATACATATTTAAAAAAAAAACACTGAAAATTGACGACACACAAATCCAATTCTCATATGAAAAGGTATGGAGGCTTACCCACGGCAGTGACAGTGACCGCTTTAGTGTACGAGACCAGTCTGTTGGGTTTCGCGCAGGTTGCCAACAATACTGTAGGAACTCGAGCTCGTCTGAAATAAATTTCATATTAGGTCTTTACCTATGAAATTGCCGTTTTTTTATGAAATAAGTTTCTTCAACGTATTTTTTTTTCTATATTTTTTATTTCTATTAATCAAAGTGATCACTAGTGATCGGAATAGGTAGTGCAATTTGGTGACGTTATCCTAATATGGATATGCCTTTAAATCCCACTTAGTTGGAATTTAATACAATCAATTTAATTTAAAATTTTATATTTATAATTATAGAAAAATAAGTCCCGCTGGGTTTCTTGCTGGTTCTTCCCAGGACAGAGGTCTTTTTTCGAACCAGTGGTAATTAAACAAAAGAGTAACTTTCAATAAGTATTATTTATAATCTATATTGAATAAAAAAGTTTCTGTTTCTGTTATTAAAATTTAAAGTACTAAACTACCTGGTAAATGCATTGTTTATTGTTGCGATGCGGTGGTTGATTAGAGCGTAAAAGTCATTGTTTCTATGTGCGAGAGAAAGAGACAAAATGATATTTAGTAAGCGTTGTCACTTTCTTTTCTATTGTCCCCTATACAATTGGGATTTCGTATTACTTACGTTCCTTGGTTCGTTGAGTGCGTAAGTGGTGATATTGTGGTGACTGGTTTATTTAGACGATCCTTCTGCTTGATTTACGGACTGATCGGTCTTCTATTCACGACTATTTTGGCTAGTGTAAACGGACTTTAAGTTACTGTGACGATTTGGATTGTTATTGTTTGGACGAAGATGCCGGTAAGTTTTATTTTATTTTTCCATTAAGCTAAGGAGTAACTTAGGCTACTTTTATTAAAAAAAAGGAATAAGGGTTTCGTGCAGAAAAATTAAAACCCATTTATTTGATAGATTTAAGTGGACGAAGTCGCGAGTACAAGCTTGTTTAGCAATAAATTAGGGCTGACTTTTATAAATAACTTTGTTAAATTTTATTGTTCTTTATTATTCTGGTAAAAATATACGGACAAGTAATTTTTTTTGATGCAGATATGGCGTGGCAGTCTGCAAAGGAAACCGTACATCGATGGATTGAACATTATCCTGAACTATTCTTCGAATCAACAAACCACACTATTTACTGTAGCAACGTTGGGTGTCGAAAAAGTGTCATTAAAAGACACGTCAATGGAGCTAAACCAAAGGAACTCTTCCGAAGCCCCAAGATTTTTATTTTAAGTTCATCGAGTTTCTTATTCTCTGTAACATTTCGTGGTCTCAAGTAGAAAACCAGCATTTAAAAACTTTTTCGAGCAGTACATTTTTGTCCCTGCGCTAATCGTCCAACACTACCAAGCGAGTCAGTGCTTAGAAAAGTTTATCTGGACAAATTCTTCCAAAACTTATACAATTTATACACAGTGAAACAACAAAAATATTATACGAAAACAAAGCATTGAAAATGACCTTGGTTTTATTGATACCAATTTTAGTATTATCGAATTAGCTCTGACCCAAATGCAAAAGCGCGATTTATCTTTAATAGAAAGTTTGGAAATTTTCGATATGGTAAGGTTAGCTATAGCTTGAAGTTCGTGTTCACAGATTAGAGAAAAATTTGAAGTAGTCATCAGGACTTATTCAGAACAAATTAGTAACAAAACTGCTACCAATGACATGATGTTTTATAAATTTGCTTCACTGAGATTAGTAGAAGTTGAACTATCATTTTCCACATATAAATGTATTTTAGATGTAAAAACGAATAGACCGAAGATTGAAATATTTAGAGAAAATAATTGTAATTGTTTTCATTTATATAAGTAATATTGTTGAAAATAAATGTTTAAAAATGCAATCTGAGTTTTATTAATACTTGTAACCTTACCAAGGTTAATATAATATACAGTAACAAAGCCATTTTTGTCAATCTGCGTAACGCATAAGCAAGCAATAATTAATCAGGGAACTTTCTATTAACTCAAAACGATAGTTTAGTAGTAAGTAGGTATCACACAGTAACAATTGTGCAAATCCGGGGCCCACACCTTAAAAACTACTAGAAAACTTATCTCAATTTATTAAAAAAAATACAGTTGCTATTTTATACAAAAAGTATTTAGAAGTATTTTAAAAAACTAAAAATTTAAATCTAAAAAAGTTTCGAACATATTAATATTTTCGTAACTTGAATACTCAATAACTGTTACGAGGGTGACACTGAAAGTTCTTAGAAAATCAAAAACTGAACAAACTAGCAAGTTATTAGTTTTATTATATCTTTGAAAATAGTAATATTATTATGTATTATTAACATCAATACATCGCTGCATCCGATGGAACCACTGAGAAAAGCACTTGCCCACTCGTCCTTAGGGGTCTTCGATGGCATTTGAAACGCAGCCACTGCTTCCTCGGCGTCCATAAAACGTTTTCTCGAAGTTTTTTTTATTTTCGGAAATAAATAAAATCGCAAGGTGCAAGGTCGGGGCCATAGGGCGGGTGAGCCAGTAATTCCACGTCTGACGTCGCCAAGTAGTCGATCGTTTGCTTGGCGGTGTGCGACGAGGCGTTGTCGTGGTGAAGGAGGATCCTACTGCGAGGTCGTTTCTCCCAAACTTTTCCAAGACAAGTGGCAAACAATTGTTAGTGTACCACTCTGCAGTAACTGTTTTTCGATCGTCTAAAACAATTGTTGCATAATGACCTGTCCTTCCGAAGAACGAGGCTACCATCTTTTCCTACGCTTCGACCTCTATTCACTTTAGTTGGCAACTCGGAAGGAAACACCCAGACAGCAGACTGTCTGAATAAATCCAGCTTTCGTCGCCCGTAAGTATGTCGAACACAGCATTTGGAGTCACCTCCGTTAAATCTTTGAACCATTTCACGACACCAATCAACACGACTGAGTTTTTGGGCCTCTGTCAAATTATGAGGTTACAAAACTTCCTGACCGCCAAATGTTCATAGAGGTGCACTTGACTCATACCGATGCCTAAGCTTGTCCGAATCTGCTAATAAGTCACTCTTTTGTTAGTCTCTATCATACGCCGCAGAACACTGATGTTATCTTCAGTCGTCGCCGTAGAAGGCTGTCCCTCACGCAAATCATCGGTGAGATTAGTGCGACCACGTTTAAACTCATTAAACCAGTTGTAAACAGTGGCACGAGATGGGGCTTCATCGTGAAACAATCAAGTCTATCATAACTTTTCTGTTGACTTAAAGACATCGAAAGTCATAAAAATCATTGTACGAAAATTTTCTCGCGTTAAATTTTTGCTGCCATGACACAGACAATTTTCAATTTGCCACAAATCAAACAAGTGACAAATTAATAAAATACACAATAATACCAGAGTTTCATTTTTAAAATTTGAACTTATTTTTTTATTATATCGTTTACAAGCGGACAGTTCTGAAAACTTTCAGTGTCGCCCTCGTATTATTAAACGGAAAAATCATCAGAATTAACCCCAATTGATCTCAATTTTCATAATTTTGTAAATATTAACTATATATTCGAAATATTTGAAATTTTTTAACAGTTCCAAAATATCTGTGTTTAAAACAAGATGGAAAACATAGTCTAAAGTGGGTACCAGTCGTAGAGCCTAAGAATATATTTATGCCGCTGTTGCATATAAAATTAGGCCTTATGAAACAATTTGTGAAAGCTCTGGATCAAAATTCTGGAGCTTTCGAATATTTAAAGGGATTCCTTCTCAAATTATCTGAATTTAGGTCCGAAGTAAAAACGGGTTTTACAATACTAATGAAAAACAAGCCTGGAACAGTCTTAAAGAAGTAGTGAATGGTTTTCTCGGAAACGACAGAGCTGACAATTATAAAGAGTTGATTGAAACTATACTTGAAAGCTTTAAAATTATGGGCTGCAGAATGTCCCATAAACTTCATATGTTACACATTCAACTGAACCAATTTAAAGATAATATGGGTGCCTACTCAGAGCAGGAGAGCGTTCACAACTTGGTGATGGATTTTGAACGACGTTACCAAGGGCTGTACAACGGAAATATGATGGGAGATTATATTTGGGGTTTAATACGAGAAATTCCATAAAAGCATGAGAAAATCACTAAAAAATTATGTTTGAACTTGATTTTTATAATTTTATTTGTATGCGATTACTAATCATTATTCTTGAATTAAAAAGACTCGAAGGTTCAGCAAAATTTTCGAATTGAAATTTATGATAAAATGATGAAACAAATTAGTCATTTTTCTAAAATTCAAACATTCCTCTGATTTCTACAAAGCAAACTTTGATCAAGAATTTTATTTTTCCCTTTATTAGTGACGAAGAAAACCAAAATTTGACAATCAGAAGTCAGACCAAAAATCGTGTTGAGCTGTGTGATAGGTGTTGCGTTCGTTTGTAGTATTCGTTCGTAAATGTCGTTGATGTTGCGTCACATGAGTAAAGAAACCGTACAGAGGCAAAGTTTCTAAGGAGCTGTCAAAATTGTTACCTATTTTGGTAGGGTTGTCACAATAGGAGAAGACAAATTAAACAAAACAATATCTTTCATATTATTGCATTGTCACTGAAATTACGGTATACAGAATTTCAACTCAATCAGACATCGGGAAGTGGTTCGAATCTTACTTGCAATATGTGAACTTAACCCACATACCTACTACATACTAACGGTTACCAACCCACCCACATACCTACAAATGTTTAGTAAAAGCTTGTAATAACAATAAAAGGTAAAACCACACTTCTTATTTAAAATAGGATTATACAATAAAACAAAGGTTGAAAAAGTAATAATCAAATATTTACTTACCTACTACTCCTTGGGATATTTAAAGTATGATATATTTTAATTTTTTCTAGTATTATTCATACACACAGTACAATAAACAACCATTATTAATAATACCACGTTTTACATTAAAATATTCAAACTCGCAACTAACAAAACAAACAACGTGCGTCGCACTGACCCTGAGATTGTTGTCCACTGGCTGTGCCAGCGAACCGGTTTTTCCAGTCTCGCAGCGTACGCGACAAGCGGCCAGTGGTCACGCACATGCCCTGCGTTTGTTGTGCAACCGATTCGCGCGGTTGAATGAAGCTTGCCTCTGTACGATTTCTTTACTCATGGTTGCGTG
>JAGSMP010002423.1:0-58595 GCA_029286625.1 Parnassius orleans | reverse complement strand
AATCTTACTTGCAATATGTGAACTTAACCCACATACCTACTACATACCAACAGTTACCAACCCACCCACATACCTACAAATGTTTAGTAAAAGCTTGTAATAACAATAAAAGGTAAAACCACACTTCTTATTAAAAATAGGATCATACAATAAAATAAAGGTACTTGAAAAGTAATAATCAAATATTTACTTACCTACTACTCCTTGGGATATTTAAAGTATGATATATTTTATTTTTCTAGTATTATTCATACACACAGTACAATAAACAACCATTATTAATAATACCACGTTTTACATTAAAATATTCAAACTCGCAACTAACAAAACAAACAACGTGCGTCGCACTGACCCTGAGATTGTTGTCCACTGGCTGTGCCAGCGAACCGGTTTTTCCAGTCTCGCAGCGTACGCGACAAGCGGCCAGTGGTCACGCACATGCCCTGCGTTTGTTGTGCAACCGATTCGCGCGGTTGAATGAAGCTTGCCTCTGTACGATTTCTTTACTCATGGTTGCGTGCCGCTTGAGCCGTGATGGTCTTATACATCATTTGTATCATTCTACAATCAGTACATCATCCAGAAATTGAGCAGGAGGCAAAGTCTGATGCCGTGCCCAATCCAAATACCATATAACTGTTATAACATGGGCATAGCATCCTACCGTTCGACGGCCGACAATACAATAATTGCAACAATTATTTTAAATTGCACTTCTACCAGTATCATTGCCACTAATTATAATATATATAAAATATAGTTTACGACTGATGTGTCAACTTGCGATTCACATGACAGGGGCCTAGCTTCCTGTATAGGACATAGGACAGTTACTATACTCTTTGGCCCTAGCTGTCAGATACGATGTTGCCACTTAACAGACATAAAATCGATATCGATTTTTTATTCGATTAATAATTTAATAAAAAAGAATAATCTTTGAGGCGCTTTAAGTTCTGCACGCTTTTTAAAATATGTTTTCTTATATTTATTTAAATTCTATTTTAAATATATTTTTAAGAACAGATAAGAATAACAGTTAAATTGTGCAGTAGTGTTTTTGTTATGCTCTAAAGAAGTTAATAGTAAATCTACTAGCAATTCGATTGTTTAATTATCATAACATCATAATAATTATCGAAAAATAATATTAACATTATAATAATGACACCATAAAAAAAAGAACGAAAAAAAGAGAATCGATTTTTTAACGATATTTGTAATTGGCTACAGTTTTATCTTTTCGGTACTTTTTTTTGTACAAAAATGTTGCGATCTTGTTTGGATAAATGAATACCGCGATAAATAAACGTAAAAAAAAATATGTATTTTTTTAACAAATGCAAATTGTTGAGCGCTTCATGGCCAAAATTGGGCATTTCCATTTTGTTACAGTTAATAATAAATAAATACTTGAAACTAGAAATTATGAATTAAAATATCTAATAAAATCTGATAACACAAAAGTTTTTTCTAATTATAAAAACTGATACAAGAATTTGAATGGTCACCTCTTCCTAATAAGGAGGATTTGGCAAGTATGAACCTCTTCACGCTTTGCCAATCCGCTTTTTTCGGTCATTTTACTACATTATTTTCCCCTTTAGCGAATTCTATAAGATTTTGAAATATAATGAGAAAATGTTTCACCTGTTCTTATCCGTGTTGAATGTTCTCAATATCCTGATTTAAATAAAGGATATTGGATAGAAGAAGAGATAGACAAGTTGCGTTGGGATATTATAGGATTATCTGAGGTCCGAGAGAGGTGTACACGGTAATCCTCGAATCCGGCTACTTGTTCTATCACCGATGGATGACCATCTGTCCCAAGGAGGTGTTGGATTTATCGTCCACATTGGGAGTGTGTCGACGAGGGGGTTGCGTACCTTATACTCAGAATCACCAAACGGTATTTGCTGAAGGTCATCGCGCACTACCTCGGCACATCCTGATAAGGAGGTGGAGGAAATGTATGAGGATATTTTTGAGCCATGCTTTCCTACAAAACCCACATGGTTTTAATGGGAGACTTCAACGCAATACTAGGCACAAGAGGAACGGTGAGCTGAAAGTAAGGAAATTCGGAATAGGGCAACGGAATCCAAAGGGCCAGCAGCTTGCCAAATTTATGGAGAAAGAGGGACTCTTTATGATGAACTCTTTCTTCCAGAAGGGGGCCTACAGGAAATGGACCTGGTCGAGCCCCGACGGTTTGATTTGACTTTATTATGATGACTAGACGGCAACTGTTCAGTGATGTTTCAGTGATCGCAAAGGCGAAAACTGGTAGTGATCACCGAATGGTTAGAGCCAAACTGAACCTAAAGGTTAAATTGGAGATGTCTAGTCTAATGAAGTCAACGTTCTTTCCCCCTCGTGTTCTAATCCAAAGTCCCGAAACCTTTCAGTTCGAGTTACAAAACCGTTTTGAAGTGCAATGCAGTGGACGATATGAATGACAAGCTCGTGAAAGTCCATGTGGTTGGTGCTAAGTTCTGCAAGACCCGTCACAGAAGGACACAAAAACTCTCCGATCACACACTTAATCTCATTGCTGTTAGATGGAAAATGAACTTGCAGTCTTCAGCAGATTTTACAGAATACAGTCAACTGAACAGACACAATGCATGCGGCGGGATTTACGCAACTTCAATACAGATAGTGTTGAAGAAAGAATCGAGTTTAACTAGCTTCTGCTCATCCATTCCCATTCTAATGTCATCTGTGACTTTTATCAAGGCAGTTGTAGTACTGTGACCTGCGCGAAAGCCTGACTGATATTTATTCAGCAGGGTATGTTTGGTTATGAACATAGAGATTTGCTTGTGAACATAGGCTTCCAGAAATTTAGATAGGTATGGCTAAATTGAAATTGGTCGAAAATGGGTAGGTAATGAGGGGTATAGGTATTTTAGGAAGTGGTCGCAGAAATGCTTTTTCTACTGAGTAGAATATTAGTCTGAGTCAAGGAAATAGTTTACGATATGTGTGATTGCAGGTAAAAGGCACACAAAGATTATGGATAGCATAACCTTACTAACCTCATCGCAAACCACAACCTTGGGCTTAATAGCTAATACTTATTTCTGAATCTCATCCTCAGTCACAGGTAATAAGTGAAAAAAAGGAAAAGGAGGAGAAGGCATGGATTCATCATAACCATTACAGCCCTTCACAAGTCCACTGCTGAACACAGGCCTCCCCCAAGGAATGCCACAAAGCACGGTCCTGAGCCAACTGTACCCATCGACTTCCTGCATGTCTTACCAGGTCGTCACTCCATCTAGTGGGGAATGGATTGAATGGAAGCTATTGTTGTACAAACTGTGGGATCCAAGGAAGAAGTGGAGATAAAATGATGATTTATTGGATCTGCGTGATTTAGGACCATGGTCAGATGTAACGGCCTTAATAATAATACCTAGTGTTTTAAGAAATTTCACACATCGGCGTTCGGAGAGTTTGTAATATTACTATGGATATAACGGCATTTAGCTTTTCTGATTTCATTAGCACGATGGAAAATATGAATTGAAATGATTCTCAATTTCAATTCATATTTTCCATCGTGCTACAATATTAACGTACCGAACAGTAGCCGAAGCCGAAATCACTGCACTGAGGCTTAAAAATAACCTAACATTTGAGTTCCAGCATTTTGGAATGGATATTGCCATTTATTATTTTATTTTATTTTATTTGGAAGAACAACAGCTATCGTAATTAGAATAGATAATAGTAATAACTACAGTAAGCCAATTAAAGGTCCTCAATAGTAGATGTATTTACAACAGTGATTAACGCGATTCAACACTCTCAAGTAACATTAGTAACATAAATATACCAAATGAGGGCTTAATATAACATGTTATATGCAAATAAAATAAAAAATAATCCACAAATATAAAATACTAAAACGTTAGTTTTGTGACAAACGTATTAATATCTCATTTGTAGCTACCAAAAATTAAGAAGATATGCGAACCGAGAGACTTTTGAAAATTAGGTATTTGAAGAAACTATCGCTGTTACCAGTGAGCGCTCGGCGTCTCATAAGGACAACTGAGATCCGACTGAATAGACTAAGAAAAGGCATAATTCAAGGATTAGTTTCTCACCATATCCTCCTCCAATATTAGACCATTTAAAAGATATTTCATAAACGAAATAAGAATACACTGTCTCTATGTTTTTTTTCAGTATTAGCTATCAAATTTGAACACTAGGCCCTGTTGAAAGCGGTCTAAATACAATTTAAGCATTTCGTAAGGGTGCTATATAAAGAGAATAAGTGCTTTATATTTATTTTGGTCATTCAGTCAGGGGTCATTGTGAAGCGTGCACGCGACCCCTGCCAGCCCTTTCAGGGCTGCACCTACACAGCTGCACCCATGCTAACGAGGTTAGGGCGTCCCCCAAGGCGACGCACACCAGCTAGTCCCCGTTGGTGTGGAATGCAGCGCGTGCAGCGGCGATGGGACCGCCACCCGTCACGCACAGCCCGACACGGCGGAAGGTGGAGGACGGAGGCAGAGTTGCACGTGGAATGTTAGAGGAAGCATGAAAGATAAGACGAATGAGTTGATTGAAATAATGAAAGAAAGAGAATTAGATGTCGTGTATGTCAGAGACCAAACGGAAGGGCAGTGGAGAAGAGCTCTGGCGGGGCGTTAGCTCTATGGTCCGGAGTCCTGGAGAGCGAGAGCGCCCGCCGGGAGTGGGTGCTGCTGTCGTCTCGGTTGGTCGACGTTATGACTGAATATAAGATTGTGAACTCAAGACTCTCTGTTCGCTTTAAATTGGGACTGACGAAGTTATTCCTTTTAGCTGTTTATGCCGGTAGCTTCGTCGTCCAGGGCTGAGCTGGAGGAGTTTTGGGAGAATGTAAGAGAAGTTCTAGATTTGGCTAAGGGAAACGAAAGAATTGTTGTATGTGGTGATTTGAATGGATGGTTGGTACCGCTCGACCAGGGTACGAGTCGGTGCTTGGAAGTTTGGCGACAAAAGGGTAATGATGCTGGCAAGTTTATACTGGCGGTATGCAAGGAAAGGGTCTTCGTGACAAACACTATGTTTAATCACAAGAAAATCCATATGTATACTAGAGAAAGTAAGAATGAGAGAAGTATGATCGATTTGTTCTGGTGGATGACCGACCGCGAAAACAGGTGATGGATACGCGAGTGTTCAGGGTGCTGACCTCAGAACGGATCACTATCTAGTGATTACTAGATTTAGGGTCTGTTCGCGGGTTGGCGCTACCGGACGGCGGTAACAGAACCACAGTCGGTCTGTCGCATCCGAAGTTGGAAGCTTCAGGAAGCAGATACTAGGGACAAATATCATGCGAGGGTAGCCGAAAAGCTTGACACCATCGATGGCAGAAGTGAATGTGTGGAGAGAACATGGCAGAACCTTAGGGATGGAATGGTAAGTGCAGCGGAAGAAGTGTGTGGAACAATAAAAAGAGGCAGTAAAAGAAGAGAGATGCATGGTGGAATGACGAAGTGAAAGAAGCTGTAAAGAAGAAGAAGAAAGCATGGTTAGACTATTTGGCCTCTAGTAATGATAAGGATATGAGAGAGAAGATGAAAGAAAGATATAAGCTGCAGAAAGTTCACACGAAAGCATTGATTGAGGAAATGCGTGAAAGGTGTAGAATGGAAGCGGACAAAAGGTTGTCGCACAACTTTAAGGAGAACTCCAAACTCTTCTGGAAAGAGGTTGGAAGGACCCGAAGTGGTGCGACGGCCTTAAGAATGAACAAAGTGCTTTCGAGAACTAATGACGTCCTCACAGAAAAATCGGACGTCATGCAGCGATGGAGCGAATTTTATAGAGAAATGTATGCGTGTGATGATCTTAGTGAGGGATCCGGGGATGACTCCGTGACTGGTACGCCAGACCTGGACCTCGATGACACTGAGGTCATCAGTATGAAAGAGATTGAACGTGCGATTCGAAGTTTGAAATGTGGTAAGGCTGTGGGACTAGACAGAGTTACTGCTGAAATGGTCAAGTGGTGGGCCTCGCGTCTGGGACAGCCATCTGCTGTGCAATTTGTGCTGGCGGACGGGGATGTCCCGGATGATTGGCGATCCGCAGTCATTGTGCCTTATATAAAGGTAAAGGTTCACATTTTGACTGCGGGTGCTATCGGGCGATCAGCTTGACCAGTTTAGTGCAAGTAAAGTATACTGAAGGTTTTGACACGTAGGATGCAAGAGAAATCGGAAAGATTTCTATGGAGGCTCAATGCGGATTTAGACCTGGAAGAGGATGCACGGATTGGTGTTTCTCCGCATGATCACGGAGAAGCTTCTGGCTGCTAACCAGAGGATTTTCTGTGCTTTTGTGGATCTTGAGAAAGCATTTGATAAGGTTGTGGAAGAAAAATGTGGGAATTGTTGCTGGGGTACGGTGTGGATGGTCGATTGCTAAGGGCTGTACAAGCACTTTACTGTGACTGTAAAGCCTGTGTGCGGGTAGGGATAACCTGTCACCCATGTTTAGCGTCCAAACGGGCGAAAACAGGTTGCCTGTCATGTCTTCCTGGCTGTTCATACTATATCTCGACAACTGTTTACAGAAGCTAAAGATAGCTGTCTGGGTGTGAAATTGTGACATAAAAGTAAATTGTCTGCTGTATGCTGATGATGCAGTGCTTATTGCACCATCAGAGGCAGAACTGCAGGCATTAGTCACGTGTATGAAAGAGGAATGTGAAATTAAAGGTCTCTGTTTGAATGCCAATAAAACTAAGGTTCTGGTATTTGAAAGGACGAAGAGAGAACGAAATGTGAAATATAAAATCAGGAATGTCTAGAACAGGTAAATGAAATTGTATACTTGGGGAGTGCTTAGCCGGGATGGAAGATGTGATTTAGATGGGACAGGCGTGTCAGCTGCCGGGAACAAAGTCAATGGTGCCTTGACTGCGTTAGTCAGCAAGGCAAGGCGTAGTGAAGAGTGCACGTTGCAACACATAACGCAGTGTTGGTACCGACTTTGTTATGGCAGCAGCGAAACCTGGGTATGCCAGAAGAAGCACAAAAGCAAGTTGAATGCAGTGGAGATGCGATCTCTTGTAAAATGTGCGGCGTTACCATGGCTGACCGAAAGCGAAACGAAGAGATTCGCATATGGCAGGTTTGAAAGATGACCTTATCACAAAATTAATAAGGGCGTGCTTCGATGGTTTGGGCACGTTGAGCGAATGAGTGAAGACCGAATGGTGAAGAAAAATATATAGCGCGAAAGTTAATATTAAAAGGTGTCGATGTAGACCGAGACTAACTTTTCGAAGATCATGTGAGCAAACTGCTCGAAGAGGAGGGTCAAGAGTACCGGATACCTAGACGTGCATGTATGAAGAAGATTATGAATCTGAAAGAAGAAAGAGGTATGTAAGGATCGTGACACTTGGCGATCTGTTGTTCTCTGGCTACGGGTCAGGGATGCGTGAAGATAAGTATATTTATTTTATTGTAAAAACTCATTGCTATAGGGTCATAAACCAGAAAGAAAACAGTCGAGAGCGTTTGTATGGAGAAAAGACCACCCGCATTTCCTTGGCTGACGCAGCGCTAGTGTTAAATAAATCGAAGTCAAACACTGTCTAGCTTGTTAAAATTATTGCTCGTTCGCCAAATGAATGTATTTTGCCTATAATTTGTAGATGCAAACAGGAGGTTGTGTCTAAGAGGTATGGCAGGACAGCTAAGATTTCATTGAGATAAAAGCTCAGGACAGTCAATAGCACTACAAGCTATCTTTAACAAAAAAGTGAGATCAGCAATCTTACGTCGCTTAGCAAGAAGAAGAAGCTGATGGTTTTTACAGTAACTGATATAGATATCAGAAGTATAGCGATAATCTTTGATTCTATAACAGAGATGGCAGATAAACTTTCTTTGAATATTTTAAAGTCGGGTAATATATGTTACATACCTGGGATGCCAGATTTGTGATGCGTACTCTAAATTACTTCTAACAAGAGAACAATACAGGTTGTTAAGAGTTTTAGGCTTAGTGAAGTCCTTAGAGCTACTTCCCCTTGATCTAGAATCATGAAATATTTATGGCATTTCCCCAAGTCGTTTTACATTATTTGTGGTAAAACCATTCTGCAGCTATATTATGGTTGTAACAAATAGGTCGACTCGACTGGGGAAGGACCACGCTCTCACAAAATACCAGGGCAAAATAGCAGCTTAATGCTGCCGTGTTTCATAAATGGTGAGTGTAAAGAACCGAAGACCCTTCTCACTGGAAGCGAGGTATTCCATCTTAGTCCTTTGGGGTGACAACGCAATCTGCATTTTGATTCTTAATTGAAGATAGATATAGATGTCTATGGGCCACAGTATCCACTTATCATCGGGTGGAATGTGTTCTTGTTTGTCACCCTTATTCTATTAAAATGTTCTATCTTTTGAAATGAGGTGTTGAATCTTTACGCCCCACTATTCGCAATTATTGATTTATGCCTATACAATATTTCAAACAACTTTCATACTAGATGTCCATAAAAACCTAACACAAGATTAGCAAGGCCTATCTATATCATCATCATCATCATTACAGCCTTCAAGTCCACTGCTGAACATAGGCCTCCCCAAAAATGCCACAGCACGGTCCTGAGCCACCTGCATCCATCGACTTCCTGCATGTCTTACCAGGTCGTCACCCATCTAGTGGGGACGCCCTACACTTCGTCCGCCGGCATGAGGCCGCCACCTAGAACCTTTTTCCCCATCGGTTGTCGGTTCTTCGAGCTATATGGCCGGCCCATTGCCACTTCAGCTTACTAACCGTTGGCTATGTCGGTCACGTTGGTTCTACTGCGGATAACCCCATTTCTAAGTTTATCACGCAGTGAGACTCGAGCATAGCTCCCTCCATAGCTCGCTGAGCGACCTTGAGCTCATCCGGCCAGCAGTGAAGGACCACGTCTCAGTTCCGTATGTCATCACTGCAACACGCACTGGTTGTACAGCCTCGTTTTCAAGTTTTGAGGCATACCTGACGAGAAATGTGCCGTAATTTCGAACGCTGCCCAGCCGAGTTGAATCCGTCGATTGACCTCTCGGTCGAAGTTGACTTACCTAGTCGGACTATTTGTCCCAGGTAAACATACTGTCAACAACTTGAGCTTAGTGCTCCCAACAACTACCGGCATAGGTGTGACATGGACATTAAACATGATCTTTGTTTTGTCCATGTTCATCTTAAGACCTATCCGTTGGGAGGCACTATTGAGGTCATTGAGCATAGTGCTTAGGTCTCCAGCGATTCTGCCATAAGGACTATATCGTCGGCAAATCGAAGGTGAGTGATGTACTCGCCATTGATGTTAATACTGTATCCTTTCCAGTCCAGAAGCTTGAAAACGTCCTCCAATGCAGCGGTGAAGAGTTTCGGGATATAACGTCACCCTGTCTTACACCTCTCTGCAGTTGGATAGGTTTCACTCCTGTTCTGTACTGACAGCCATCGTAGCCCCACTGTACAAGCACTTCAGCACCTCGATATACCGACAGTCAACTTGGCACCGCTGAAGGACCGCAGCACCGCCCAATTTCACCGGAATCAAAGGTTTCATAGTCCACATACCAGACATAGTGGCAAATTGTACCCCGGACTTCTGTACATTTGCCGAAGTATGTATGTGGTCTATGGTGCTAAAGCCTTTGAAACCGGCTTGTTCGGGAGGCTGGAAGTCGTCGAGTCTGCGTGCGAGACGATTCGTAATGACTCTCGAAAACAGCAGACGCGGCTCAGAAGGGAAATCGGTCTGTAGTTCTTCAAGAGAGCGTTGTCGCCTTTCTTGAAGAACAAGACCACCGCACTTCTGCTCCCACGCCCGGTGTAATGCCACCATGCAGGACGGAATTAAAGAGCTTCGAAGGACTCTACACCGGTTTTCCACCGCTTTCAGAAGCCCGCTGTAATTCCATCCTCGCCTGGGGCCTTGCTGTTTTAAGGTGCTGGAGAGCCATTCTAATCTCGCTCAGACTGACGTCCGGGATATCATCGGAATAGTGTCGGATAAGACTCGCTCTGATCGTTACCTCACACTGTGTGGCTCCAACGATGATGTGTACAGCTGCCCATAGAACCTCTCAATCTCACTCAAAACTCAGGTGTCCCGGAAACGACGCTGCCACACTCGGTCTTCAGCTTCGACAGTTGGCTCTTTCTGGCAGACAGATCTCTAGCAAAGACTTTGAGCCCTGGTTCCGCTCGATCGCTTCTTCAATACGAGCTGCATTGAAGTTGCAAGTCCCGCCGCATGCATTTGGAGATCTGTCTGTTCAGTTGCCTGTATTCTGTCATATCTACTGAAGACTGCAGCTTCATATCCCGTCTAACAGCCATGAGATTAAGAGTGTGATCGGAGAGTTTTGTGTTCTTCTGGGCGGGTCTTGTAAAACTTAGCTCCGACCGCATGGACAGTTTCACGAGCTTGTCATTCATATCGTCCACTGCATTGCAATCTTCTAGGCACTGAAAACGGTTTCGTAGTTCGAGCTGAAAGGTTTCGGGACTTTGGATTAGAGCACGAGGGGACGGAGCGTTGACTTCATTAGACGTGACCTCTCCAACTTTACGGTTAGGTTCAGTGTCACCATTCGGTGATCGCTGCCGGTTTTCACTCGCGATCACTGAGACATCACTGAACAATTGTCGCCTGGTCGTCATAATGAAGTCAATCTCATTTTTGTCGAACTGTCGGGGCTCGACCAGGTCCACTCCTGTGGGACCGCTTCTGGAAGAAAGAGTTCATCATAAAAGTCCTCTCTCCATGAAGTCGGCCAGCTGTTGCCCTTGGGTTCCGTTGCCCTACCTGAATTTCCCTACTTTCAGCTCACCGTACTCTCTTGTGCCTAGTTTTGCGTTGAAGTCTCCCCACACACCGTATAGTGGGTTTTGGAGGAATGCATGGCTCTAGAGATATCCTCATACATTTCCTCCATCCTCATCGGGGTGTGCCGAGGTTGGTGTAAACCTGTATGACCTTCAGCGAATACCGTTTGGTGATTCTGAGTATAAGGTACGCAACCCTCGTCGACACACTCCCAATCTTACAACGTTGTTAACGAGACTTGTGGACGATAAATCCGACACCTCCTGGGACAGATGGTCGCCTTCCCGGTGATAGAACAAGTTGCCGGATTCGAGGATTACCGTGTCCTCCCCTCTCTTCGGACCTCGGATAATCCTATAATATTCCAGCGTAACTTGTCTATCTCTTTCCAGCTCCAGGATCTTCTCGTCAGTCCTCAGGGTACGTGCGTTATAAGTTGCCAGGTCGAGTCGTCGTAGGTGGCAACCGAACTCCACCGGAGATTCTTAGCACCCCTGCCTCTGCCCGTTACCATGGTCGCCACCGTAGCCAGGAATAGCGGGCCGCCGGGACTGGGGGCCGTTTGTGTCGTCGCTCATGGGGGTATATTGCCAGTTGTTGCTTGGCGAGCGGGTTGGCAACCGCAGTTTTTATTGTTTTTGATGTTATCAGAAAGATGCTGCTGCCCATCCTCTGCCTCAGTTTCCTCTGTCGCCTCTACGACACCCACGGGAAGATATGGGGTAGTGAGTATTCTTACCCGCCACTACACGGGTACACTATCTATATCTATATATAATATTATATTTTTCCACTATCTATATATAATATTATAATTTTAATGATACTTTATTATCGGCATAACCGACGTAAATCTACGAAAAGAGGCAAATTTTCGTGTTCCCTTATTAAATTTTTTACATAATGAGTAATCCCATCCAGTAACATTCATTTTTTATAACTAAGGAAGAATACGAATTTGAATAAACCCTCCATTTTCCTCATTTTAGACCATCGTCATACGTGTAATAACTACTAATACACATATGCCATCGTCTTGCCTTTGAAAAGACAATTAAAATTGGGTTTATTTACTACAGATTTATTATTTTTGGGTTAAAATTATAGTCAGACATTTACTTATTTACGCTTTATTATCGCCTTGATTAAAATCCAGCGTCCAGATTTTGGGATTTTTCTTTTTTGGCACTAAACCAAAGCTAGTTGTCGGATTTTGACAAATGATGTCTCTACCGATCTGTCATCATGTCAATAACATAGACATATGTGACATATATATATATATATATATATATATATATATATATATATATAACCTACGGCCTGAATTACATTCAGTCGAGGCGTTTAATTTTGTATTAAATTGCTGTTCCTTCATTTATTTCCATAGAGCCACACGGGCCTTCGCGAATTGAGGAATACATAAGCAGAGTTTCCCTCTGTCAAATTATAAGTCCACGTGGTCAATAAAACTAGTTACAGCTTCACTGCTCACTAGACTAAATCAATCGTTACGAGGTTGAATCGACGTCCTGCAAAATGCCTGAATTGTTCAGTTTTGTGCTGCAAAATAGATCTGCCACGTCAAGTTTAGAAAAAGATAGCATAACCTTTCATATATAAGTAATTTTTTATCACATTATTAATTAATAATTACCCGTAGACTAGTTTACAAACATTAGTTTGCCTCTGCAATCGTCCTCATACAATATGCAGATCGGTTGAGCGACTGATCCTAGTATGAATCCGAGTTGTCACTGTCACCGAGCGTGTAATTACTAGCGTGTCAGCTAACTTTATAATTATTATATTTTTCATTAAATTGGACTAATTGGCAAGTGGCCGGTAATGCTGCTCTCAACCACCAGTCTGTGGGTTGAGATTCAGAGTCTCGTTAACTATCAAGACGTACCACGTGCAAGAGAGGTTGACATTTGAAGCTATATAGGTAAAGAGGTAGCCTAGTATGAAAACATATTATCAAATTGATTTTATTACTTCTTCAAATAAATACACTTTAAAATGCCATTATAATGATATTCGGATACTTAAATTACTTTTATCGGAGCATTTATGATTTATAGCTGTAATAAATTAAAGAGCTCAGACGTCGAGCTAAATTATTCTAAGTAAAGACAAATGTGCTCCGTGACCCATACACACCATTTATTATCGATTTACAATAAAAATGCAGATGCGTTGTCAACCTTGAGGACTATGATGGAATGCCTCGTTTCTAGTTACAGTCTACGGTTCTCTACACTCACCATACGAAACACAGCAACATTAAGCTGCTATTTTACGCTGTTATTCTGTGTCTTACCTTGGTTTTACCTATTCGTGCTACAACCATAAATTAGCTGCAACGTGACTCTACCATGTAAAATAATAAAGGAATGGATAAAGTATATGTTTATATATGGCCACATCAAAGGTCTTACACACAGTAGTGCACACATGACACAGTCACTGTCCAAACCAACAGCCCGATTTCGAAGATTTTTTTTAAAAAAGTAACGCATCAACTGCGAATACAAAAAAGCAAAACAGATTTTTTCTGACAACTATTTTTACTTTTTTTGTACAAAATGTTGCGATCTTGTTTAGATAAATGAATACCGCGATAAATAAACGTAAAAAAAAATATGTATTTTTTTAACAAATGCAAATTGTTGAGCGCTTCATGGCCAAAATTGGGCATTTCCATTTTGTTACAGTTTATAATAAATAAATACTTGAAACTAGAAATTATGAATTAAAATATCTAATAAAATCTGATAACACAAAAGTTTTTTCTAATTATAAAAACTGATACAAGAATTTGAATGGTCACCTCTTCCTAATAAGGAGGATTTGGCAAGTATGAACCTCTTCACGCTTTGCCAATCCGCTTTTTTCGGTCATTTTACTACATTATTTTCCCCTTTAGCGAATTCTATAAGATTTTGAAATATAATGAGAAAATGTTTCACCTGTTCTTATCCGTGTTGAATGTTCTCAATATCCTGGTTTAAATAAAGGATATTGGATAGAAGAAGAGATAGACAAGTTGCGTTGGGATATTATAGGATTATCTGAGGTCCGAAGAGAGGGGGTGTACACGGTAATCCTCGAATCCGGCTACTTGTTCTATCACCGGGATGGCGACCATCTGTCCCAAGGAGGTGTTGGATTTATCGTCCACATTGGGAGTGTGTCGACGAGGGTTGCGTACCTTATACTCAGAATCACCAAACGGTATTTGCTGAAGGTCATCGCGCACCTACCTCGGCACATCCTGATAAGGAGGTGGAGGAAATGTATGAGGATATTTTAGAGCCACATGCTTCCTACAAAACCCACAATACGGTTTTAATGGGAGACTTCAACGCATACTAGGCACAAGAGGGAACGGTGAGCTGAAAGTAAGGAAATTCGGAATAGCAACGGAATCCAAAGGCCAGCAGCTTGCCAAATTTATGGAGAAAGAGGACTCTTTATGATGAACTCTCTTCCAGAAGGGGCCTACAGGAAATGGACCTGGTCGAGCCCCGACGGTTTGATTTGATTTTATTATGATGACTAGACGGCAACTGTTCAGTGATGTTTGATCGAGGCGAAAACTGGTAGTGATCACCGAATGGTTAGAGCCAAACTGAACCTAAAGGTTAAATTGAGATGTCTAGTCTAATGAAGTCAACGTTTTCCCCTCGTGTTCTAATCCAAAGTCCCGAAACCTTTCAGTTCGAGTTACAAAACCGTTTTCTTTGTGCCAATGCAGGACGATATGAATGACAAGCTCGTGAAAGTCCATGCGGTTGGTGCTAAGTTCTGCAAGACCCGCAGAAGGACACAAAATCTCCGATCACACACTTAATCTCATTGCTGTTAGATGGAAAATGAACTTGCAGTCTTCAGCAGATTTTTAGAATACAGTCAACTGAACAGACACAATGCATGCGGCGGATTTACGCACTTCAATACAGATAGTGTTGAAGAAAGAATCGAGTTTAACTAGCTTCTGCTCATCCATTCCCATTCTAATGTCATCTGTGACTTTTATCAAGGCAGTTGGTACTGTGACCTGCGCGAAAGCCTGACTGATATTTATTCAGCAGGGTATGTTTGGTTATGAACATAGAGATTTGTGAACATAGGCTTCAGAAATTTAGATAGGTATGGCTAAATTGAAATTGGTCAAATGGGTAGGTAATGAGGGTATAGGTATTTTAGAAGTGGTCAGAAATGCTTTTCTACTGAGTAGAATATTAGTCTGAGTCAAGGAAATAGTTTACGATATGTGTGATTGCAGGTAAAAGGCACACAAAGATTATGGATAGCATAACCTTACTAACCTCATCGCAAACCACAACCTTGGGCTTAATAGCTACTTATTTCTGAATCTCATCCTCAGTCACAGGTAATAAGTGAAAAAAAGGAAAAGGAGGAGAAGGCATGGATTCATCATAACCATTACAGCCCTTCACAAGTCCACTGCTGAACACAGGCCTCCCCCAAGGAATGCCACAAAGCACGGTCCTGAGCCAACTGTACCCATCGACTTCCTGCATGTCTTACCAGGTCGTCACTCCATCTAGTGGGGGAATGGATTGAATGGAAGCTATTGTTGTAAAACAAACTGTGGGATCCAAGGAAGAAGTGGAGATAAAATGATGATTTATTGGATCTGCAGCGTGATTTAAGGACCATGGTCAGATGTAACGGCCTTAATAATAATACCTAGTGTTTTAAGAAATTTCCACACATCGGCGTTCGGAGAGTTTGTAATATTACTATGGATATAACGGCATTTAGCTTTTCTGATTATTAAAGCACGATGGAAAATATGAATTGAAATGATTCTCATTTCAATTCATATTTTCCATCGTGCTACAATATTAACGTACCGAACAGTAGCCGAAGCCGAAATAACTCGCACTGAGGCTTAAAAATAACCTAACATTTGAGTTCCAGCATTTTGGAATGGATATTGCGCCATTTATTATTTTATTTTATTTTATTGGAAGAACAACAGCTATCGTAATTAGAATAGATAATAGTAATAACTACAGTAAGCCAATTAAAGGTCCTCAATAGTAGATGTATTTACAACAGTGATTAACGATTCAACACTCAAGTAACATTAGTAACATAAATATACCAAATGAGGCTTAATATAACATGTTATATGCAAATAAAATAAAAATAATCCACAAATATAAAATACTAAACGTTAGTTTGTGACAAACGTATTAATATCTCATTTGTAGCTACCAAAAATTAAGAAGATATGCGAACCGAGAGACTTTTGAAAATTAGTATTTGAAGAAACTATCGCTGTCAGACCAGTGAGCGCTCGGCGTCTCATAAGGACAACTGAGATCCGACTGAATAGACTAAGTAAAAGGCATAATTCAAGGATTAGCTCTACCATATCCTCCAATATTAGACCAATTTAAAAGATATTTCATAAACGAAATAAGAATACACTGTCTCTATGTTTTTTTTCAGTATTAGCTATCAAATTTGAACACTAGGCCTCTGTTGAAAGCGGTCTAAATACAATTTAAGCATTTCGTAAGGGTGCTTATAAAGAGAATAAGTGCTTTATATTTATTTTGGTCATTCAGTCAGGGTCATTGTAGAAGCGTGCACGTCGCGACCCCGCCAGCCCTTTTCAGGGCTGCACCCCACAGCCGCACCCATGCTAACGAGGGTTAGGGCGTCCCCAGGCGACGCACACCAGCTAGTCCCCGTTGGTGTGGAATGCAGCGTGCAAAGCGATGGGACCACACGTCACGCACAGCCCGACACGGCGGAAGTGGAGGACGGAGGAGAGTTGCACGTGGAATGTTAGAGGAAGCATGAAAGATAAGACGAATGAGTTGATTGAATAATGAAGAAAGAGAATTAGATGTCGTGTATGTCAGAGACCAAACGGAAGGGCAGTGGTAGATTGAAGAGCTGGCGGGCGTTAGCTCTGGCGGTCCGGAGTCCTGAGCGAGAGCGCCCGCCAGGGGTGTGCTGCCGCGTTGGTCGACGTTATGACTGAATATAAGATTGTGAACCAAGCATTTCCGCTTTAAATTGGGACTGACGAAGTTATTCCTTTAGCTGTTTATGCGCCGGTAGCTTCGTCGTCCAGGGCTGAGCTGGAGGAGTTTTGGGAGAATGTAAGAGAAGTTCTAGATTTGGCTAAGGGAACGAAAGAATGTAGTGATTTGAATGGATGGTTGGTGCCTCGACCAGGGTACGAGTCGGTGCTTGGAAGTTTGGCGATAAAAGGTTAATGATGCTGGCTTATACTGGCGGTATGGAAGTCTTCTTGTGACAAACACTATGTTTAATCACAAGAAAATCCATATGTATGAGAAAGTAAGAATGAGAAGTATGATCGATTTGTTCCTGGTGGATGACCGACTGCAAAAACAGATGGATACGCGAGTGTTCAGGGTGCTGACCTAGAACGGATCACTATCTAGTGATTACTAGATTTAGGGTCTGTTCGCGGGTTGGCGCTACCGGACGGCGGTAACAGAACCACAGTCGGTCTGTCGCATCCGAAGTTGGAAGCTTGGGGAAGCAGATACTAGGGACAAATATCATGCGAGGGTAGCTGAAAAGCTTGACACCATCGATGGCAGAAGTGAATGTGTGGAGAGAACATGGCAGAACCTTAGGGATGGAATGGTAAGTGCAGCGGAAGAAGTGGAACAATAAAAAAGAGGCAGTAGTAAAAGAAGAGATGCATGGTGGAATGACGAAGTGAAAGAAGCTGTAAAGAAGAAGAAAGCATGGTTAGACTATTTGGCCTCTAGTAATGATAAGGAGAGAGAAGATGAAAGAAAGATATAAGCTGCAGAAAGTTCACACGAAAGCATTGATTGAGGAAATGTGAAAGGTGTAGAATGGAAGTGATTAAAGGTTGTCGCACAACTTTAGGAGAACTCCAAACTCTTCTGGAAAGAGGTTGAAGGACCCGAAGTGGTGCGACGGCCTAAGAATGAACAAAGTGTTGAGAACTAATGACGTCCTCACAGAAAATCGGACGTCATGCAGCGATGGAGCGAATTTTATAGAGAAATGTATGCGTGTGATGATCTTAGTGAGGGATCCGGGGATGACTCGTGACTGGTACGCCAGACTTGGACCTCGATGACACTGAGGTCATCAGTATGAAAGAGATTGAACGTGCGATTCGAAGTTTGAAATGTGGTAAGGCTGCGGGACTAGACAGAGTTACTGCTGAAATGGTCAAGTAGGGCTCGCGTCTGGGACAGCTTTCATCTGCTGTGCAATTTGTGCTGGCGGACGGGGATGTCCCGGATGATTGGCGATCGCAGTCATTGTGCCTTTATATAAAGGTAAAGGTTCACATTTTGACTGCGGGTGCTATCGGGCGATCAGCTTGACCAGTTTAGCAAGTAAAGTATACTGAAGGTTTTGATAGGATGCAAGAGAAATCGGAAAGATTTCTATGGAGGCTCAATGTGATTTAGACCTGGAAGAGGATGCACGGATCAAGTGTTTTCTCCGCATGATCACGGAGAAGCTTTGGCTGCTAACCAGAGGATTTTCTGTGCTTTTGTGATCTTGAGAAAGCATTTGATAAGGTTGTAAGGAAGAAATGTGGGAATTGTTGCCGGGTACGTGGATGGTCGATTGCTATATGTACAAGCACTTTACTGTGACTGTAAAGCCTGTGTGCGGGTAGGATAACCTGTCACCCATGTTTAGCGTCCAACGGGCGTAAAACAGGGTTGTGTAGCGTCTTCCTGGCTGTTCATACTATATATTCGACAACTGTTTACAGAAGCTAAAAGATAGCTGTCTGGGTGTGAAATTGGGTGACATAAAAGTAAATTGTCTGTGCGCTGATGATGCAGTGCTTATTGCACCATCAGGCAGAACTGCAGGCATTAGTCATGTAATGAAAGAGGAATGTGAAATTAAAGGTCCTGTTTGAATGCCAATAAAACTAAGGTTCTGGTATTTGAAAGGACGAAGAGAGAACGAAATGTGAAATATGGAAAAATCAGGAATGTCTAGAACAGGTAAATGAAATTGTATACTTGGGGAGTGCTTTAGCCGGGATGGAAGATGTGATTTAGATGATAGGCGTAATCGTTGCCGGAACAAAGTCAATGGTGCCTTGATCATGTTAAGTGCACAAGGCGTAGTGAAGAGTGCACGCCTTGCAATACATAACGCAGTGTTGGTACCGACTTTGTTATATGGCAGCGAAACCTGGGTATGCCAGAAGAACAAAAGCAAGTTGAATGCAGTGGAGATGCGATCTTCGTAAATGTGCGGCGTTACCATGGCTGACCGAAAGCGAAACGAAGAGATTCGCAATATGCAGGTTTGAAGATGACCTTATCACAAAAATTAATAAGGGCGTGCTTCGATGGTTTGGGCACGTTGAGCGAATGAGTGAAGACCGAATGGTGAAGAAAAATATAGCGCGAAAGTTAATATTAAAAGGTGTCGATGTAGACCGAGACTAACTTTCGAAGACCATGTGAGCAAACTGCTCGAAGAGGAGGTCAGAGTACTCGGACACCTAGACGCATGTATGAAGAAGATTATGAATCTGAAAGAAGCGAAAGAGGTATGTAAGGATCGTGACACTTGGCGATCTGTTCTTCTGGCTACCTCTGTCAGGACTGTGCGTGAAGATAAGTATATTTATTTTATTGTAAAACTCATTGCTATAGGGTCATAAACCAGAAAGAAAACAGTCGAGAGCGTTTGTATGGAGAAAAGACCACCCGCATTTCCTTGGCTGACGCGCTAGTGTTAAATAAATCGAAGTCAAACACTGTTCATTGTTAAAATTATTGCTGTTCTGCCAAATGAATGTATTTTGCCTATAATTTGTAGATGCAAACAGGAGGTTGTGTCTAAGAGGTATGGTAGGACAGCTAAGATTTCATTGAGATAAAAGCTCAGGACAACAATAGCACTACAAGCTATCTTTAACAAAGAGATCAGCAATCTTAATGCAAGAAGAAGAAGCTGATGGTTTTACAGTAACTGATATAGATATCAGAAGTATAGCGATAATCTTTGATTCTATAAAGAGATGCAGATAAACTTTCTTTGAATATTTTAGTCATGGGTAATATATGTTACATACCTGGGATGCCAGATTTGTGATGCGTACCTAAATTACTTCTAACAAGAGAACAATACAGGTTGTTAAGAGTTTTAGCTTAGTGAAGTCCTTAGAGCTACTTCCCCTTGATCTAGAATCATGAAATATTTATGGCATTTCCCCAAGTCGTTTTACATTATTTGTGGTAAAACCATTCTGCAGCTATATTATGGTTGTAACAAATAGGTCGACTCGACTGGGGAAGGACCACGCTCTCACAAAATACCAGGGCAAAATAGCAGCTTAATGCTGCCGTGTTTCATAAATGGTGAGTGTAAAGAACCGAAGACCCTTCTCACTGGAAGCGAGGTATTCCATCTTAGTCCTTTGGGTGACAACGCAATCTGCATTTGATTCTTAATTGAAGATAGATATAGATGTCTATGGGCCACAGTATCCACTTTATCATGGGTGGAATGTGTTCTTGTTTGTCACCCTATTCTATTAAAATGTCTTTCTCTTATCTTTTTGAAATGAGGTGTTGAATTCTCTTACGCCCCACTATTCGCAATTATTGATTTATGCCTATACAATATTTCAAACAACTTTCATACTAGATGTCCATAAAACCCTAACACAAGATTAGCAAGCCTATCTATATCATCATCATCATCATTACAGCCTCTTCACAAGTCCACTGCTGAACATAGGCCTCCCCCAAAATGCCACAAAGCACGGTCCTGAGCCACCTGCATCCATCGACTTCCTGCATGTCTTACCAGGTCGTCACCCATCTAGTGGGGACGCCCCACACTTCGTCCGGCATGAGGCCGCCAGAACCTTTTTCCCCATCGGTTGTCGGTTCTTCGAGCTATATGGCCGGCCCATTGCCACTTCAGCTTACTAATCCGTTGGGCTATGTCGGTCACGTTGGTTCTACCGCGGATAACCTCATTTCTAAGTTTATCACGCAGTGAGACTCGAGCATAGCTCTCCATAGCTCGCTGAGCGACCTTGAGCTTCCTCATCCGGCCAGCAGTGAAGGACCACGTCTCAGTTCCGTATGTCATCACTGGCAACACGCACTGGTTGTACAGCCTCGTTTTCAAGTTTTGAGGTATACCTGACGAGAAATGTGCCGTAACCCCGAACGCTGCCCAGCCGAGTTGAATCCGTCGATTGACCTCGGTCGAAGTTGACTTACCTAGTCGGACTATTTGTCCCAGGTAAACATACTGTCAACAACTTCGAGCTTAGTGCCCAACAACTACCGGCATAGGTGTGACATGGACATTAAACATGATCTTTGTTTTGTCCATGTTCATCTTAAGACCTATCCGTTGGGAGGCACTATTATAGGTCATTATAGTGCTTAGGTCCTCCAGCGATTCTGCCATAAGGATATATCGTCGGCAAATCGAAGGTGAGTGATGTACTCGCCATTGATGTTAATACCGTATCCTTTCCAGTCCAGAAGCTTGAAAACGTCCTCCAATGCAGCGGTGAAGAGTTTCGGGATATAACGTCACCCGTCTTACACCTCTCTGCAGTTGGATAGGTTTCGTACTCCTGTTCTGTACTCGGATAGCCATCGTAGCCCTACTGTACAAGCACTTCAGCACTTATATACCGACAGTCAACTTGGCACCGCTGAAGGACCGCAGCACCGCCCAAATTTCAACGGAATCAAAGGCTTTTCATAGTCCACATACGCCAGACATAGTGGCAAATTGTACTCGGACTTCTGTACAATTTGCCGAAGGTATGTATGTGGTCTATGTGCTAAAGCCTTTCGAAACCGGCTTGTTCGGGAGGCTGGAAGTCGTCGAGTCTGCGTGCGAGACGATTCGTAATGACTCGAAAACAGCAAGCAGACGCGGCTCAGAAGGGAAATCGGTCTGTAGTTCTTCAAGAGAGCGTTGTCGCCTTTCTTGAAGAACAAGACCACCGCACTTCTGCTCCACGCCTCCGGTGTATGCCACCATGTGACGGAATTAAAGAGCTTCTGAAGGACTCAAGTACCGGTTTTCCACCGCTTTCAGAAGCCCGCTGTAATTCCATCCTCGCCTGGGGCCTTGCCGTTTTAAGGTGCTGGAGAGCCATTCTAATCTCGCTCAGACTGACGTCCGGGATATCATCGGAATAGTGTCGGATAAGACTCGCTCTTGATCGTTACCACACTTCGTGTGGCTCCAACGATGATGTACAGCTGCCCATAGAACCTCTCAATCTCACCTCAAAATCTCAGGTGTCCCGGAAACGACGCTGCCACACCGGTCTTCAGCTTCGACAGTTGGCTCTTTCTGGCAGACAGATCTCTAGCAAAGACTTTGGAGCCCTGGTTCCGCTCGATCGCTTCTTCAATACGAGCTGCATTGAAGCGCAGTCCCGCCGCATGCATTTGGAGATCTGTCTGTTCAGTTGCCTGTATTCTGTCATATCTACTGAAGACTGCAGCTCATATCCCGTCTAACAGCCATGAGATTAAGAGTGTGATCGGAGAGTTTGTGTTCTTCTGCGGTGGTCTTAAAACTTAGCTCCGACCGCATGGACAGTTTCCACGAGCTTGTCATTCATATCGTCCACTGTATTGCAATCTTTTAGGCACTGAAAACGGTTTCGTAGCCCGAGCTGAAAGGTTTCGGTACTTTGGATTAGAACACGAGGGGGACGGAGCGTTGACTTCATTAGACGTGAACTCTCCAACTTTACGTTTAGGTTCAGTGCTCCTCATTCGGTGATCGCTGCCGGTTTTCACCCTCGCGATCACTGAGACATCACTGAACAATTGTCGCCTGGTCGTCATAATGAAGTCAATCTCATTTTGTCGAACCGTCGGGGCTCGACCAGGTCCACTTCCTGTGGGACCGCTTCTGGAAAGAGTTCATCATAAAGTCCTCTCTCCATGAAGTCGGCCAGCTGTTGGCCCTGGGTCCTGTTGCCCTACTCCGAATTTCCTACTTTCAGCTCACCTCTTGTGCCTAGTTTTGCGTTGAAGTCTCCCATTAACACCGTATAGTGGGTTTTGAGGAATGCATGGCTCTAGAGATATCCTCACATTTCTCCACCTCCTCATCGGGGTGCCGAGGTTGGTGCGTAAACCTGTATGACCTTCAGCGAATACGTTTGGTGATTCTGAGTATAAGGTACGCAACCCTCGTCGACACACCCCAATCTTACAACGTTGTTAACGAGACTTGTGGACGATAAATCCGACACTTGGGACAGATGGTCGCCTTCCCGGTGATAGAACAAGTTGCCGGATTCGAGGATTACCGTGTCCTCCCCCTTTCTTCCGACCTCGGATAATCCTATAATATTCCAGCGTAACTTGTCTATCTCTTCTTCCAGCTCCAGGATCTTCTCGTCAGTCCTCAAGGTACGTGCGTTATAAGTTGCCAGGTCGAGTCGTCGTAGGTGGCAACCGAACTCCACCGAGACTTAGCACCCCTGCCCCGCCGTTACCATGGTCGCCACCGTAGCCAGGAATAGCGGGGCCGCCGGGACTGGCCGTTTCTTTGTGTCGTCGCTCATGGGGGTATATTGCCATAGTTGCCACGCTTGGCGAGCGGTTGGCAACCGCAGTTTTTATTGTTTTTGATGTTACAGAAAGATGCTGCTGCCCATCCTCTGCCTCAGTTTCTGTCGCTCTACGACACCCACGGAAGATATGGGGTAGTGAGTATTCTACCCGCCACTACACGGGTACACTATTATCTATATCTATATATAATATTATAATTTTTCCACTATCTATATATAATATTATATTTATTATACTTAATTTTCGTCATAACCGACGTAAATCTACGAAAGAGGCAAATTTTTCGTGTTTCTGTTATTAATTTTTTATATAATGAGTAATCCCATCCAGTAACATTCATTTTTTATAACTAAGGAAGAATACGAATTTGAATAAACCTCCATTTCCTCATTTTAGACCATCGTCATACGTGTAATAACTACTAATACACATATGCCATCGTCTTGCCTTTGAAAAGACAATTAAAATTGGGTTTATTTACTACAGATTTATTATTTTGGGTTAAAATTATAGTCAGACATTTACTTATTTACGCTTTATTATCGCCTTGATTAAAATCCAGCGTCCAGATTTTGGGATTTTTCTTTTTTGGCACTAAACCAAAGCTAGTTGTCGGATTTTGACAAATGATGTCTCTACCGATCTGTCATCATGTCAATAACATAGACCATGTATTGAAATTATATTTATATATATATATATATATATATATATATATATATAACCTACGGCCTGAATTACATTCAGTCGAGGCGTTTAATTTTGTATTAAATTGCTGTTCCTTCATTTATTTCCATAGAGCCACACGGGCCTTCGCGAATTGGAGGGGAATAGCCATAAGCAGGAGTTTCCCTCTGTCAAATTATAAGTCCACGTGGTCAATAAAACTAGTTACAGCTTCACTGCTCACTAGACTAAATCAATCGTTACGAGGTTGAATCGACGTCCTGCAAAATGCCGAATTGTTCAGTTTTGTGCTGCAAAATAGATCTGCCACGTCAAGTTTAAAAAGATAGCATAACCTTTCATATATAAGTAATTTTTACATTATTAATTAATAATTACCCGTAGACTAGTTTACAAACATTAGTTTGCCTCTGCAATCGTCCTCATACAATATGCAGATCGGTTGAGCGACTGATCCTAGTATGAATCCGAGTTGTCACTCACCGAGCGTGTAATTACTAGCGTGTCAGCTAACTTTATAATTATTATATTTTTCATTAAATTGACCACTATAAGTGGTTGTATGCTGCTCTCAACCACCAGTCTGTGGGTTGAGATTCAGAGTCTCGTTAACTATCAAGACGTACCACGTGCAAGAGAGGTTGACATTTAGCTATATAGGTAAAGAGGTAGCCTAGTATGAAAACATATTATCAAATTGATTTTATTACTTCTTCAAATAAATACACTTTAAAATGCCATTATAATGATATTCGGATACTTAAATTACTTTATCGGAGCATTTATGATTTATAGCTGTAATAAATTAAAGAGCTCAGACGTCGAGCTAAATTATTCTAAGTAAAAAGACAAATGTGCTCCGTGACCATACACACACCATTTATTATCGATTTACAATAAAATGCAGATGCGTTGTCAACCTTGGAGGACTATGATGGAATGCCTCGTTTCTAGTTACAGTCTACGGTTCTCTTCACACTCACCATACGAAACACAGCAACATTAAGCTGCTATTTTACGCTGTTATTCTGTGTCTTACCTTGGTTTTACCTATTCGTGCTACAACCATAAATTAGCTGCAACGTGACTCACTCATGTAAAATAATAAAGGAATGGATAAAGTATATGTTTATATACACATCAAAGGTCTTACACACAGTAGTGCACATGACACAGTCACTGTCCAAACCAACAGCCCGATTTCGAAGATTTTTTTTAAAAAAGTAACGCATCAACTGCGAATACAAAAAAGCAAAAACAGATTTTTTTCTGACAACTATTTTTTAATTTTTCTGTAAAAGTATAAGGCATCGTTCACTTTAGTTTACATTTTGTGAAATTTAAGAACGTAAAGCGAACGTCACATTATACTGATAAATTATGTTAAGCAGTAATTTGTCGTTAGAGTTTTCTTGCGAGCCATTTATCATTCCCCTCATGTACGTCCAATGAAAAGAAAAAAAATCTTATAAAAGTTTAACAACATTTTTCTTCTTCTTTGTTTTATAGAATAAGGGTGTCAAACGAGCACACAGTCCACCTGATGGTAAGTTAATGCAGTGGCCCATAGATATCTACATTTATCCTGGATTAAGAATCAAAATGCAAATGCGTTATCGCTTATCACCCATAAGGACTAAGGTGGAATGCCTCGCTTCCAGTAAAAAGGGTTTTCTACACTCACCATACGAAACACAGCAGTATTATAAGCTGGTAGTACAACGGCACATAAAATTGCAATTAACATTCTTTGTGACTTTATCCTCACACACACAAGACAGGTGAGTTGGTGTCTTCGTGATTACTGATACCTTCACACCGGTAATGTTGCTATCAATAATCCGTCTGTCAGTTGAGTTTCAATGCCTCGTTAACTACAAAGACGTACACGTGCAAGAGATATAAGAGATATAATTCTTCAAATAAATACTCTTTAACCCTTTCGTTGTCCCGTGCACTACATATGGGTCATTGCTATTGTCTTACTATTATCTCTGCAAACCGGACAGTGAAAGTGTTAAAATACCACAATAATGATATTTTCACCCTCATAGTCCGATGGGACGGTAATTCAACGCTACTTACGTGCTTTCCGAGGCACGGAGGAACTCCGCTAATATCCCAACTTCGGGCAATTTCTTAACAGAAAAAGCCAGTAACTAGTTTACCCGATTCAGGATTCAAACCCAGGACCTCATGATTAGCAGTCGTGCTAATGATTAGACCAATGAGGCAGTCAAGTGGGATATAGTAGGTAGAGGGATATAAGCTGCATTGGATATAGCGGCAGTTTCACTTTCTCTTTACTTTTATCTTCGTAGTTACTATATGAAGCTAAAATCAAAATTGAAATATCTTGAAATATCCATCGTCCATCTGATGGTAAGTGACTACTGCAGTCCAGGCACTGATTTGTTGTCACCCCTGAATACTAAGACACACAGCCTATAATTATACCCTTCGGACCGGAACACAACAATGCAATCATTGCTATTTGGTGGCAGAAATAGGTAAGGGGATGGTACCTATCCAGACAACCTAACCTAAAACCTATCGGAGACCTACCTTTGCTGCCATATACGTTATAATTGAGAATATATTTTTTTTGTTCTGTAATTTTATTAAAGAACATGCCTGGGTTACTTATGGATCTTTTTCTTTTAAACTTTGAATATTATATCATATTACTGACTTTAAAAAATATACCCGCAGACTTTCTTTCGCCGTTTCTTCTCAGAAACGAAGAACTTCATTTTGGAACGGTAGTATTTTAAAAACATGTTGACGTTTGACGAACAAAATTTTAAATTTCTTATGTTGAAAAATGATATAAAAATTGAAAATAAATATACCAAACTAAGATATTTAGAACTAAGAACTCAACGTTAAGCGGGTATCGGGCGAGAGGCTCAACCGAACTCAATTATTTTAGTAAACTAGTGATTTTTTTAAAAAATTTGTACAAAGAAATTTAATATACCACATATTTTTTATTTTCCTACATTGTCATCCGATACTCAGCTGTTTTCAAAATATCAAGTCTCTAGCTCATCGGGAAGTTATTTTAAAATCAACTACTAAATTCCATCTGAACAGACATACACGAAAGCGGAGTAAATAAAAATGGATTTAAAATGCATTGTCATCGAGTTGTGAGCTACCCTGAAAGTTTTAGCCGGATACCTAATCGGGAAGTGCTCGAAGAGTTGCAGGATTCCACCTCGAACGACAGACAGACAGGCAAACAAGAAAGTGACCTAAGAAAAACGTGGTAATAAGAAAAAAGTCCATGTCATGTAATTTTTCTAAATTATTAGTTCAACGACCTGTACCTGATCGGTGTAATGGTAGCCCTTATGGTTTAAGCCTAAATCAGGATTTCTCTAAAAATTCATATGTCAAAAGAATAATATATCTTAATTTGTTCTTTATTTTATATATTTCTGTGTAGTAGTGGCGTAAGAGTATGGTACAACTACACTACCCCACATTATCCCGCGGTTGTCGTAAGAGACGACTGAATAAAACTGAAACAGGAGATTGGCAGCATAAAAGCATGCCAACTATGTCAAATACCTCTATAAGGCAATCTTTGGGGGTGGCCTATGTTCGGAAATGGAAATCTGGTAGGCATTAAATGCATCACATGGATGAATGATTAGATACCAACTATTTAAATCTTTCTAATTATTTATTATTGTAGATTAAAGATACTCTTCTAAATTATTTTCACAAAAATTATTTACGAAAGTTAAATTCAGACGTTGAATAAATGTAGTTAAACAAATAGACACACAGACAAAGAGGCTATAAATTCCAATTTTCCACATTCGGTTTTATTTTTTTTGTGTTAAAATGGGAAACTAACTAACATCAAGTGGGCATTATTTATAAGCTTTTAGAAGTAAATAAATAGTGAAGAAAATATTTATTTGAAATGTTTGCCAAAGCCGTTTTTAAGCAACATTTAATGTTACATGTATGAGTGTTCAAATCGTTTTTATTGCTTAGAAGATTGCAATGCAGTGGACAATAGGAATGAAAAGTTCGAAGAAACTGTCCATGCGGTCGGAGCTAATTTTTGTTAGACCCACCGCAGAAAAACACAAAAATTCTCGCATCACACTTTTAATCTCAAGGCTGTTAGACCGAAAATGAAGCTGCAGTCTTCAACAGATTTGACAGCATACAGGCAACTGAACAGACAGATTTCCAAATGCATGCGGCAGGACTTACGCAACTTTAATACAGCTCGAATGAGGAAGCGATCGAACAAAACCATGGTACCAAAGTCTTTGCCAGAGATCTGTCTGCCAGAAAGAGTCAACTATAGAAGCTGAAGACCGAGTGTAGCAGCATCATTTCCAAGACACCTGAGATTTTGAGTGAGATTGAGTGGTTCTATGGGCAGCTGTACACATCACCATTGGAGCCACACGCAAGTGTGAGTAACGATCCAAGAGAAAGTCTTATCCGACACTATTCCGCTGATATTCTGGACATCAGTCTAAGCGAGATTAGAATGGCTCTCCAGCACCTTAAACACGGCAAGTCCCAGGGTGAGTCTTCTGAGCCGCGTTTACGTGCTGTTTTCGAGAGTCATTACGAATCGTCTTGCACGCAGACTCGACACTTCCAGCCTCCCGAACAAGCCGGTTTCCGAAAAGGCTTTAGCACCATAGAACACATAGATAACATACCTTCGGCAAATTGTACAGAAGACCGAAGAGTACAATCTGCCACTTTGTCTATGTATGTGACTATGAAAAACCTTGATTCCGTCGAAATTACAGCGGTGCTGCAGTCCTTCAGCGGTGCCGTTGACTGTCAGTATATCGAGGTGCTGGTGTGTTTGTACAGTAGGGCTACGATGGCTATCGAGTACAAACCAGAGTACGAAACCATCCAACTGCAGAGGAGGGGTGTAAGACAGGGTGTCGTTATATCTCCGAAACTTCACCGCTGCATTAGAAGATGTTTTCGCTACTGGACTGAAAAAGATATAACATCATGCAACTACATCACTCACCTTCGATTTGCCGACGATATAGTCCTTACGGCAGAATCGCTGGAGGACATAAGCACTATGCTCAATGACCTATGTAGTGCCTCTCAACGGATAGGTCTTAAGATGAACATGGACAAAACAGTTGTTGTTGGGAGCACTAAGCTCAAAGTTGTTGACGAGTATGTTTAACTGGGAAAAATAGTCCGACTAGGTAAGTCCAACTTCGACCGAGAGGTCAATCGACGGATTCAACTCGGCTGGGCAGCGTTCGGGAAATTACGACGTCAGGTATACCTCAAAACTTGAAAACGAGATTGTACAACCAGTGCGTGTTGCCAGTGATGACTTATGGATCTGAGACGTGGTCCTTCACTGTTGGCCGTATGAGGACGCTCAAGGTCGCTCAGCGAGCTATGGAGAGGGCTATTCTCCGTGGTTTTTCTGCGTGATAAACTTAGAAATGCGGATATCTGCAGTATAACCAGAGTGACCGACATAGCCCAACGGATTAGTAAACTGAAGTGGCAATTGGCCGGCCATATAGCTTGAAGAACCGACAACCGATGAAGAAAAAGGTTCTCGAGTGGCAGCGTCTTACCGATAGGCGAAATGTAGGGCGACCCCCCACTAGATGGAGTGACGACCTGATAAGGGATGCAAGAAGTCGATGGATGCAGGTGGCTCTGAATCGTGCTTTGTGGCATGGCATGAATTGGTGGGGGAGGCCTAATTCAGCAGTGGATTTGTGAAGGGCTGTTATGATGATGATGTATGTATGTATGTGTATGTAGACACTTTGGCGGCCTCTCATCTCAAGGGTACCTCGTTTAGAGCCCGGGCGGCATCAGAGGCAGCTGAACTGAGTAATTGGCGCAAATATTAGGTCCTTACATATGAAATTGTCGTACTGACCACTTTGATCTGAAATATCTCCTCTTTGGTTAAGAACTCCAAATTCATATTTATAAATTCATTTAGCTGGTACATTTGAGTTTTGAAAACAGTCATTCATTTGTTTTTTTCTCATTATTTTATTTTGGCGTCGCTTATTACCGCACAATGGAAAACATGAAATATCGGTATTTATTTATACGAGTTCTACTGTGGCACCAGTGCTGCAGAAACAGCTCGAAGAATTAATGTGTACGGCGCTGGTGTCGCAAAAGAAAGCACGGTACGTTTTTGGCTTCAACGTTTCGTTCTGGAAATTTTGACCTCAGAACAACCCGTGGACGGCCTGAGACAAAGTGGAAATGAAGAATTAAAGGCTATTGTGGAAGAGGATCCATCACAAAGCACTTCATAGCTGCAGGCTTCGGGGTAAGTGATAAACCGTATTAATCCACTTGAAGCAAATCGGGAAAGTAAGAAAATTGAAGTATGGGTACCTCATGAGTTGAGTGAATCGAACTTGCAAACACGCGTCGACTGCTGTGTTACTTTGCTCAGCCGACAATAATGAAGGGATTTGAATCGAATCACTTGTGATGAAAAGTGATACTGCAACGATAATCGGAAGGTTCGTCGTAATGGCTGCAGACTGAGACCCAAACAATCCTGCCCTAAACGAAAATTGACTCAGAAAGTTACTTCAGAGTGTTTGGTGGACTAGCGCCGTGTCGTTCACTACAGCTTTCTAAAATCTAGCCAAACGATTACGGCAGATATCTGTCAGCAATGTAAAACCATGAAGGAAGAACTATTGCTAAACAACCGAGATTGGTAATCGTCTAGGCCACTGCTGCTTCACGACAACGTAAGACCACACACTGCACAACAAACAACCACTAAGTTAGATGTGCTATAATTGGAATGTCTGCGACATCCACTGCATTCCCCTGGACCTTGCTCCAACAGATTACCATTTTTCCGGAATTTGGACAATTTACAAGGAAAAATTAACCTGATGCGCAGTCCAAACCGCCTTCAAAGAGTTTATTGATTCTCGCCCATGCTTTTTAGTAAAGTGATCAATGAAATACCTATGAGATGGCAAAAGCATAGATAACAACGGTGCATACTTTGATTAATTAAACAATTGACAAAATAATTGACTTTATATTTGTCCTGTACAAAACGCCAATTTATATTTAACGACCTAATATAATCTAAGTCTACTTTGAGAGATGACCATATTTGTGCCATTTCTGTAGAGACAATCGGTCCGTGGTCCACGCGCGGTGAAGTTCCTAGAACCCATCCGCGACCAGTCGTTGCTGCTGGTGATAAGAGGGCTGTTTCTTTTCTCGCCAAGGCTAGTATCATATCAGCGGAAACGCAGCCAGCGTTCTGCACGATACCGCGGGAGTAGGCCTGTATGATACCTGGTTACTAGTTTTAGTTTTTTTTTATTATTAAAGTTTACACATATATATAATAAAATATTGTATGTATTATGTTATGTTTACACATATCATCATTTTTATCATTACAGCCTATCAAGCTTCCTCCAATATGATTACCTCTTATGGGTTATAAATAAAATTATTTTATTCAATATACATAAAAGAAATAAATTGGGCAAAGTTTAACTAGTGGATACTTATACGTCTGCAAATAGAAGCTCAATATAATCGGATTACTGAAATAAGTGTTCTATTCTAACATTCGTAACCTCGAACTAAATTGGTTCCAAATGTATTCAAGTTTTAGTTATTTCATTTGGTTATTTTTGTCTTAAAGGTCTGTGACCTATAAATTTACTATACAGCATACATCACGTTCAGTTTTAGACTCTAAGTAATAGTTGTATATTGCTTTATTTATTAATTATATTAGAGTTAAGGGTATATTATATCAAGTTTAGTTTAGAAGTTCTTCTAGGAAATAGGCGTATATTGTATTAATTGATCAAAAAGAGGTGAAAAGAACCCATATATGGAAGATATATCGCTGGTATTAAATTTCTTGTTATTTTTAAATACTAGCGTGGCGATATTTTGATTTAAAATTCAAACCCATTTTGTTTATCATTTTTAATTACGTCAAGGATTTCGTATAAAATATTTCAAATCACCTTCACATTGTCTCTATCTACATGAAGTTTCATTACCATCGGTTCAGCCATTCTGAAGATTAGCCCGAACAGACAGACAGATATAAATAGATAATAAAGGCTAGTTATTTCAATATTACAGTCGCTTCAATTTTATTTCACATATATATATATATATATATATATATATATATATATATATATATATATATATAGATTTTAAAATAATACGTTATGTGATAATAAATAGAATCAAAGGCTTTTCATAGTTTCTACATACGCAAGACAAAGTGGTGAGATTGTACTCTTCGGTCTACTGTACAATTTGCCGAAGAGGGTATGTGGTCTATGGTACGGTTTATGGAATATATGGTGTCCGGTTAGCGCTTTCGAAACCAGCTTGTTCGGAGGCTGGAATTGTCGAGTTCTGCAAGCGAGACGATTTGGTAATGACTCGAACAGCACGTAGACGCGGCTCAGAAGGAAATCGGTCTGTAGTTCTTCAAGAGAGCATTTTCGCCTTCTTGAAGAAGAATACCACCGCACTTCTGCTCCACGCCCCTCCGGTGAACCACGGAGGACGGAATTAAAGAGCTTCTGAAGGACTTCATGTACCAGTTTTCCATTTGTTTTCAGAAGCTCCGCTATAATTTATCCTCGTCAGACTTGCCGTATTTAAGGTGCCGGACAGCCATTCTAATCTCAGACTGACGTCCGGGTCAAATAGTGTCGATAAGATGTGTTCTTGGATCGTTACTCATACTTGCGTGTGGCTCCAACGATGAGGTACAGCTGCCCATAGAACCTCAATCTCACCAAAATCTCAGGTGTATGGGAAATTTGCTGCCATTCGGTTTTCAGCCGAAAGTTGCTTTTTCTGGCAGACATTTGACAAAGACTTTGGAGCCCTGGTCACGCTCGATCGCTTCTTCAATACGACCAGTATTAAAGTTGCGTAAGTCCCGCTGCATGAATTTGGAGATCTGTCTGTTCAGTTACCTGTATGCTGTCCAATCTGCTGGAAATGAAGACTGCAGCTTCATTTCCCTTCTAACAGCCATGAGATTAAGAGTGTGATCGGGTAGTTTTTGTGTTCTTGTGCGGCGGGTCTTGCAGAACATAGCTGCGACCGCATGGACAGTTTCCACGAGCTTGTCATTCATATCGTCCACTGCATTGCAATCTTCTAGGCACTGAAAACGGTTTTGTAACTCGATCTGAAAGGTTTCAGGACTTTGGGTTTGGTTTGGTTTCAGGATCATCCCGTGGTTGTCGTAAAAGGCGACTCGGGGAAACAAATCAGAATATGGGCAGCAGCCTCTTTCTAATAACGACTAAAAATTAAAAATAAACTGCAGTTGCCAACCCGCTTACCAAGCGTGGCATCTATGGCAAAAATCCCCCCTATGAGGAAACCTAATTAACAGGCTGTAATGGTAACGGTCCTTTAATGGTTATTTACTTAATATTTATTTAAAAAGAAATACGTAGGGATCTTTGCATCATTGCTGTATTTTGTATAGAAATAAGGATGACAAATGAGCATACTAAGTCCCTGATGCTAATCGAATTCTATGGCTTATAGAAACCTACATCTATCTTCGATTAAGAATCAAATTGCAGAAGCGTTGATGATATGGGATAGTGGATAATTCCAAGGGAAACTTTAATGAAAAAAAAGTACATTTTATGTGCTTTTGCATATTTGCAAAGAATTCTTGAGAAAGGTTTCAAGTGAATGGACATTTCATTGCAAAGTGCAATTGACCAATATTATGTTACTACGTATTGTGCCCCGTGTAGTGGCGGTTGAGAATACCCACTACCCTTTATCTTCCCGTAGGTGTCGTAAGAGGCGACAGATGGAATCTGAACTGAGACAGAAGATGATCGGCAGCATTTTTCTGATAACAGCAAATTACAATTAAAAAACCTGCTTTTATTGTTGTGGTTTGCCAACCCTCTCGTCAAGCGTGGCAACTATGGCAATATACCCCCATGACGAGAATTACAAAACTACGGCCCTCAGTCCCCGGTGACCCCAATAATCCTGGCTACGATGGCGACTATGGTAAGCATATGCTAAGAATCTCCGGTGTAGGCTCGGTTGCCACCTAAGACGACTTGACCTGGCAACATACAACGCACGCACCCTGAGGACTGACGAGAAGATCCTGGAGCTGGAAGAAGGGATAGACAAGTTGCGCTGGGATATTATAGGATAATCTGAGGTCCGAAAAGAGGTTGAGGACACGGTAATTCTCGAATACGGCAACTTGTTCTATCACCAGGAGGGCAACCATCTGTCTCAAGGAGGTGTCGGATTTATCATCCACAAGTCTCTCGTTAACAACGTTGTAAAGATTGTGAGTGTGTCGACGAGGGTTGCGTACCTTATACTTAATATCACTAAACGGTATTTGTTGGAAAGTCATACAGGTTTCCGCACCAACTTCGGCACACCCCGATGAGGAGGTGGAGGAAATGTATGAGGATATCTCTAGAGCCATGCATTCCTCCAAAACCCACTATACGGTGTTAATGGGAGATTTCAACGCAAAACTAGGCACAAGAGAGAACGGTTATGTGAAAGTAGGGAAATTCGGAATAGTGCAACGGAACCTAAGGGGCCAGCAGCTGGCCGACTTTATGGGGAAAGAGGGACACTTTCTTCCAGAAGCGGCCCCACAGCTAGTGGACCTGGTTGAGCCCCGACGGTTCGATAAAAAAGAGATTGACTTCATTATGAAGACCAGACGGCAACTGTTCAGTGATGTCTCAGCAATCGCGAGGGTGAAAACTGGTAGCGATCACCGAATGGTTAGAGGCACACTGAACCTAAACGTTAAGTTGGAGAGGTCTCGCCTAATGAAGTTAACGTACCGTCTCCCTCGTGCTCCAATCCAAAGTCCTGAAATCTTTCAGCTCGAGTTACAAAACCGTTTTCAGTGCCTAGAAGATTGCAATGCAGTGGACGATATGAATGACAAGCTCGTGGAAACTGTCCATGCGGTCGCAGCTATGTTCTGCAAGACCCGCCGCACAAGAACACAAAAACTACCCGATCACACTCTTAATCTCATGGCTGTTAGAAGGGAAATGAAGCTGCAGTCTTCATTTCCAGCAGATTGGACAGCATACAGGTAACTGAACAGACAGATCTCCAAATTCATGCAGCGGGACTTACGCAACTTTAATACTGGTCGTATTGAAGAAGCGATCGAGCGTGACCAGGGCTCCAAAGTCTTTGTCGGAAATCTGTCTGCCAGAAAGAGCCAACTTTCGAAGCTGAAAACCGAATGTGGCAGCAGAATTTCCCATACACCTGAGATTTTGAGTGAGATTGAGAGGTTCTATGGGCAGCTGTACACCTCATCGTTGGAGCCACACGCAAGTATGAGTAACGATCCAAGAACACATCTTATCCGACACTATTCCGATGATATCCCGGACGTCAGTCTGAGATTAGAATGGCTGTCCGGCACCTTAAATACGGCAAGTCCCCGAGCGAGGATGAAATTATAGCGGAGCTTCTGAAAACGGGTGGAAAACTGGTACATGAAGTCCTTCAGAAGCTCTTTAATTCCGTCCTCCGTGGTGGCACTACACCGGAGGCGTGGAGCAGAAGTGCGGTGGTATTCTTCTTCAAGAAAGGCGAAAATGCTCTCTTGAAGAACTACAGACCGATTTCCCTTCTGAGCCGCGTCTACGTGCTGTTTTCGAGAGTCATTACAAATCGTCTCGCTTGCAGACTCGACGAATTCCAGCCTCCCGAACAAGCTGGTTTCGAAAGCGCTTTAACCGGACACCATATATTCCATAAACCGGCCACCATAGACCACATACATACTCTTCGGCAAATTGTACAGTAGACCGAAGAGTACAATCTGCCACTTTGTCTTGCGTATGTAGAGACTATGAGAAAGCCTTTGATTCCGTCGAAATTTGGGCGGTGCTGCAGTCCCTTTATATCGAAGTGCTGAAGTGTTTGTACAGTAGGGCTACGATGGCTATCCGAGAACAGAACCAGAGTACGAAACCTATCCAACTGCAGAGAGAGTGTAAGACAGACGTAATATTCTGAAATTCTTCACCGCTGAATTGGAAGACGTTTTCAAGCTACTTGTCTGGAAAGGATACGGTATTAACGACAATGGTGAGTACGTCACTCACCTCGATTTGCCGACGATATATTTCTATGGCAGAATCGCTGAGCAGTCACTATGTCAATGACCTCAATAGTGTCTCCCACGAATAGGTCTTAAGATTAACATGGACAGAACAAAGTCATGTTTAACGTCCATATCACCATATGCCGGTAGTTATTGGAGCTAAGCTCGAAGTTGTTGACAGTATGTTTACCTGAACAAATACTAGGTAAGTCCAACTTCGACCGGGAGGTTAATCGACGAATTCAACTCGGCTGGGCAGCGTTCGGGAGATTACGACACATATTCTCGTCAGGCATACCTCAAAACGAGATTGTTCAACCAGTGCGTGTTTCAGTGATGACCTATGGATCTGAGACGTGTTCCTTCACTGCTGGACGTATGAGGACGCTCAAAGTTGCTCAGCGAGCTATGGAGAAGTCTATGCTGGGTTTTTTGCGTGATAGACTTAAAACGAGGATATCCGCAGTAGAACCAGAGTTACCAACATAGGCCAACGGATTTGTAAGCTGAAGTGGCAATGGTGGGCCATAGCTCGAAGAACCGACAACCGATGGGGAAGAAAGGTTCGAGTGGCAGCCTCGTACCTGCAGGCGAAGTGTAGGCATCCCACAGTAGATGCCGTGACGACCTTGTAAGTCATGCAGGAATTCAATGGATGCAGGTGGCTCGGGACCGTGCTTGGCATTCTTTGGGGAGGCCTATTTTCAGCAGTGGACTTTTGATGGGCTGTAATGATGATGATGATATCACATGGTTTAAGTTTACTTTGACGTTTTTGATAACGATGCAATTTTATAAAGGTTAAAATATTATGTAAAGCATAGATGACCTCGTTCCAAAAGAAAGCGTAGAATGTGTTCTCTTTAAAACTCCACATAAATTCACACATTAAGCCTAAAGATACTTTCATTTCTGCTTCTATTTATTTAACGTAGAGTCAAATACGTTTTTAAACTAGTTCAAAAAAAAGAAGGTTATATTTTAGACGTCTATTTTTTATGAATGTTTACCGATTTCGGAAACGGCTGAACTGAATTTGATTTTTAATTAAAAGGTGTTCAGGGTGGTCCCATAAAACATTTAAAAAATCCATTCCTAATGGTAGAAAAGCAGGATTGAGGATATGTCTTTGAAATAATGGCTTTCTAGTCGTTAACATGAACTTGAACTTGTGATATTCCTTAGACCACACACCAAAGGGTAAAATAATTGACCTTTTTTAATAATATTTGAGTTTAAGAAAACTATAACAACACGCATTGATCATGAGTTATGATGATCCTATTGAGAACACTTTGTCATATTCTTTATATTATTATATTGTCATCGGTCCTTGATACGAGTGCAAATTTTCTAATCAATCGGCCGTCTACAAGTTGGGGAAAATTACATTAAAAGATTCCGTTACATAGATAGATAGATACACGCGAACCGTGTAAAAAGTAGAACCGACTTAAAATTAAATAAAATGCAAATAATAGTTTCTGATGTCATAGTGTATTGAAGAATTACGAGTAAAGCCTCGAATTCAGTAGCTAATAATATGTACAAATTATTATTACTTTTTTAAATTTTGGAGTCGGTTTTAATTTTGTATTAAAAGTATAATTATTTTAACGAAGATTTTAAGATTTAAATTGATAAATTTGTACCATAATATTGAATTATTATACGGTTATCACATCGTTTCTCCATCTAGTGGAGGGATGCTTTAAACTTCGCTTGACAGTACGAGACTGCCACTCGAGAACCTTTTTTCCCCATCGATTGTCAGTTCTGCGAGCTAACTGGAGCCCCTCACTATGTAGTGACGACCTTGTAAGAGTCGCAGGAAGTCGATGGATAAATGTGGCCCAGGACTGTGTTTTGTGACATTCCTTGGGTGATGACTATATTGAGCAGTGGACATATAATTGGCTGTGATGATAATGATGATATGGCTATCTATCAAAAGCGATAATAATTTTCTATTCTATCCTATAGTCTTCTCTTACTACACCTTAAAACATCACACAAGCTATTAACTTGACAGAGTGCACATAAGCTTAAAAATTATACGTCCTTTCTTTCCTGTTTTAGAATTTACGCATTTAGGATATGATAAGAGATGCACTAGCATACAGTGTCAGAGACACGGAAACAAACACAGCACAACTAGCCCTGAAAACCGAAAATTAAATTTGAAAGAAAGTAAGAAAACACGTTTATTCCAGTATAAGTATACAGCAAAGCAATAATAGAAAGAAGGCAAATAAATCAAAGTATTAACCACATCTTAAATATAAGAATATACACCAAAAAAAAACTGCTAAATGGACTGGTCTCAGTGATAGCACTGATTTTCATTCCAGCCCATACTCCAAGGTATCTCGGAAATTTGTACATATATGTTGGTCTTAGCTAGGATTCGAACCGAACTACCACGTTTTGAATGGTTACGAATTTTTATAGGGACTACCAGGTTGGTAGCTAGACTAACTTTTGCACATGGTACATTACTGCACTTAGTATAACCACGCTACTGAGTATATTGGCTGCAGCACAAATGGTTAGGCTCGACCGGGGAAGGACGACGCTCGCACAGAATACCAGCGTGAAATTCCGGCATATTATTTCTTACCATCAGATGGAATGTTCTCGTTTGTCACCCTTAGTTCTATGAAGTCTACTTTGATACCTAAGTCACGCGGTCGTCCGGCTGTTTATGATCTGTAGGCTTAGTTACGTCAGCTTACACATATTATACTATATAATCATGAATTCTAAAGCACTTTAAAATTGAGCTTTTAATAAAAAGTAGCTGACTTCTAAGAACTTAACATAATAAAATAGTTTCAACATAACAGCTTTAGAATTTGTGCTAAGGTAAGTAAGTAAGGTCTATAGAAGAATTAAGGCCCTGACTTCAGAAGCTGATAAATAGAAATTATTTTATTCTCTTTAGTTCCTGACTTTTACTAACTTTTTTTTAAAAAGGTTTATTTTTGACCCTTTTGAGTGCACTAAGGAATATAAAAGCTAAACCACTAAAATGTCGTCTCAATATTTACATTACTTATTTTAACCTCTTTTACCGGCCTTAAGGTAGAGTCGTTTCTCCATTTTTTGGAACCATTCTATTAATACAATATTATTTAATAAAAGGGCCATTAAAAGCGGTTATACAATTGACATTAATATCGCTTAACACATAAAAAGAATGACATATTAACTGAGAAATTCCTCCTTATAATAGCCACCCATAAAAGGGGGAACACTCATTGTTACAAAATGAAATAGAAAGACATCATGTGGTTGCCACGTGAAAGTTGAGATATGAATTTTGATTGACTGTCTGTTGATCTAGTGGTCGTAAACGTAACTGCTGATCATGAATTGGTTTAAATTGCCGGGTCAATAGCTAAAAAATCATATATTATTCAAGTTTTCTGAAAGAAATCAGTAGCAACACGAGTCAGGAATATGGGAGTGTTTCTACCCCGTGCCTAAGACACGTCAAACCATATACATAGATACAAACACCACCCTGTCATCCAGAGAGGTAGGCAGAAACTATGGACTCCATTTGCATGATCCTGACACACCTCTCTCGCCTCCTCCACATCCATATACCTGACCTTTTGAGTGCACTAAGGAATATTAAAAGCTAAACCACTAAAATGTCGTCTCAATATTTACATTACTTATTTTAACTCTTTTTACCGGCCTTAGGGTAGAGTCGTTTCTCCATTTTTTTGGAACCATTAATACAATATTTAATAAAAGGGCCAAAGCGGTTATACAATTGACATTAATATCGCTTAACACACATAAAAAAGAATGACATACATATTAACTGAGAAGTTCCTTTATAAGGTTAGCCACCTTATAAAAGGGGAACTACTCAGTTTGTTACCCAAAATGAAATAGAAAGACATCATGTGGTTGCCACGTGAAAAGTTGAGATATGAATTTTGATTGACTGTCTCGTTGATCTAGTGGTCGTAAACGTAACTGCTGATCATGAATTTCGGGTTTAAATTGCCGGGTCGGGCCAAAAAAATCATATATTGAGTTCAAGTTTTCTGGAAAGAAATTTTCAGTAGCAACACGGAGTCAGGAATATGGGAGTGTTTCACTCCCGTGCCTAAGACACGTCAAAACTCATATACATAGATACATAAACACTCACCCCTGTCATCCAGAGAGGTAGGCAGAAACTATGGACTTCCGTTTGGCACGATCCTGACACACCTCTCTCGCCTCCTCCACATCCATATACCTACGTATACACGCTCGTCGATTAAGGTTACTTTTAATTTGGTCCATTTTCAATGTTTGCTACGGACCAAGTTATTTTACAGTTGAAGGATTGTTGTTACCTTGAAATCTTAGACAGTGGAACAAAGCCGAGCAACTCAAAGAAGCTGTCATTATAGAATTAATATGTTTATCGAATCTTAATTTGCTATCAAATACATGCCCATGTCTCAAATGGAATCGGTTTCTTATTTTTACCCAAGATATTGTAAGAACTCATTAATGTACTTTTATTTCTTGTGAATTATATAAACTACATTTGCGCAGATAGCAGATTCGATTTTTTTTTCACACCATTTACAAGTTTAGCTATTTTTAAATCGTCTACGAATAAATGAACCTGACAATTTTATGTAACCACTATCATTAATAAACAAAACAAAGAATAAAGGCCCCAAATTTGATCTAATGAAACACCAAAAATAGCATTGAAAGAATTTGAACACTCGCCATCGATACGATTTACATAGAAATAGGATTTGCATTAGCTTAAAATGTATCATAAATGCCAAAATATGCAACTTTTGAACAAGTTTTTGGTTCACCCTATGCAAATGCTCCCGAACAAGCTGGTTTCCGAAAGCGCTTTAACCGGACACCATATATTCCATAAACCGGCCACCATAGACCACATACATACTCTTCGGCAAATTGTAGGCTAGCAGACCGAAGAGCTAATCTGCCACTTTGTCTTCTATGTATGTAGACTATGAGAAAGCCTTTGATTCCGTCGAAATTTGGGCGGTGCTGCAGTCCCTTTATATCGAAGTGCTGAAGTGTTTGTACAGTAGGGCTACGATGGCTATCCGAGTACAAAACCAGAGTACGAAACCATCCAACTGCAGAGCAGGTGTAAGACAGGGTGACGTAATATTCTGAAATTCTTCACCGCTGAATTGAAGACGTTTTCGCTACTTGTCTGGAAAGGATACGGTATTAACGACAATGGCGAGTACGTCACTCACCTTCGATTTGCCGACGATATATTTCTTATGGCAGAATCGATGGAGCAGGTCACACTATGCTCAATGACCTCAATAGTGTCTCCCAACGAATAGGTCTTAAGATTAACATGGACAGAACAAAAGTCATGTTTAACGTCCATATCACACATATGCCGGTAGTTATTGGGAGCGCTAAGCTCGAAGTTGTTGACGAGTATGTTTACCTGGAACAAATACTAGGTAAGTCCAACTTCGACCGGGAGGTTAATCGACGAATTCAACTCGGCTGGGCAGCGTTCGGGAGATTACGACACATATTCTCGTCAGGCATACCTCAAAACGAGATTGTTCAACCAGTGCGTGTTTCCAGTGATGACCTATGGATCTGAGACGTGTTCCTTCACTGCTGGACGTATGAGGACGCTCAAAGTTGCTCAGCGAGCTATGGAGAAGTTTATGCTTGGGGTTTTTTTTGCGTGATAGACTTAAAAACGAGGATATCCGCAGTAGAACCAGAGTTACCAACATAGGCCAACGGATTTGTAAGCTGAAGTGGCAATGGGCCGGCCATATAGCTCGAAGAACCGACAACCGATGGGGAAGAAAGGTTCTCGAGTGGCAGCCTCGTACCTGCAGGCGAAGTGTAGGGCATCCCCACAGTAGATGCCGTGACGACCTTGTAAGTCATGCAGGAATTCAATGGATGCAGGTGGCTCGGGACCGTGCTTTGTGGCATTCCTTGGGGGAGGCCTATTTTCAGCAGTGGACTTTTGATGGGCTGTAATGATGATGATGATATCACTACGTTTAAGTTTACTTTGACGTTTTTTTGATAACGATGCAATGCAATTTTATAAAGGTTAAAATATTATGTAAAGCATAGATGACCTCGTTCCAAAAAGAAAGCGTAGAATGTGTTCTCTTTTAAAACTCCACATAAATTCACTCACATTAAGCCTAAAGATACTTTCATTTCTGCTTCTATTTATTTAACGTAGAGTCAAATACGTTTTTAAACTAGTTCAAAAAAAAGAGAAGGTTATATTTTAGACGTCTATATTTTTTATGAATGTTTACCGATTTCTCGGAAACGGCTGAACTGAATTTGATTTTTTTAATTAAAAAGGTGTTCAGGGGTGGTCCCATAAAACATTTAAAAAAATCCATTCCTAATGGTAGAAAAGCAGGGATTGAGGATATGTCTTTGAAATAATGGCTTTCTAGTCGTTAACATGAACTTGAACTTGTGATATTCCTTAGACCACACACCAAAGGGTAAAATAATTGACCTTTTTTAATAATATTTGAGTTTAAGAAAACTATAACAACACGCATTGATCATGAGTTATGATGATCCTATTGAGAACACTTTGTCATATTCTTTATATTATTATATTGTCATCGGTCTTATAGTGCAAATTTTCTAATCAATCACGTCTCAAGTTGGGGAAAATTACATTAAAAGATTCCGTTACATAGATAGATAGATACACGCGAACCGTGTAAAAAGTAGAACCGACTTAAAAATTAAATAAAAAAATGCAAATAATAGTTTCTGATGTCATAGTGTATTGAAGAATTACGAGTAAAGCCTCGAATTCAGTAGCTAATAATATGTACAATTATTATTACTTTTTAAATTTTGAGTCGGTTTTAATTTTGTATTAAAAGTATAATTATTTTAACGAAGATTTTAAGATTTAAATTGATAAATTTGTACCATAATATTGAATTATTATACGGTTATCACATCGTTTCTCCATCTAGTGGAGGGATGTTAAACTTCGCTTGACAGTACGAGACTCGCCACTGAGAACCTTTTCCCCATCGATTGTCAGTTCATGAGCTAACTGGAGCCTCACTATGTAGTGACGACCTTGTAAGAGTTGCAGGAAGTCGATGGATAAATGTGGCCCAGGACTGTGTTTTGTGACATTCCTTGGGTGATGACTATTGAGCAGTGGACATATAATTGGCTGTGATGATAATGATGATATGGCTATCTATCAAAAGCGATAATAATTTTCTATTCTATCCTATAGTCTTCTCTTACTACACCTTAAAACATCACACAAGCTATTATTTGACAGAGTGTGCACATAAGCTTAAAAAAATTATACGTCCTTTCTTTCCTGTTTTAGAATTTACGCATTTAGGATATGATAAGAGATGCGCTAGCATACAGTGTCAGAGACACGGAAACAAACACAGCACAACTAGCCCTGAAAACCGAAAATTCGAATTTGAAAGAAAGTAAGAAAACACGTTTATTCCAGTATAAGTATACAGCAAAAGCAATAATAGAAAGAAGGCAAATAAATCAAAGTATTAACCACATCTTAAATATAAGAATATACACCAAAAAAAAACTGCTAAATGGACTGGTCTCAGTGATAGCACTGATTTTCATTCCAGCCCATACTCCAAGGTATCTCGGAAATTTGTACATATATGTTGGTCTTAGCTAGGATTCGAACCGAACTACCACGTTTTGAATGGTTACGAATTTTTAGGGACTACCAGGTTGGTAGCTAGACTAACTTTTACATGGTACATTACTGCACTTAGTATAACCACGCTACTGAGTATATTGGCAGCACAAATGGTTAGGCTCGACCGGGAAGGACGACGCTCGCACAGAATACCAGCGTGAAATTCCGGCATATTATTTCTTACCATCAGATGGAATGTTCTCGTTTGTCACCCTTAGTTCTATGAAGTCTACTTTGATACCTAAGTCACGCGGTCGTCCGGCTGTTTATGATCTGTAGGCTTAGTTACGTCAGCTTACACATATTATACTATATAATCATGAATTCTAAAGCACTTTAAAATTGAGCTTTTAATAAAAAGTAGCTGACTTCTAAGAACTTAACATAATAAAATAGTTTCAACATAACAGCTTTAGAATTTGGTGCTAAGGTAAGTAAGTAAGGTCTATAGAAGAATTAAGGCCCCGACTTCAGAAGCTGATAAATAGAAATTATTTTATTCTCTTTAGTTCCTTGACTTTTACTTAACTTTTCTTTTTATAAAAAGGTTTATTTTTGACCCTTTTGAGTGCACTAAGGAATATTAAAAGCTAAACCACTAAAATGTCGTCTCAATATTTACATTACTTATTTTAACCTCTTTTTTACCGGCCTTAAGGGTAGAGTCGTTTCTCCATTTTTTTTGGAACCACCCTATTAATACAATATTTAATAAAAAGGGCCATTAAAAGCGGTTATACAATTGACATTAATATCGCTTAACACACATAAAAAAAGAATGACATACATACCAACTGAGTAGTTCCTCCTTTTTATAAGGTTAGCCACCTTATAAAAAGGGGGAACTACTCAGTTTGTTACCCAAAATGAAATAGAAAGACATCATGTGGTTGCCACGTGAAAAGTTGAGATATGAATTTTGATTGACTGTCTCGTTGATCTAGTGGTCAAACGTAACTGCTGATCATGAATTTCGGGTTTAAAATTGGTCGGGCCAAAAATCATATATTGAGTTCAAGTTTTCTGGAAAGAAATTTTCAGTAGCAACACGGAGTCAGGAATATGGGAGTGTTTCACTCCCGTGCCTAAGACACGTCAAAACTCATATACATAGATACATAAACACTCACCCTGTCATCCAGAGAGGTAGGCAGAAACTATGGACTTCCATTTGGCACGATCCTGACACACCTCTCGCCTCCTCCACATCCATATACCTACGTATACATCGATCGCTAAGTTACTTTAATTTGGTCCATTTTCAATGTTTGCTACGACTCCATATTTAATTAGTTGAAGGATTGTTACTTTTTGAAATCTTTAGACAGTAAGAATAAAGTTGAGCAACTTCAAAGAAGCTGTCATTATAGAATTAATATGTTTATCGAATCTTAATTTGCTATCAAATATGCCCATGTCCTCGAATGGAATCGGTTTCTTATTTTTACCCAAGATATTGTAAGAACTCATTAATGTTTTTATTTCTTGTGAATTATATAAAACTACACGTTGCGCAGATAAAGCAGCATTCGATTTTTTTCACACCATTTTACAAGTTTAGCTATTTTAAATCGTCTACGAATAAATGAACCTGACAATTTTATGTAAATTCTACTATATCATTAATAAACAAAACAAAGAATAAAGGCCCAAATTTGATCCTGCGAAACACCAAAAATAGCATTGAAAGAATTTGAACACTCGCCATCGATACGATTTACGACATAGAAATAGGATTTTGCATTTAAAATGTATCATAAATGCCAAAATATGCAACTTTTGAACGTTTTTATGGTTCACCCTATGCAAATGCTCCTGAACAAGCTGGTTTTGAAAGCGCTTTAACCGACACCATATATTCCATAAACGGCCACCATAGACCATACATATACTACCTTCGGCAAATTGTACAGTAGACCGAAGAGTACAATCTGCCACTTTGTCTTATATAGAGACTATGAGAAAGCCTTTGATTCCGTCGAAATTTAAGTGGTGCAGCAGTCCCTTTATCGAAGTGCTGAAGTTTTGTTAGTAGGGCTACATGATGTCCGAGTACAAAACCAGAGTACGAAACCTATCCAACTGCAGAGCGAGGTGTAAGACAGGGTGACGTAATATTCCCGAAATTCTTCACCGCTGAATTGGAAGACGTTTTCAAGCTACTTGTCTGGAAAGGATACGGTATTAACGACAATGGCGAGTACGTCACTCACCTTCGATTTGCCGACGATATATTTCTTATGGCAGAATCGCTGGAGCAGGTCACACTATGCTCAATGACCTCAATAGTGTCTCCCAACGAATAGGTCTTAAGATTAACATGGACAGAACAAAAGTCATGTTTAACGTCCATATCACACATATGCCGGTAGTTATTGGGAGCGCTAAGCTCGAAGTTGTTGACGAGTATGTTTACCTGGAACAAATACTAGGTAAGTCCAACTTCGACCGGGAGGTTAATCGACGAATTCAACTCGGCTGGGCAGCGTTCGGGAGATTACGACACATATTCTCGTCAGGCATACCAAAACGAGATTGTTCAAACCAGTGCGTGTTCTAGTGATGACCTATGGATTGAGACGTGTTCCTTCACTGCTGGACGTATGAGGACGCTCAAAGTTGCTCAGCGAGCTATGGAGAAGTCTATGCTTGGGTTTTTTTGTGTGATAGACTTAAAAACGAGGATATCCGCAGAGAACCAGAGTTACCAACATAGGCCAACGGATTTGTAAGCTGAAGTGGCAACGCCGGTATAGCCTCGAAGAACCGACAACCGATGGGGAAGAAAGGTTCTGAGTGGCAGCCCTGTACCTGCAGGCGAAAATCCCACAGTAGATGCCGTGACGACCTTGTAAGTCATGGAATTCAATGGATGCAGGTGGCTCGGGACCGTGCTTTGTGGCATTCCTTGGGGAGGCCTATTTTCAGCAGTGGACTTTGATGGGCTGTAATGATGATGATGATATCACTACGTTTAAGTTTACTTTGACGTTTTTGATAACGATGCAATGCAATTTTATAAAGGTAAAATATATGTAAAGCATAGATGACCTCGTTCCAAAAAGCGTAGAATGTGTTCTCTTTTAAAACTCCACATAAATTCACTCACATTAAGCCTAAAGATACTTTCTTCTTGCTTCTATTTATTTAACGTAGAGTCAAATACGTTTTTTAAACTAGTTCAAAAAGAGAAGGTTATATTTTAGACGTCTATATTTTTTATGAATGTTTACCGATTTCTCGGAAACAGCTGAACTGAATTTGATTTTTAATTAAAAGGTGTTCAGGGGTGGTCCATAAAACATTTAAAAAATCCATTCTAATGGTAGAAAAGCAGGGATTGAGGATATGTCTTTGAAATAATGGCTTTCTAGTCGTTAACATGAACTTGAACTTGTGATATTCCTTAGACCACACACCAAAGGGTAAAATAATTGACTTTTTTAATAATATTTGAGTTTAAGAAAACTATAACAACACGCATTGATCATGAGTTATGATGATCCTATTGAGAACACTTTGTCATATTCTTTATATTATTATATTGTCATCGGTCCTTGATACGAGTGCAAATTTTCTAATCAATCGGCCGTCTACAAGTTGAAAATTACATTAAAAGATTCCGTTACAGATAGATAGATACACGAACTGTAAAAGTAGAACCGACTTAAAAATTAAATAAAAAAATGCAAATAATAGTTTCTGATGTCATAGTGTATTGAAGAATTACGAGTAAAGCCTCGAATTCAGTAGCTAATAATATGTACAAATTATTATTACTTTTTTAAATTTTGGAGTCGGTTTTAATTTTGTATTAAAAGTATAATTATTTTAACGAAGATTTTAAGATTTAAATTGATAAATTTGTACCATAATATTGAATTATTATACGGTTATCACATCGTTTCTCCATCTAGTGGAGGGATGCTTTAAACTTCGCTTGACAGTACGAGACTGCCACTCGAGAACCTTTTTTCCCCATCGATTGTCAGTTCTATGAGCTAACTGGCCCTCACTATGGAGTGACGACCTTGTAAGAGTTGCAGGAAGTCGATGGATAAATGTGGCCCAGGACTGTGTTTTGTGACATTCCTTGGGTGATGACTATATTGAGCAGTGGACATATAATTGGCTGTGATGATGATGATGATATGGCTATCTATCAAAAGCGATAATAATTTTCTATTCTATCCTATAGTCTCTTACACACTAAAAACATCCACAAGCTATTAACTGACAGAGCGCACATAAGCTTAAAAATTATGTCCTTTCTTTCCTGTTTTAGAATTTACGCATTTAGGATATGATAAGAGATGCACTAGCATACAGTGTCAGAGACACGGAAACAAACAGCACAACTAGCCCTGAAAACCGAAAATTGAATTTGAAAGTAAGAAAACACGTTTATTCCAGTATAAGTATACAGCAAAAGCAATAATAGAAAGAAGGCAAATAAATCAAAGTATTAACCACATCTTAAATATAAGAATATACACCAAAAACTGCTAAATGGACTGGTCTCAGTGATAGCACTGATTTTCATTCCAGCCCATACTCCAAGGTATCTGGAAATTTGTACATATATGTTGGTCTTAGCTAGATCGAACCGAACTACCACGTTTTGAATGGTTACGAATTTTTATAGGGACTACCAGGTTGGTAGCTAGACTAACTTTTGCACATAGTACATTACTGCACTTAGTATAACCACGCTACTGAGTATATTGCAGCACAAATGGTTAGGCTCGACCGGAAGGACGACGCTCGCACAGAATACCAGCGTGAAATTCCGGCATATTATTTCTTACCATCAGATGGAATGTTCTCGTTTGTCACCCTAGTTCTATGAAGTCTACTTTTGATACCTAAGTCACGCGGTCGTCCGGCTGTTTATGATCTCAGGTATTAGTTACGTCAGCTACACATATTATACTATATAATCATGAATTCTAAAAGCACTTTAAAATTGAGCTTTAATAAAAAGTAGCTGACTTAAGAACTTAACATAATAAAATAGTTTCAACATAACAGCTTTAGAATTTGGTGCTAAGGTAAGTAAGTAAGTCTATAGAAGAATTAAGGCCTGACTTCAGAAGCTGATAAATAGAAATTATTTTATTCTCTTTAGTTCCTTGACTTTTACTTAACTTTTCTTTTTATAAAAGGTTTATTTTTGACCCTTTGAGTGCACTCAAGGAATATTAAAAGCTAAACCACTAAAATGTCGTCTCAATATTTACATTACTTATTTTAACCTCTTTTTACCGGCCTTATGGGTAGAGTCGTTTCTCCATTTTTTTGAACCACCTATTAATACAATATTTAATAAAAGGGCCATTAAAAGCGGTTATACAATTGACATTAATATCGCTTAACACACATAAAAAGAATGATGATACATACCAACTGAGAAGTTCCTCCTTTTATAAGGTTAGCCACCTTATAAAAGGGGAACTACCAGTTTGTTACCCAAAATGAAATAGAAAGACATCATGTGGTTGCTACGTGAAAGTTGAGATATGAATTTTGATTGACTGTCTCGTTGATCTAGTGGTCGTAAACGTAACTGCTGATCATGAATTTCAGGTTTAAATTGCCGGGTTGGGCCAAAAATCATATATTGAGTTCAAGTTTTCTGGAAAGAAATTTTCAGTAGCAACACGGGTCAGGAATATGGGAGTGTTTCACTCCGTGCCTAAGACACGTCAAAACTCATATACATAGATACATAAACACTCACCCTGTCATCCAGAGAGGTAGGCAGAAACTATGGACTTCCTTGGCACGATCCTGACACACCCTTCGCCTCCACATCCATATACTGACCTTTTGAGTGCACTAAGGAATATTAAAAGCTAAACCACTGAAATGTCGTCTCAATATTTACATTACTTATTTTAACTTTTTTACCGGCCTTAAGGGTAGAGTCGTTTCTCCATTTTTTTTGGAACCACCTATTAATACAATATTTAATAAAAGGGCCATTAAAAGCGGTTATACAATTGACATTAATCGCTTAACACACATAAAAAAAGAATGACATACATACACCGAGTTCTCCTTTATAGGTTAGCCACCCATAAAAGGGGAACTACTCAGTGTTACCCAAAATGAAATAGAAAGACATCATGTGGTTGCCACGCAAAGTTGAGATATGAATTTTGATTGACTGTCTCGTTGATCTGGTGGGTCAAACGTAACTGCTGATCATGAATTTCGGGTTTAAATTGCCGGGTCGGGCCAAAAAATCATATATTGAGTTCAAGTTTCTGGAAAGAAATTAGTAGCAACACGAGTCAGGAATATGGAGTGTTTCTCCCTGTGCCTAAGACACGTCAAACTCATATACATAGATACAACACTCACCCCTGTCATCCAGAGAGGTAGGCAGAAACTATGGACTTCCGTTTGGCACGATCCTGACACACCTCTCTCGCCTCCTCCACATCCATATACCTACGTATACACGCTCGTCGATTAAGGTTACTTTTAATTTGGTCCATTTTCAATGTTTGCTACGGACCAAGTTATTTTACAGTTGAAGGATTGTTGTTACCTTTTTGAAACCTTTAGACAGTGTAAGAACAAAGCCGAGCAACTTCAAAGAAGCTGTCATTATAGAATTAATATGTTTATCGAATCTTAATTTGCTATCAAATATTACGCCCATGTCTCGAATGGAATCGGTTTCCTTATTTTTTACCCAAGATATTGTAAGAACTCATTAATGTACTTTTATTTCTTGTGAATTATATAAAACTACATTTGCGCAGATAAAGCAGCATTCGATTTTTTTCACACCATTTACAAGTTTAGCTATTTTAAATCGTCTACGAACAAATGAACCTGACAATTTTAATAATTCACTATATCATTAATAAACAAAACAAAGAATAAAGGCCCCAATTTGATCCCTGCGAAACACCAAAATAGCATTGAAGAATTTGAACACTCGCCATCGATACGATTTACGACATAGAAATAGGATTTGCATTAGCTTAAAATGTATCATAAATGCCAAAATATGCAACTTTTTGAACAAGTTTTTTATGGTTCACCCTATCAAATGCCTTAGCGAAATCAGTATAGAATATATCTACTTGTAGATTTTTGTCAACCGAATCAATAAGATTGGAAACATAACTGAGCAAATTAGTATTAGTAGACTTCTTAGGCATAAAACTATGTTTACAGGGATACAGAAGGTTTTTAACATGATTGAATATGAATGGGTGGACAAGTGATTCAAAAGTCTTTGATACAGTAGAGAGGATTGATATAGGTCGATAATTAGATACAAGTTCCTTTTTTACATCTTTATAAATAGGTACTATTCCATTTATCGGGAAAACTCCTTTTCTTAAGTGAAGCGTTATAAATTATTTGTAAGGGGTAGGACATTAGATTTGCACATTTAATTAAGAATATAGGAGCCACATTGTCAGGTCCAGCACTCTGTTTTATATCAAGTCTTATTATTTTGTATATTATGCTTTTTTGTGATATGTATATTATAAAGGACAATTCAGGAAGCGTTTGCTGCGAATCGAGTAAATATAGTAAGTTATTTGTTGGGGTGTTATAGACACTGGAAAAGTGCGCTGCAATTAAGTTACAAGGTTCTTTTGAGTTTGTTTAATTCTTTGTCTCTTAAATACATTGATAGTGGGTATCCAGAATAGTTTTTACTTTTGTTAGAAATGTGTGACCAAAAATATTTAGAATTTGTACCTATTTCGTGTTCTAAAGTAGATATGTACAACGCGTTCATTTCGAGTTTGCCGTCGTCGACCGTTATGACGTCTGTGACGGTACGGTTTACAAAACTACTACTGTAAGTGTTTGATTGTAAGAAGTTCGATTTTTAGTTTGTTGCCCTGTACAGAGAAATGGAAGGCAAGCAAGTTGATAAAATGCATTTAAATAAAACTAGTTTTACGGATTTTATCGCGTATATTAACTTATTTTTATTCCCGACGTTTCGTACTTTACAGCACCCATGGTCACGGGGGGGACTGAGGTATTGACGTCCTAATGTCATAGTTTTTTTGGGTTTTTATGGCCTGGTATCTAGACCTTTAGGCCAAGTCTTAGGTATTTTATTCGGTTTATTATGATTTCCCAAATGTTTATTCATCCTTCCTAGTACACTGCTTCACAATGTGTTGATGCGTCACATTGTGCAGCCCTTTGGAGATTTTGACGTCAACTTGAATCAGCAGACAGCTGACAGTTGGCGATGGTATCTCAAGGTGCCTAAGCAGATAGGCACCTTATCTTGAGAATCACATCACCATCAGAGTTGTTTCACCGTTTCCACTAATAGTGTTACGAGCTTGGGGTTCGAGACAATTAAAAACTGCCGATTGAATTACCAAAATTGACACTTTAATTACAACTTTAAACCACACTAATTACAACTTTAAACCACACTAATAACAAAATACAATTTTACTACAGATCGCTTAAGTTCGTAGTTGTATCGCTTCAAGTCCTCTTGTATCTTAATTCAATACTGCCTCGGTCGTGGTCTATACGGCCTTATATAGCGCCTCGATACTTTCCAGAACCTTCTACTGTGGAAACATCTAGAATGTTCAGTACATATCGGTCCCGAAATTTCTAGAAAGATCTTGACTCTCTAGTTCTGCTACTCGATACTAGAGGCGCTGGTGGCTAGTGTTGCCATGTAAAGACATTAATAGTGGCGCGCAACACTGCCCCTCTAAGACATGCTCGTCCCGAGCATTATTAAATAACGCGCCAGTCGATCCACATGGACGATCTTAGGAGTACCTCTTGCACCTTTCTGTATCCGGTAGGTTACGTCATTGATCCTTGTCACAATCGGTACGGTCCGTCCCTATCTCTTTCCCGAAGGTAGCGTGAAGGTCCTTCATGAGGAGCATCTCTCTTCCTGTTGGCGGACCTGTTCCTCCTGTCCACGCTGCAGCTGCTCTTCCAACCGACGGGCCTGTTCCTCCTGTCGGCGGGCCTGTTCCTCCTGTCGGCGGGCCTGTTCCTCTGTCAGCGGGCCTGTTCCTCCTGTCGGCGAGCCTGCTCCGCAGCATCATCATCAGAGCACCTAAGTCAGGTGCTGCAGATGCAGGAGCTGCTGACGAGCCGGCCTTCGTGATCGGCAGCTGGCCCTCCGACGTTTGCGGCGTTGCATTACCAAATCGTCTCTGGTCCGTCTCTTGCTGGCGTTGACTTCGGGTACGGATACCCTCCGTGTCGTCCTTTGGTAAAATCGGCATCTGATCCCACTTCTGACACCAATTGTTACGAGCTTGGGGTTCGAGACAATTAAAACTGCCGATTGAATTACCAAAATTGACACTTTAATTATAAACACTAATTACAACTTTAAACCACTAATAATAAAATACAATTTTACTACAGATCGCTTAAGTTCGTAGTTGTATCGCTTCAAGTCTCGCTTGTCGCCAATTCAATACTGCCTCGGTCGTGGTCTATACCGGCCTTATATAGCGCCTCCGATACTTTCCAGAACCTTCTACTGTGGAAACATCTAGAATGTTCGAGTACATATCGGTCCCGAAATTCTCTAGAATCTTGACTCTCCTAGTTCTGCTACTCGATACTAGAGGGCGCTAGTGGCTAGTGTTGCCATGTAAAAGACATTAATAGTGGCGCGCAACAATAGTTTACATGCGCAGACACTTAATACACAAAATCGCACCACTTTTACATATCAATATCCACTTCAAACCATTATTCAAACAATAATACAGGAGCAGCAAATCGCCGCTGATCAAGTTCCCGCCAAAACTCCAATGTCATAGTTAACTACGGTTACCTCCAGATTAAAAAATATTTATTTTTGTTCCTATTATTTTTGTCCGTATCTATTTAAATGTGTATTGTTCGCGTAAATATAAGAAATCATTAGATAAAATGCATATTATTGAATAATTGATTTAGTTAGTAAAGTAAAATAATAACACTTGAACGTGGCCGATAAAATAAAATATTTTTAATATAGTTTTAATAATTAATATTTCATTTAAAATGTATAATTTTAAATGAATTATTAACAAAGGCGCGAACAAAAACTGGTAGGTAGATATTTACGCATCCATAACTTCGATACCAGTTATTTTATCGCAATCGTTCGTTTCTGTATCACTGCTATCACCCCTTTCTGTGTTTATCACAAATTAACGAACGTAAAAAGTCCACAGCAACAAAAAATCAACAGTAACAAAAACAACAACAAAAACAGTAACAAACTAGAGATCGCACGGGAGCACAAACAACTGACGTAGATATATTTCAGCGTTGCTATCGGTACTATAAGGGCGACGCTTGGGGGCGCGGTATGAGGGAGCGCGGCGGGACGTAATGGCATTCATGAAGTGAACACGTAGTATTTTTCATAACATATTTCTGTAAGTATTTCACAGTCGTGACGGAGGATTCTAGTAAGTCTAAGGGATTATTGTAGATCTTGTATCTTATATATGAAACTTCTTTTTTGTTTTAATAGATAAATCAAGTAGGAGTTGTACCATACTGGATGCCTATTGCCGCATTTTTTACTTTTAGGCACATAAAGATTTATTATTCTATAAAATATTAGGTAGAATTTATTAATCACGTCGTTAATATTATTATATTTTAAAAGTTTATCTGTCCGTAAGATTTCATCCAGGGCTTTAGTTATCTGATCGTAATCGCCTTTAAAATAGTTATTTTTTGTAATTTAAAATGATTCGGATAATAACTGGATGGGATTGCAATAGATACTTGCACTAATGGTGGATGGTGAGTGTCAACATTACGCATAGGGTTGAAACATTCATTAATCTTTACTATTTCGGAGTTACATAAAATTAAGTCCAAAATGTTTCATTACTAATTATAATAGAATTGACTGATTGAAGTCATTTAATTTCGACAAATGTAAGAGTAAATTATGTATGTTATTATTGCTATTTGAAATTGGTAAAAGATACGTACCAGAGCTCCCAGTTTATATTAGAAATATTAAAGTCACCTGCTATTAATTTGCCTGTGTTTTGTAATATACTCATCCATGATTTGATTTGTGTTATTAATGAATGTTCGAAATAAGTTTTGATTTAGGGGTGGTAGTAGGTACACAACACAGATTTTAAGAAATTCGCATGTTTTGCCTATAAAAATCTTAAAATATACCTAAAGATCTTTACATTCTGTTAAGGTATGATAGTTCACCTTTTCGATACTTGATGGCGCTGTATAAAAGGTAAATAGCGATGTTGACGTGTAAAGCAATTAGACCATAGGCCACAAGAATATAATTTATTTTGTATATATATATATATATATATATATATATATATATATATATATATATGTACGTGTTAATATACCTTAAGTACATACGTTGTGGAGTGTTTTATTAAATTATCCCATCGTAAGCCATTTCGGCAAGTAGTACAGTGCTAGTTCAAACATTTGGTCCAGTCGAGCCGAATTATAAAACGGCTATTTTTGAATTCGGGCTTGATTAATTAGAGCAAAAGGATTACTATCAAAAATCAGCTGGCATAGTGCAAGCACATGAGTAAAGAAACCGTACCGTCACATGAGTAAAGAAACCGTACAAAGGCAAAGCTTCTAAAGAGCTGTCAAAATTGTTACCTATTTTGGTAGGGTTGTCACAATAGGTGAAGACAAATTAAACAACAGAATATCTATCATATTATTGCATTGTCACTGAAATTACGGTATACAAAATTTTAATTCAATCAGACATCGGGAAGTGGTTCAAATCTTACTTGCAATATCTGAACTTAACCCACATACCTACTACATACTGGCACAACAGCTACCAACCCACCCACTTACCTACAAATGTTTAGTAAAAGCATAAATAACAATAAAAAGGTAAAAACACACCGTGTAATAACCTCTTCTTATTTAAAATAAGATCATACAAATAAGGTACTTACTTGGAAAAGTAATAATCAAATATTTAATTAACTACTACTCCTTGGGATATTTAAGGTATGATATATTTTTATTTTTTCTAGTATTATTCATACACACAGTACAATAAACAACCATTATTAATAATACCACGTTTTTACATTAAAACATTCAAACTTGCAACTAACAAAACAAACAATGTGCGTCGCACTGACCTTGAGATTATTGTCCACTGACTGTGCCAGCGAACCGGTTTTTTTCAGTCTCGTCGCGTACGCGACAAGCGGCCAGTGGTCACGTACACATGCCCCGCGTGCTTGTAGTTGTGCAAACGATTCGCGCGGTTGAATGAAGCTTTGCCTCTGTACGGTTTCTTTACTCATGTAGCTTCATACAACCGCGCGCTATGATACACTACACAAGCTTGAGGCGTGTGCGTGAGCACAACGTGTTCACCGTACAGAGAAACTGCTTTAAACCGGCTCGGCCAGTTCTCAAACTCAGGGTTGTGTAAAGAATAATAAGTGTAAAATTTTATTTTTTAAAGAATTATGCCTGTCACATGAAATATAAAAAGTGTTATTGTGGTTTACTGTACTGTTGTATGAACAATAATAGAACAAATAAATATATATGTATATTTATTAATTATCCCAAAGACTCCACTAGGTAAGTAGTAACTTGACTATAATTTATTATTTTAATTTGGTAGATAGATAACTCACCTATGTGACCTACCTACCTATAAGTGATTGAATAGTTATTTTTATAATCTTTATAATTGAATAATTACGTTTATAAATTAAATACGTAGGTTCATGTTTTTTTATTACTATTATTTCAGACGGTAAAAGTGGTACAAAGCTGTCGGACGATAAGATCTCCTTTCAAAACTTTTCTATTATAAAAAAAGGCAACACTATAGACTCTGTGAGGATCACTTCGAAAAATCCTGTATTGTTTTCTAAAAAAGACCTGTAAAATATTTATTCGGAAATGCTTTTCCAACAATCAACTTGCTGACAAAGTGACAAATTATGGTGCTAGTTTGATTTCCAGCCAATGTGAGAATGTATCTGAAATGAATGTATGAATTGATTCAACAAAAATTTTGCGAATCTTTTGATCACGAAAGAATCATTGTAAATATTGGTAATGAAATATTATAACGTGTGCAAGATTGTATTGCACGCCTCACAACATGAGGGAGTGCTCTACTCTCGATATGTGGCCATACCACAATTTTGCTACATAAAATCGTTCCTATACTTTTCGCTGGACATCAAATCCATATTATTATTAACGTTACAATAACTAAAGACATTGAATTATAAGATTAGTTTATTTTGTAGTCGATTCACTTGAGATTACATAGCAAAAATGTAATTGAAAAAAATATATGAACTGCCGTCCGTTGGTCTATGCGTTGGTGAGTCTTCGTGCTTAATAGAAATGTAAGCAAAAGATTGAGATATATAGTGTTAAATAAGATTCCACATATTATAAGGAGGATGCTTATTGGTTTTTGTTATTAAACTCAACACCGTTTAAAAGTTATTAATGAAAGTCGATCAGAATCTCTGTTTTTTTTTTCTTGTAAAAATTATCGTCACTATTTTTATTTTTTTCACCAAAGGTAAATGAAATGCTCATGAGGCGTGAACTTTCGGATTTTTCAAACTATATTTGTTATGCCATGCGAGTGCTTTACAAAATATTATTAAAATACTTTACAATAGATTCATAATTTACCATTTAATTAAAAGGCACAACAAATTGTTGAAGAACAAAAATTATAAAATAAAATATTTAGAATAATTAGTTTATAAAAAATATTCTATATTAAATATATAATAAAAGCTGATAAACGTTTTGTTTATTTAATTTTATCCTCTTGTGCCAACCATACCAAAATAGGTAAAAATTTTGACAGCTCCTTAAAAGCTTTGCCTCTGTACGGTACGGTTTCTTTACTCATGTGGTGCAAGCAAGATTTGGTAGTATATCCATCAAGAGTGCTATACAGTGTGTGTGTACACATTGCGCGAGTGCACGTGTACACACAAGCACAAGTTCAGTTCAGTGTGGAGCAGCAGCGCCACACACCACATAGTGGCGATAAGAGAACAACCGAGTTCGGCGTTAAGCAGCAGCGCCACATATCACGTGGTGGCGAGAGGAGGACAACCAAACAGTTCCTGTGAATGAATCGACGTCATTCAGTACAGTGCGACATAGTTACGGTAAAGTGGATGAAGAACAGACTGTGAGTACTTTTAGAGTGTATATTTAATGCAAGCAAATTTGAACTTTATATCGTTAAATTATAAAACTTTGAAAAATTCTTTAAATACTTACAAGTCTATTTAAATTAAGCAAATTTGAACTTTATTTCTATTTATTGTTAAACTTGGAAAACATTATTAACTTAAAAATTAAGGACTTAGAATAATTGTGTAAAAAACGATGGAACGGGGAACCTACGCCCAATTTTCGCCAAAGTTTAAAGTGCTAAAGACAGAATAATTTTGTAATTTTATTGACTTAGTTTATTTTGGTTGTGTTCTT
>JAGSMP010002422.1:0-64765 GCA_029286625.1 Parnassius orleans | reverse complement strand
TTTGACAGCTCCTTAAAAGCTTTGCCTCTGTACGGTACGGTTTACTCATGTGGTGCAAGCAAGATTTGGTAGTATATCCATCAAGAGTGCTATACAGTGTGTGTGTACACATTGCGCGAGTGCACGTGTACACACAAGCACAAGTTCAGTTCAGTGTGGAGCAGCAGCGCCACACACCACATAGTGGCGATAAGAGAACAACCGAGTTCGGCGTTAAGCAGCAGCGCCACATATCACGTGGTGGCGAGAGGAGGACAACCAAACAGTTCCTGTGAATGAATCGACGTCATTCAGTACAGTGCGACATAGTTACGGTAAAGTGGATGAAGAACAGACTGTGAGTACTTTTAGAGTGTATATTTAATGCAAGCAAATTTGAACTTTATATCGTTAAATTATAAAACTTTGAAAAATTCTTTAAATACTTACAAGTCTATTTAAATTAAGCAAATTTGAACTTTATTTCTATTTATTGTTAAACTTGGAAAACATTATTAACTTAAAAATTAAGGACTTAGAATAATTGTGTAAAAAACGATGGAACGGGGAACCTACGCCCAATTTTCGCCAAAGTTTAAAGTGCTAAAGACAGAATAATTTTGTAATTTTATTGACTTAGTTTATTTTGGTTGTGTTCTTGTATTTATAGTGAATGATCACTCACACATGGTATAACAGAAAGGATGTAAAACCGATTTTCGCCATAGAACCCGTCATAGGTCTTCCCTCATTACCCCACTGAGGTATTTACCGCGGATTTTCCAAATAAAAGTGAGCATCTAGACTACCAAGTATTGATTATTTATATGGCAACAACCAGGTTTCCTGCAACGCAATGACATCCATTGACTTACATACATTCTGTATACATACATACGTTCGATCTCTTTAACGACTTACAATTATAACTTACAAACCTAGGAAATAGATAACTATTATTATCTTTAACTTGAGTGCTATCCATTATCCAGCTTAAATGAAATATGGTGCGAATGTATTATTAATGCACAAGTTTGTTACATACCCGGGCCACACATAACGATTGACGAACAACTTTTTCCTTCAAAGTGCCACTGCCGATTCACCTAGCTTATTTATTTATTTATTTATTTATTTAACAATTTATGTACACACAAAATAATGTTACAATGAAAAATAAAAAAAAAAGATATTTTGTACAAAGGCACTGCTTATTTCATATTGAAATTTCTTCCAGCAGGCCTGATACTGGACACATTCAAAGAGAAGCGGATTTAGTGTACACTCTCATAATAAATTTTATAATATTAATATACTTAATATAAAGTAAAGATAATAAAAACATATATCCATACAAACATACATACATATATACACATACACATATGTACATACATATATATACATATATACACATATATATACATGCACACATATATACACATACACATACACACATACATACATATATACATACATAATACATATAGATACACATATATATACAAGTCATACATTAGATCATTGGGATGACAAAGAAAGATAGTGCTCTTTAACTCGCCTTTTAAACACTGAAACTGTTTGAGCCTCACGAATTGCAGCAGGAAGAGAATTCATAACCTAACTGCATGTACTGTAAAGAGTGAGAATAGAACTTAGTTCTGGAGGAAGGAAATTTAGGAGGTTTTTAAATGTGATCTGCAAACCATCGGGGAATGCGCAAAGGAATCGATCACGTAGATACGGTGGTGATGTTGGATTGTATAGTATGTTAAAGAGGAGGCAGGATTCGGGTATTCCTGCGAAGTCGGATTGGGAGCCACTTGAGCTTTTGCGATAGAGGAGACGTGGTCATACTTTTAGCCGAAAATATAACGAATACATAAGTTTTGCAGCGCTCAAGTTTGTTTAATTGCCCTCAGTCGCATCCAAATAACAAACATCAGCATAATCAAGAATCGGAAAATAAGTGTTTGGACAAGAGAAATCTTCGTTGATAACGGCAGAAAATTTTGAAGGCATTTAAGGAATGAAAAGTATAATTGATTTTCCTGCTAATTTCGTGATATGCATTCCATGTCAACTTGCAATCCATGATGATGCCCAGATTTCAACCGTTTTGAAATGCTTAGTGGAATGCCATTAATTTGCAGAGTTGGGAGTGAAGTAAAATCAAGTAAGCTACGAGTAAACCTGTGCCTATAATCATTGCTTGTGATTTTTAGGTTTATAACAAGTCCATATGATCTAGACCACTCATAAATTTTATTTAGATCTTTATTTATTTCAAACATTGCTGAATTTGTTTCAGTCACTAGGAAATGACGATACAGCTGCAAGTCGTCTGCATAGAGATGGAAGTTTGAAGATATCACCTTTGTGATACAGTTAATAAATATGGAAAAGAGAAGGAGAAAGGACGCCACCTTGAGGTACACCCGTAGCTAGATTGCACCACTTAGATAAAGTTTCATTTGAACGAATACACTGAGAACGACCACGGAGGTAAGAATCAAACCATTGAATAGATGAAGGAGACACATTAATAGAATGAAGAATGCTAAGAAGTATATCAAAATCAATAGAATTAGGCACTGCTAAAATCTAGCAGCACAAGTACCGTGCATATTTTTGGTCTATACCGCACCGGATATCATCCGTTACCTTGAGGAGAGTAGAAGGTACTGTGGCCAGGCCTAAAACCAGATTGAAAAGTACTTAAGATATTGTTACGGTTAAGAAACTGGGCTGATGTGTGTGGACAATATGTTCAAGCACCTTTGAAAGAAATGGTAGAATAGAAATAGGCCGATAATGAGTTGTAGATGAAGGATTCAAACTTTGGGTAGGAATAATATGCTAACTTCCATGACGACGGAAAGCAACAAGAAGATAAAGAGAAATTAAAGATATGAGTAAGAATAGGGATGACAAAGGGAAGAATCAACGAAATCATTTTAGAGCAGATGTTATCATTTCCAATAGCAGTAGATGAAATTGCAAGGACGGATCGCTTAGTATCATCTTCAGTAAGAGAAGTGAAATTAAACGAGGAATAATGAGGAATTGGGCATTTAGATAATTCAAGTAGGGTTCTGGCTTTAGTGAATGATGAAACTATGATAGGAGGGTTGGCAAAATGTTCGTTGAGACTATCCAAGTTAATTTCACTTCCCACACTAGCAGAATATTTTCCGACACCGACAGATCTTAGAAAACCCAGGCTTTTGCAGTATCGCAACTTGTGAGGGTATCATGAAAATAGCGCCTTAGCATCTCTACACAAACGATTGCAGCGATTTCGTAGTATTTAAAGCTGATTAAATTGCGTTCATGATATCGCTTATACCTTCTTTTAGCTTTATCTCTACGCGCCATCAGGTCTTTTATATCAGCCAGATCCACGGTGCAGGGTTGTGTTTAATTTTCACACGTTTTACTGGTGCATGGTGATTATATAAATCTAAAATTAGAGAATGAAGTTAATCACTTTGTCCTCAATGTTAGAACAATCAATAACCGGTGTCCAGTCAATTGAACTAGCATCGCCCCTCAACGTCTCAAGTTAATGCCCTTATAACTTCTGAGATATCGAAAATGTGGCTTGCGCTTAGGGGGACGTACACGGTAGGATAAGTAAATGAGATCGTGATATGAAAATGAGGCACATATTTGTCCGTGGTTAGCAACACTATTTAAAGACGATACGATAATCAGATCTAGAAGAGATGCAGTACAATTGGGAAAGTGGTGGGTGGCAGATAGAGGCAAGATTTCTAGGTTATAAGATGACACAAGAGATTGCAATTTATAAGTACGAAAATCATTTTTAATTAAACATGTGTTAAAATCCCCCATCAAGATTAAATGGCTATATACAGGACAGAAATTATTAAGAAGTGTGTCTAATGTATCAAAGTAATTGATATTAAGGTTAGGACTATACAAGACTCCAAGGAAAATTTTTGTATGATAAAGTGTGATTTCAAGGAACAAATGTTCCGCAGATTCCGAGTAAGTTGATGGAGATACGCTAATAACCCTGTAAGGAATTTTGAACGTAATAGATAGCAACACCTCCACCACCTTTGCCTACCCTATCGTTACGAATAAGAACGTAACCAGGTAGTGAATATTGAATAGAAGGGAGGAAGGCTTGAAAGATTCAGAAATTAGAAGAGCATCTAGATGAGCACTGTCAATGGATGAAGGTCAGAATAATGGCAAGGAATACTTTGTGCGTTTATGAGCTATATTAAGATTGTCAGTATATTGAGAAAGAGGGTAGAAATACAATCATGCAGGTTAAGATTTACGGGAGGCTCTGAGTCCAGGCTTAAAAGCTGTTAGATGAAGACGAACATGAAAAAAGCTATCATTATTATCTGTATCGTTATCTGTATATATTTTTAAAAAGGCATACAAAAAATATTTTTTTTAAAATTACAAAATATAAAATAATATGGTAAATTAAAAATAAATTAACTTATACTTATACAAAATTATTAAAAAAAAAAAAAACTTAAGGGCAATCATCTTACTCACTGGCGTGATGGAAGAATTTATACTTAACTAACATTAGTAACTAAACAATTAGTGTGATTAAAAAGGAAAAAAAAGAAAAGAAAATAAGAAAGCTGGCTACAGTATACTGTACAAATCAATATAAACACATACTTTATGGTATAAAAGTAACAATACTCGTACATTATCACTTTCTAAAAATGCCGTAACGGAACGTCGCGTGTTATTTGACATTTGTACATTTGCGTTCATTTGTGTTGAACGTCAATGTCATAGAATATTTTTATTTTACCTACTTGATGTCAAACGTTCAAGATATGAATGTATTCAAAGTAAATACTTATTAAAGTGTAAAGGGATCTTTTGCAAGCAGAGTCATACGATTGATAATGTACCTAAAAAACTATATTTGTTAATTAAGTACAAACAAAGTTTTGATTACTGACACGAAACATTACACATAATACGGTTAAATATGAGACGTTGTACAAATGTAATTATAACTACACAAAAACAATATTAACGTCGGCGTAAATTATTTACTTTAAACCAGACAAATACGGACAAAAATTTTGGATGGCTGTGACTGTTAGAAGAATTGATGGACCTTACATCAATAAGGGCAGAAATGTTACTGTGACAACTTTTTCATTTCACTTTTATTATCAGAATATTTGAAGTATAAAAATACTAGTATCTTGAGCACAGTCAATAGAGCTCGCAGATAAATACCAGTCTATCTGTGTGAGGATGAATCTATGCTCCGCGATATCTGCAGTCTGTGAACTTGTAGCTCCACTGTTAGATAAGATTTGTTAAACACTAATCATTGCAAGGAACACCGATTCGAAATTCCAATTCGAATTTGAAATAAAATCATCCCATTTCTATGGATAAGATGCTGGGTACCATCTGCTTGGGTGTTCATAATTAATAAATGAAATCCAAACCATGCATACATCTGCCAGACTTCAAGATTCTACTACCTAATTCTTTAAAAATAAATTAATCAAACGCGATAAAATCTGTTAAAACTAGTTTCATTCCATTCCTTATTTGTAGTTTATTATTTTTATGATTACATATACTTATTCATTCAAATAAGCAATTTGTTATTGATAAAGAACAGAAATTGAATAAACAACTTTTTGAGGTACGCCACCATTTTTGTTACAAAATGAGACATTCGGGTGCTAAGTGTAACATTTCGACGTTACATTTTCTTACAACGATTTTTCCGTCTATGAGAAGAAATTTAATAGGAGGATTTGGTAAAGCGTTTCAGTAAGGATTCTGTCTTTCTAATGGTTTGCAATTTAGTTTGACAAAATCCACGTTGAAGTTATCAGCTTGCTAGCTTAACGGTCCTTGGTTCGTATACCAAATAAACAAATATTTTTGACAAACATAAAAAATTAATTACTTCATCTCGATCTAATCTAGTTTGAGCTTTGTATCTGTGCGTGCGTGCGTGTGTGTGTGTGTGTGTGTGTGTGTGTGTGTGTGTGTGTGTAATTTTTAACCCCCGACGAAAACAGAGTGTTGTTATAAGTTTGTAGTGTGTATCTGTGTATGTCTGTGGCATCATAGCGCCTGAACGGATGAACCGATTTTGATTAAGATTTTGCGTTTGAAAATATCTTAATTGAGAGTGTTCTTCGCTATGTTACAAGAAAATCTGTTCAGCCGTTTGAAAATCATCAGCTTATTTTGTTTCAGGGGTTTTTAAATTTTTTAATTTGTATATAATTTAAGTTATATATAATTTGCTTATATAACTCTTAACGTATTAGCGTATTTCAATGAATCTCATATTCATACTTTAATTACAACTATGATTTAATCGCGTAATGGTGAGTGATGTTTTCATTCACCATTACGCGATAATCATTTGTCCCGTGAGTACCGTAAGAGGGAATATAATGGCGAATGCCAAAGAAACATCAGGCAGGAACACATCACATGTAATGTATTTTGCTGAGTATGCATTATGAAGCTTTCGTAAGAAACGTGCATGTGGTACTATTAGTGACATACCATTACACCATTGTATATCTTAATTGGGATATTATAATATAGTGCGCATTGTATAACAGGAAATGTCGAAGAGAACTTTTGAGTAATAATTTAAGAAATAAATCCTGTGTGTAGTTCACACGCGGTAGAAGTGAAACCTTCAGAAAACGAATGTTACCAATGGATTTTAAATACACATACTTCAGATTTAATAATAAAATTTGTGGGTAATCGTAACAGCGTAGTACGCTATAAAAGGAACTGCTATATCTTAGTGGTGGTTTAGTCGTGAGTTCACTGTCTACAAGTGCGTCACTCTGCTAGTAGCTGTATGTACTTTAAGTGAAGTATAATTATAAGCGAAGTATAATTAATGTGATTAGTTTATCAAGTAAATAAAAAGTGCCACAAAGTAATCTCTTTTACTTCATACTTATTAAAACTAAACTTAGCAAATACCTATTAGTTGAGAGTAAAATTGCTTTGCGTTATCTATTTTGTTCTATAGATAAAGTAATTTTATCGAACAAAAATTAGATTGACACTTAATGTGGTACGTAAAATAGACGCTAGATGGCCTAAATAGGCTAGGCTAGATGGTTGCGCTACGGTATACCCTTGTGGGGAAACTGCACAGACATCCAAAAACTCTTTATCGCTCAAAAAAATGTATAAGAATTCTAGCAAATATTGACTCTAGGGAAAGCTGTAGACCATATTTCATACAATACAAGTTACATCTTATAGTAGATATTATAATCATGTAAATTAGTAAGAAAATATATAGATATATTTCAAAAAGCTGGTGGTAATAATATAAATAGATATAATATACAACTAATGAAAAGATATAAATTAATATTGCCTAGGCAGTTAAATTATATAATACATTACCCAAAGATTTAAGAGAGATGGAAGAATATAAGGAGTTTGTGATATCACTAAATAGCTTTTTGATTAAGAAATGTCACTATAAATTAGATGAATATTATGTAAAATTGAAGTAAATAAATAAATATAGTAATATAACGTATTGTAAATACTATAATAATACCAGTAATGTATAAAAAATATATAAATATTTGTATTAGAATTAAGGTATTAGAAATTAATGCTAGCTTTATTTGATATTGTTATATCCTTGCTGGATGCTTGTGCTGTAATGTGTCACACAAAACCACATGTAAATGCAATAAGTAAATAAATAAACATCTATCACTAATTTAAAATGAATCGGTAAGTTATGCAATCGTGGACAATTATGAATGGATTGGATATGATAACTTTATTCATAATGGTTAATTTTATTTATTTAATAAATTTGTTAATTTTTTACCTGTTTATTTCAATATATTTAGATGAACCATCTTTTATATTAATCTTTTGTATAGAGAGATAATAGCAAACACTGTATACCACAGAACACAATTACTCTACCAAGAGAAGAACGCCAACTTCATACTAAAAAGTAAACACGTGTTTATGAATGTACACGGAAAGCGCCTCGGTGGGCGCCCATATAAAACTTTAGCGGAATTTCAAACCTTTATTGTGTAACTTTGAACTTTTATTTAAGGCATAGATTCTGAGTATTTGGCCAAGCCTCTCAAACCTATGGGGTAAATTCTCATACATTTGAGAGGTTGCACCAAAATTACCGAATTTACTTTAGAGGAGTATGTGGATAAAATAAAACTAAAAATAGGTATAGTTATGTAATTTTATTTTTGGAAGATATTGTTTTATACACTATATATTATTATTTATGTTTGCTATTGCTTTTGCAGATAATATTTCACGCGTAATATTGATTTATAACATATGTTATCGTGAGAGCTATTCTTCACAGAACAACGTAAATTTAAATCAGCAAAATTCTCATGTCGAAAACTTAACTCAGCCTAATATACGATCTGAAATAGATAAAATTCGAGTTAATATAGTAATAATCCTTACAAATAACGATGAATAAATTCAAAATGCTTAAAGACTTACACAATATTATCAAAAGTTTTTCTATTTTTAGTAGGAAACCTGCAGAAAGTGATCGGATGTTTTGTGCTTTTGTTTGCATAATTTTTAAATAATTAATTAATGTATAGTCAATATCTCATACAGAGTCAATATCTCACAAAAATCTTCACACACACAATCGCGAAGAATTGCCTATAAACGAAAATGAAGTATTCTGAACCGATTATAACTGAATTAAAGCAAAACGCAATAACAAATATTAAAACCTAAATCATTTTAAATAATTTGCATCAATTTCAGAAAATATTTTCAATATGAAAGACGTTGACAAACAAATGTAATTTTTTCTTCTTTTAGTTCATGGCTTCTCTTAATAGAATTCAGCTAATATTTAATAATTTAATTTTAATCAATTAGTAGGTCAATTAATTGTGCAAACCTCAAAGTAATATGTATAATTACTGTAAGCAGCAAAACAAAGAAAAAATATAGCAAAGAATTAAAAAATTCAGTTTCTTCCGATATAATAGTTATGTATATTTGTACCAATTTTAAAATGGCAATCTGAAACAACGCGAAAGAATGAAACGGCGATATCTTTTCTCGCTTTAATTTTACACGCCCACCCACATAGATAAAATTATGATTGTGTGAAGTTTCTCGGCTTCATACAGAGTTGCATCACCCTGCTGTATACTGTATTTTAACTTGTACTGTCGCAAGTTAAATATTTTATATTTATATGTTTGCCAGAAAAATTTAAATTTAAATACAAAGTAAAAGCCAATTTCAAATATCTTAAAGAAGAAACACTTTCCAATGCTTAGCTTCTGAAGTCGGGGTGTAAAATCTTCTATACACTAAGTCTTAGCACCGACTTCTGAAGCTGTTACGTGGGAATTATTTTAATTCGTTGTAGTTTTTTGAGGTCAGCTTTAATTTTTATATTTCGAATAAATTTTTTTGCTACAACGCTAGTTTTAGCGTCAGTATATTTACATTCAGTCGATTAACCTAAAGGGACTGAAACCGCATTTCGTTACTGGTCGTAGAATTCGGTGTTCATTTAGATCTGAATCTAGAAAAAAAAATGCTTTCACGATTAAATCGAACCTAAATCGATTAAATCACTTAATTAAGTTTGTAGTATTGTTATAAGGAGTAAAAATGAGATATTTTATGTTTTATAGCAAAATTTAATTTTCCTTTTTTTTTCAATTAATTATAAATTAATTAATAGCAATAGACGTGGAACAATTACGGATTCTAAGGGATCATTTAAGGAGCAATTAATTGGCATACAGGTTAATTAAAAAATTATTCCTAGTCCTATAATATATATCATGCCTTTTCTGTCTAAAGTTCTGAAAGCCTTTGTTTATAATCAAATATCCAATTTTATATTTAAACATAAGCTACTGAGTACTTATCAGTCTGGGTTTCGTCCTAGTCACAGTATCACTACAGCATTTCTTAAAGTTACCGAAGATATTAGACAAAAAAGTTACTGTATTGGTGCTTGTTGACTTTTCTAATGTTTTTAACACGTTTGACCACGATATCCTACTAGATATTCTTTCCCATTTAAGATTTGCACCATCAGCTTTAGAGTGGTTTGCAACTTATCTTCGCGAGCGTCAGCAGTCGGTTCTTAGAGAACAAGTGTGCTCAATGTGGACTGATCTTAGAACCGGCGTCCTGCAGGGTGGAATATTTTTAATCATTTTCTTCAGTTTTTATGCTGACGTCCTTCAAATGTATGCAGGATACTATAGATTAAATTCATAACGCTAATGTGAATTTAAATAAGAATTTAAAAGCTGATAAGAATGGTTTGGTGCTTTAGTGTTTTTAACCAAAAATGGTAAGAAATACTTGTAGGTAGTTCGAGAATGTTGTCACGATAAGCCTGTCAAATCTGCCTTCGGTTTATTTCAATGACATCTTGATTCCTTCTCAAACTTCTGTGAAAATGTAGGCCTGTACACGATAGTACATTGAAATGGGATACACACGTCACTGAAATCAGTCGCAGTCTTTTTTATAGGAAAGGGTGACAACGAGCACAGTCCACCTGATGGGTGGTTGCTGCGGCCCATAGACATCTACATCTATCCTCTATTACAAATCAAAATGCAGATGCGTTGTCACCTGTGAGGACTAAGATGGAATGCCTCATTCCCAGTAAAAGGGTCTCCGGTTCTCTACACTCACCATACGAAACACAGCAGCGTTAAGCTGCTATTTTACGCTGGTATTCTGTGAGAGCGTGGTCCTTCCCGGTCGAGCCAACCCATTCGTGCTACAACTATACAATGAATATAGCTAGTGTCAAAGAATTTCCTACCAGTCAACTCAAAGTTTATGCTTGTGCAGACACTTATTTTACCCATTATGTATGAAGAAAATTATTGATTATGTAAGTGCTTGTTACGTTGATTTGGACCATATCTTCTCAACAAGCTAGAGCGTCTCCATAATAATTTCATTAGATACAAATACGGGTTTTGAAAGTTGATTATGATCCTCTTTAACATTATAGCCTTAAATGGCTCACAATCAATCAGAGGCGCAATTCTCGAATTCTGCTTGTTATTTTTTCTATATTACCTAAACAATCCAGATTCTCCTTTATAACTTAAGAAAAATTTCAATTCTTTTAATAATCATAAAATTAGTTTTCCAATGCATTTCATAGGATTCTCGAGGAAACTTTCACTTTTCAGGCTACGCTAGTCTGGAATTTTATGCGAAGAGCACTAAGCAAATGCTCGTCAAAGAGATTAATTCGTGAGCACTTTTTAAAACAAGACATTGTTTTATAATAAAAATGATATATACATGATATATATATATATATATATATATATATATATATATATATATATATATATATATATATATATATATAATGTTAAAAGAGAAAATCACAAAATCTGGACTAGATGGATGCGATGTGTGGTTATTAGAGGTTGTTAATTTATTTTAAAACATATTTTTTTTTATATACAAATATGTTTATTTTATAACAAACTTTATTTCAAGAAAGTTCACAGCAGGCAGATGTCATGAAACATGCAACATTGAATTTGAATTTCAAAGCGAAACACCATGGAATGGAAACTTACGGAAACTGCGGACTAGTTTTTCCTTGACCGGAGAGTATGATGCTGCAGATATATCGTGGCAGTCCTCGTAAATATGGCTCGCTCTATAAATTGTGCCCTAAAAACCAAGATTTGTCGCAGAAATAACTCTTTTAAATGGCGACATATTTGAAAATCAAAACATCTGTCTTTAACGAATACCCTTAACTTTAAAAACAGGTATGAGCAAGTATTGAAGCATAAACTTTCATGCAAATTTTAGAGGCTTAGCGCTAGCTGTAAATTTCACAATACGCGAGCAACCCGGGTTCGATCCCCGCAGCCACCAATAAAATTGTTAAATGTTATTTTAAGTGCTGATTTACTACGTGCTCGGCGGTGAAGGAAAACATCGTGAGATAATCTGCATGTTTGAGAAATAATAAAAAAAATCGTAGATATGTGAAGTCCACAGTAGGAAAACGCGGCGGAACTTCCTTGCCCTAATACCCTCTCAGAATTGAGAGGAGGCCTGTGCCCTGTGCTGTTTTTTTAACTTTATGTACATTTAACAATCTACTATTTCTACCTAAATTTCCGTCTTGTATAAATCTAAAGTAAAGTGAAACTCCTGGAGAACTCATATAATGACAAATTACTGTTCAACATGAAGTCTTTGTCATGAGTATGTACCACAACGAATATTATTGTTTCGTGTCCACAAACAACGAATGGCCACGTTCAAAAAATTATTAGAAGCACTAGGTCACGTCAAATCTGTGAGGTTACTTCTCATCCTCAAAATAATACTTAATTCCTTGGTTGACGATTATTTATAATGATAGTTATTGATGACACAGTTTATACGTGGTAGAGCCATGCTGCACCTATATTATGGTTGAAGCAAGAATGGGTCAGCTCGACCGGGCAAAGACCACACTCACGCACGAAGGCATTTTATCTTAGTCCTCAGGAGTGACAAAGCATCTGCATTTTTATTCTTAATCGAGGATAAATGACGGTATCTATGGGTCACAGCATACACTTACAATCAGGTGGACAGTGAGCTTGTTTGTCACTTTTATTCTATAAAAAAACATAGTCAATGTCAGATTCTTTGTATAGTCAATTATAATAGGGTTTTGACTGAAAATCAGGCTGTGGTACTACTACCATAGATTATCCCTGAGGCGGGATCTTTTTAGACATCACAACATCACAACAACACAACTGTAAATTACTTGTAATATGTACGATTTTCTATATTTCTAAATGTATATTTTCCGAATAAAGACGTATTTCTTTCTTATTAAAATGTCTACTCCTACGCTTTGTCACAATCTTTCAAAATATTCGTGTGGCTGATGAAATCTTTATCTATATCTATATATTGTAATAATAAAATAATAAAACTCTATTAGATTTCTGTACATTGAACATTTTTTTGAAATTTGAATTAGTTTATACTATATTATGATCATACAGATGTCAAAAGTTTTTTTTTGGAAAGTGTAAGAATATCCACTCCAATCGGCGCGTGGGTATAGTAAGAGGCGACAGAGGTAAACAAACCGGGAGATGGGGAGCAGCGTCTTTCTAATTATAACTAGAAAAGAAAATGCGGTTGCCAACCCACCTGCTAGCATGACAACTATAGCAAATATACCCGTATGAGGAAATCTATGAGGAGGCCTATGTTCAGCAATGGACTTTGATAGGCTGTAATGAATGATGCATGAATGAATGAAATTTTAAAAATTAAATCTAAGCAATTCATCTTATTCCCCAGGTGAAAAAATATATCAATATATGTAGTCTTCTTTCTTTTAAGATGCTTGTAGTCCTTTGTAGGCTACAGTAGCTGCTTAGCATAACATGAAAAAATTGTTACCTTAATTTTCAATATAATATTGTTAGAAATGAGGGTAAAAATAAAAGAAGATACAAAGAAATGAGGGTAGAACTGCAATCTCTCACTCGTTCCAGCAGTATAAAGTATCGCGCAGGCGGTAATTCTACGAGTCTCGATGTCGTAATTATGCCCGTTGGGGTAAAACATTACATCCACAATAAGATTTTGCCTAAGTAAGGCAAGTGTCGTGGTTCTGTTCATTGTAGTAGATATTCTAGCGTAAACAAGGATGATAGTGTTGCTGAGAGGCTGCCCTGTGTTACATTGAGATGGATGGTGTTACTGTTGGTTTGCATACTTTGGTGTTATCATGTAATTATGTCCTTCACTTTACACGAGTGTGTGATTGTGACGGGGACTTATTACGGTATGGTCGACCTGTATTTACTCTACACCTGTAGTTACTCTCAGTACGCTGTCTTATTTCTGCGTAAGCAAGAGAGCAAGTTAAACATCCGTTCTCACACTTTTATTATTTAAAAAAATTTACCTCCAGAATAAATGCTAACAGTAAAGAAAGTTTGTTACTAAGTAATATTCTTTTATTTTAATAATTTTGAGAATAATTTCCAACATTATGTAATATATAAAATTGAATATTTGTTTGTTTGTTCGTTTCTTAAGCGTTCCTATATTATTATATTATGTGCCCGCAAATGTTTCTCGTAAAGAAAAGGCATTGCAAAACATTCCCATCATCATCATTACAGCCCTTCACAAGTCCACTGCTGAACATAGGCCTCCCCCACGGAATGCCATAAAGCACGGTCCCGAGCCACCTGCATCCATTGACTTCATGCATGTCTTACCAGATCGTCACTCCATCTAGTGGGGGGACGCCCTACACTTCGCCTACCGATACGAGGCTGCCACTCGAGAACCTTTTTTTTCTTCGAGCTATATGGCCGGCCCATTGCCACTTCAGCTTACTAATCCTTTGGCTATGTCGGTCACTCTGGTTTTACTGCGGAAATCCTCATTTCTAAGTTTATCACGCAGAGAAACCCCGAGTATAGCCCTCTCCATAGCTCGCTGAGCGACTTCGAGCTTCCTCATACGGCCAGCAGTGAAGGACCACGTCTCAGTTCCATATGTCATCACTTTCAACACGCACTGGTTGTACAATTTAGTTTTGAGGTATGCCTGACGAGAAGATGGGTCGTAATCTCCCGAACGCAGCCCAGCCGAGTTGAATCCGTCGATTGACCTCTCGGTCGAAGTTGGACTTACCTAGTCGGACTATTTGTTCCAGGTAAACATATTCGTCAACAACTCCGAGCTTAGTGCTCCCAACAACTACCGGCATAAGTTTGACATGGACATTAAACATGATTTTTGTTTTGTCCATGTTCATCTTGAGACCTATCCGTTGGGAGGCATGTGGCGGGACTTGCGCAACTTCAATATAGCTCGTATTGAAGAAGCGATCATGCGGAACCTGGGCTCCAAAGTCTTTGCCAGAAAGAGCCAACTGTCGAAGCTGAAAACCGAATGTGGCAACATCGTTTCCGGGACACCTGAGATTTTGAGTGAGATTGAGAGGTTCTATGGGCAGCTGTACACGTCATCGTTGGAGCTACACGAAAGTGTGAGTAACGATCCAAGAGCGAGTCTTATCCGACACTATTCCGATGATATCCCGGACGTCAGTCTGAGGAAGATTAGAATGGCTCTCCAGCACCTTAAAACGGCAAGGCCCCAGGTGAGGATGTGACCACAGCGGAGCTTCTGAAAGCAGGAAAACCGGTAATTGAAGTCTCAAAGCTTCTAATTCATGGTGGCACATTCGAGGCGTGGAGCACAAGTGCGGTGGTCTTGTTATTCAAGAAAGGCGACAACGCTCTCTTGAAAACCTACAGACCGATTTCCCTTCTGAGCCGCATCTACGTGCTGTTTTCGAGAGTCATTACGAATCGTCTCGCACGCAAATTTGACGACTGAAGACTTCAGCTTCATTTCCCGTCTAACAGCCATGAGATTAAGAGTGTGATAGGAGAGTTTTTGTGTTCTTCTGCGGGGGTCTTGCAGAACTTAGCTCCCACCGCATGGACAGTTTCCACGAGCTTTTCATTTCATTGCAGTATCGTCCACTTCATTGCAGTCTTCTTGGCACTGAAAAAGGTTTCGTGACTCTGGATTAGTAGAATATTCGCATTTATAACCTCCCAAACTACTTTGTATTTATTTTTGTTCCTATCTATATGCTTTTTAGTTTGATATTGTAACGACGTTCGATTTATGTATACATTTTTTTGAGAATATTGTGATATATTTTTTAATTTTTATAATTTTCCTTTTTGTTAGCACCTGTTCGTATGTATTTTAAGTATAGTTTTCTTTTTATTACACAAGATTTTTAAACCTATTGTTAACCAAGAGTTTTTGTTAATTTTGTTAGTTTTTTTTTACGACGATTACAGGAAAGCACAGATTAAAAAATTGTTCGAATGGTTCATGAAACTCTCGAAAATCGTCATTTAAGCATGATTGTTCGTAAACATTAGAAAAAGTGATTGAGGATATGCAGCTACAAAATTTATTAATATTCGGTCCTTACATATGAAATTGGCGTTTTGTACAGGAGGAAAATAACTTAAATTTTTTTTTGTAAAATATATTTAATTAATCAAAGTATCCACCGTTGTTATCTATGCACTTTTGCCATCTCATAGGTAGTTCATTGATCCCTTTACTAAAAGCCATGAAGAGAATCAATAAACTTTGAAGGCGGTTTGGACCGCCGCATCGGAGTTGAATTTTTTCCTTGTAAGAAGTTGTCCAAATTCCGGAAAAATTGTAATCTGTTGGAGCAAGGTCCGGGAGTACGGTGGATGTCGCAGACATTCCAATTGTGGCTCACCTAATCAGTGGTTGTTTGTTGTGCAGTGTGGTCTTCGTTGTCGTGAAGCAGCAGTGGCCTAGAGCGATTGACCAATCTCGGTTGTTTAGCAACTAGTTCTTCCTTCATGGTTTGCAGTTGCTGACAATAAATATCTGCCGTAATCGTTTGGCCAGACTTTAGAAAGCTGTAGTAAACGACACCGGCGCTAGTCCACCAAACACTCACAAGTAACTATTTCTGAGTTAATTTTCGTTTAGGGCAGGATTTGGCTGGGTATCCAGGGTTCAGCCATTGCGACGAGCGCTTCCGATTATCGTACAGTATCCACTTTTCATCACAAGTAATAATTCGATTTGAAATCCCTTTATTATTGTGTCGGTTGAGCAAAGTAACACAGCAGTCGACGCGTGTTTACAAGTTCGATTCACTCAGTTCATGAGGTACCCATCGTTCAAGTTTTTTTACTTTCCCGATTTGCTTCAAGAGGATTAATACGATGGATCCACTTCCACAATAGCCTTTAATTCTTCATTTTCCACTTTGGTCTCCGGCCGTCCACGGGGTTGGTTCTGAAGGTCGAAATTTCCAGAACGAAAACGTTGAAACCAAAAACGTACGTAAACGTACCGTGCTTTCTTTTGCAACACCAGCGCCGTATACATCATTAATCCTTCGAGCTGTTACTGCAGCACTGGTGCCACGGTAGAACTCGTATTCGTAAATATACCGAAATTTCATGCCATTTTGCGGTAATAAGCGACGCCAAAGAAAAAATTATGAGGAAAAACAAATGAATGACTGTTTTCAAAACTCAAATGTACCAGCTTAATGAATTTATAAATTTGAACTTGAATTCTTAACCAAAGAGGAGATATTTCAAATCAATGTGGTCCTAATATTATTTTCACTAAAATCTCGAGCTCGCTCTAACCACTTAGTAAATCTCGTTTTTATTCATTATTGTAAGAGTTTGACCTGTACACACACGTAGTGGACCTCAGCTTGTATTTGCCTTATATTACTTTCAAATTGATCGATACATTTCAGTAGTGTAGTATATATATAGCCTCACGACTATATATATATTAGAGTTAAGTTAAGAATAAAGAGGAGTATAATTAAAGTTCTTGTACAAGCAACACGTCCCTATTTATTAAAACCTTCAACATTACATGGCGACCCCTACAGGCAGTGCTGCGGCAATGCAAGCGCACCGCCGGGCCTATTTAAAATTAAAAGGTGGGAATAAATATTACAATTAAATAATGAAAACATGAGTAAAATGATTGACAATAAAGTAATATTATAACGGAATCGACGTAATACCGGACGTGACGGAAAATAAATAAATATGAATTCAAGAAGAGGCCACAATAACACAATAAGAATTTTATAGAAGCTGACTGAAAATTTAAAATATATCTATGAAGACAACTAACGAAGAATGAGGAAAATAAAATGGATTTTTTAATATAATGACCGAAGAACAAAATTCAAGAAACAACAGATTAATTTTTAAAAAACGGTTGTATTTCAGCGAGCTTTGTCCAGTAAAATATGAAAAGTGAACCGAAAAGAAAAAGAAGATATATAAGAGGTAACATTGCATCAGCGTTATTTTTATACATTATATTTAATTATTTTATTATGTTTTAGACTATATTAAATAAAAAAGTAACGCAAATATTAAATGTACGGTATTTACAAGTAACTAGAAAATATTTGTTGATTTTAACAATTTATAATATTTTAGTAGATATTGTTTTCTAAAAACATACATTTACGATGAACAGGTTCGTGTTAAAGCAAATATATTTTAAATTTAACCCAATTTTTTATAGTATTTTTATTTAAATGTATACAATTTTGAAAAGGGTTTTATAAAAATCGTAATTATTATAAGTTATAATCATTTTCTTCTTTTCTAAAGGTATGGAAAGCTTAAAGTAACTTTATTATTATATATAAATATATATTATATAACCTTTAATAAATAATCTATAGTTAATATTATTTACAATAATTACTTAAAAATATTAATATTACCTACTTAAAAATCTAAATTGTTCTTTTCAATATTTAAATATATTAATGTTTTGTTTATACAAACTTGTTAGCTGTAATGAAATAGTGATTACCGGTTTTTCTGTAGATATACGATTTCTAAATATCATAGTTCTAGCAATCCTACTTTTTATATAAATTAAATGTATTATTAAAGCTAATACATTTTCGATATAAGTAAAAGTAATATAACTATAAGCGATGTAACTTCTGTTGTTAGAAAATATTTAAAACTTATTTTATGTAATAAGGAATATAATAATTAAAATAGGTCTTAATAATAATGTTTCTTAACAAAGTTAAACAAGGACATAAAATTGACTGGCAAATATATTACCTTATATTTGTACAATATTAAAAAGTATATATTTAAAAGGTGAGGAGTGAGAGAAGGGATGTTCAAAGTGTGAATACGAATGATTGAATTAAGTTTCGTCAATATTGGACTGATCACCAAATATTTGATGATGCAACTACTGGTATTGAATCCATTATGAGCGAGATTATGTGTTATTATATGGAAGTGGAGCATGAAAGTATATAAAGTTACCGATACAGTCAAGTAGATAACAACATGTACTAAAAGATAAAGAAGGAAATAAAGATTTAAGAAGAGAATAAAAGATAAAAGAAAATATGAATTTGATAAAAAAATAATTTAGAGATAAGGGAACGTCCATCACTGGTATAGCATATAGTCCTCGAGCAGGGTATGTTTCCATGATTGGATGATAAAACGGAAGTAACGGGCAATTAGGAACAATACCTTCAGTACAAGTGATGTGAACGAGTTTACTCATATTTGTACTGTTAGACCAGAGAAGTCTTAAATTGTTACCCTTGATAATGGAGGTATAGAGGTCACATCCTTCATTGGATCATGTGAACTTAGTTTTCCTCAGTGACAATTGTTGGAGTCCTTTAAAATGACTTAAACGTAGACCTCAATGTGCACAACCCAAGGCACACTATTACCTTGATATAGTATAAAAAGTTTATGTACCAATAAATGAAAGGAATGAAATGTAATATAATACCAAGTAAATGGGGCCCATATGTAAGCACCATGTGATATATATCATGAAGTTAAATATAAATAAAGTGAATTAAAACCTGATTCCCGATATCAAATTAATAAAGCTAGCTAAGGTCATAAATAATTTAAAAAAAAGTACGTACAACAATTATGAAAAAAGGCCTGACAATCGAAATCAAAGGAAATGAGAGTAGTATTAGTATGAAAATAATTAACGTGCAGGGCATGTCAACAATTAAAATGAGGTAATAATGATCCTCGCTCAAATCTAAAACACAAAAAATCTAATAAATATACATTTTCGCCAGATATATTTTATATCAATTTACATAATTGTTTCATAATTTAATAACTCTACCCTAAATTTCTTTTAGTAAACAAAGAAAACATAAAATTATTTGTTTATGTAAAATTTGTAAAATTTTGAACTAATTTGGTTTATATATTGCTTATTAAAATCACGTCGAAACAGTATCGGATCGCTATTATTATAAGTTTCTATAGTGTAATAGTTTTTTCTTTTATTCCAAAATTATGTTATTATATATACTTAAAATACTTATAACAACAAATACAATATATATTTTGCTATACAAACTTATATTTGTGTAATAGCCTATTTTTTTATTTATGTTTCAAATAAGATAAACATACTACACTTAGAAGTCATGAAATCTAAGAAGGTAATAATGCGTTTCGACTATTAATGACAAATTACATATACCTATAATAAATACTTGATAATGTGTGTAAAAGTATTATAACAATGCAATGTAATGATCTTAACTACATAAATAAAAAGTGTTTAATAATTTTTCAGATACATGTTAAGTATATTCATAATAAAACATTTTGTAAGTTTTGTTGAAATTAGGTGCCTATGTCATACGATGTAATCGCAAACGTTCCCATAAACGTACTTTGGAATTTAAAACAAAGTGTCAAACGCTTACGCGGCTGGGATCGCAACATGTATTTTGATCTGTCTATTGTTATGTTAACGAAAATGATTAGGTACATTGTTTTTGTATTGACTTTGTTCTGGATATCTTAATATGAAATGTAACAAACTATTTTCGGTATAATATTGATTGAACTATCAAATCATAAACTTTATCCATTATAATTTATTATTTTCTGGGAAAATAGTAGAGAATGCCAACTTACTTGTGTGGATTATGAAATAATTATTCATTTAATATGATTTAGAAACTCATTATACTATGTTTAGAACTAATTAATTGAAATTTTGTTATAGCCCATAATATTGTGAGCCTCAATCCCTGACTGACAACGATATACCTACCTAAATATTATATGACACTATATGATATAAATTTGTAATGCCTGAAAAATTATACCAGATGTCCGCGAATTTCTCAAATATTTATTATATTGCCTAATAATGTCAATTATGTATGTTGTATGTATGCATGGCATGATACATCATACCAAATCTATTGTGACCTTGAAATTACTATGGGACAGGGTGATCTGGCCACCCGACCTACCCATAGAATATACCTGTTTTGACTTTTGTAATTTATATTCTTATTAGATTTAAGTTTAATTTTGATTTTATAGTTAAAAAAAAACAAATGTAATCATTTTTTTTAATTTTTTTTTGTCGGTGGGAGGTGTAGTGTAGTATATATATAGCCCCCACGACTATATATATTAGAGTTAAGTTAAGAATAAAGAGGAGTACAATTAAAGTTCTTGTACAAGCAACACGTCTCCTATTTATTAAAAACCTTCAACATTACATTTCGTTTGTCGAGTAAGTGACTTAACATGGTGAATTTCGTCTATCGTAGATGCGTGTTCGAACCTACGACCCGCAATGCCACAGCCATATGCTTGGGCATTGCGCTATCGAGACGTTAAATTATTGACATAAAAATAATATTGACATAAATGGCATGTGGTGATCACACTATTCCGGCCCGTTTGTACTGTAAGAGACTACAGAGAGAAAACTAAAACAGAAGATAGATAGCTACTACTTCCTGATAACAGCTCAAAATAATAAAAAAAGAAACTGGGGTTGCCAACCCGCATACCAACTGAAGCAAATATGGCGAAAGCCATTGTTCAGCAGTAGATTTTTATAGTCTATAATGGATGGATGTAATTCTTTTCAAAGAATAAATCATAAAATTAAAGGCTAAAGCTTACATGCGCAACAAATGCGGCGTGTGTGTGGGTGGAAGTGTGGGTGGCTATCAGGTAACAAGACCGTCACCCGTTCTGTAATACCGTAAAAACGTAGTTCATACGTGCTTATATAATCGTTGACAGTGATTATAATATACTCTATGAATACCGTCACTGGCGACATTGTTGCCAGATTTAAAAAATTACATTTAACGTGGTAGACTTATGCTGCAGCTATAATATGGTTGTAGCACGAATGGGTCGGCTCGACCGATGTATGACCACGCTATCACAGAATACTAGCGTAAAATAGAAGTTTAATGCTGCTGTGTTTCGTATGGTGAGTGTAGAAAACCGGAGACCTTTTTTACTGGATAAGAGTGATTCCATCATAGTCCTAACGGGTGACAACGCATCTGCATTTTGATTCTTAATCGAGGATAAATGTAATGTCTTTGGTCTACATCATCAACTACCATCAAGTGGACTGTGTGAGCGTTTGTCGTCCATATTCAATAAAAGGAATTGTTGAATTTTGAGCAAATTGTGGTAAAAACACGTATTTTACAATCATTGTGCTATTTTATATTCATTACTAATATGATATTTTTTGGTAATGTTATTATGCAACCTAAACGGCACATATTTCGAGTCAGATGAGTTTTTTTTTACATATTGTATAGATTTTATGTACAGATTTTTGTTACAATTTAAACTTATATATCATAAAATGCCATACCAATTCATTTTATTTTTCTAAATAAATACGAAATGAATTACAATATGATAATGGATTTCGAGAAACAACGTAATATCTGATGGTGGTGACGAAACTGAAATTTTTAAACTTGACTTACGATATTCCTATTGGTGAAACCTATTACGATTAATATTTATTATGAAATAAAATAAAAATAAATATTTTTATTTGCAAGAAACGTAATAACAGATGGTGAATAAGTACAATGTAGCCGAACACATTTCACCGTTTGTGGTATGCTAATTAATATCATACATTAAGTCAATGAGTTAATTAATTTCTAGTATACAATAAAAAAAAATTATTATCAGTGAGTCATCATGTCAAAATTAAATAAAATAGTAAATAACAATTTAAAAAAATACCATAATTTAAACATTATTTCATACATTATGTCAAAATCTTAAAAGCATCGTCTACTTATGTGCAAAGAAGTCTTTAATTGTATAAAAAGAGTGCTGAATGAGCCATTTTTTTAGGCTAGTTTTCATTCTCATTGTTGGTAACTCTCTAATCTCTTTAGGTACTTTATTAAAAACTTTTATACACATTATGTAACAATTTTTTTGAAACAAAGCTGTCCTGCAGGCAGGTATTAACAATCTAGTTAGGTCCCTTTTACCTGTGATAGAATTGTCTCGACTGCTATGAAATAAGCACTGATTTTTTTGACAAATAAACACACCTCTAATATATACAATTCAGTCAGTGTTAGCAAATTATTATTTAAAAAAAAAAGTCTACATGATTCCAGAGGTCCAACGTTACATAGAGCTCGTATACATTTTTGACTGATAAATGCTTTGTTTATGTCAGTCGAGTTTCCCCATACCAACAAACCATATCTCAACACAGATTCGATGTATCCGTAATATGCAGTTAGCGCAGCCTCTTTCCCAGCAATACACTATAATCTACGCAGTGCATATACAAATTTATTTAATTTTTTGCAGACATTTTTCACATGTGACTTCCAGTTACAATGGTGATCAACATGTAGACCTAAAATTTTTGTTTCTGTGACCTCTTCCAAATTTTCATTATTATTTGAAATATTTAGTTTTTTAGTAGGTGTATTGTAATTCGAAAACGCAATGAGTTTTGTTTTTGAGACATTCGTTCCAAAAAGGAAAATCCACAATTTTCCTTTTTGGAATCCGTTCTGTTCTTTACGGAAAATATTATATTTTGACAAGTAGTTTGTAGCAGCCAGGCTAATCAACCCTAAACGGTAGTAAATAATGTTACCCTGCTGCTACCATAACTCAGAAGGTGAAGGTCTGAGGAAAACATTTATTTCCTAATTACCCCCGGCTACCGAGATACTGCGGACTGCATATCGATGCGAGATAATTTGACGTATATATTTAACGTTCTAATATAGAAACAAGAAACAGCCGCAAATATCATCAGCGCCGCATCGACTTCACACGCCGGCTATCTTCATGAATCCGTCGACCATTTTCGAGCCGTTTCTTCAACGCCGCAGCTTCGCTTCTTCTTGCTGTTCCGGAGATGTGTCCCACGCCGCCGCCGCTCGCCGATTACGCGCGCGTCGGTCGGCATCACTTTTATAGCCCCGTCCAGCAACGCAGCTACGAGAAGCTATCACGAGTCTTACGCCGGCAAATGAGCGCGACATATAATAGTTGTACATAATATTTTATTGATTAATCTTCATTGGTCAAAATGTATAAATTATAATTGGATAAGCAAATAAAAGATATTACTATTGGTTAACTAAGGATGTAGCCGGGCATATAAATATAGGCAGGGTTCACTAAATAAACACCTTCATTCGCCTGCACATAGTAAGGCATATCAAGAAAAATAGTTTCATTCCTCCGCTCCTAGACCACTCGGAGTCTGTTAATAGTGGACCCATTCACCACTATTACAAGTTGTAAATTCTACTATGTATCACCTTCTCAAATATTTTCGAAAAAATTGGTATTAGCGTAATAGGTCTGTGATTGGTTATCGTGATGATCACCTTTTTTTGTAGAGCGGCTTCACAATTGAGCTTTTTAGTTTTTCGGAAAACATGCCATGTGTAAACGAATAAATATGGTTTAAAAATATCGAGAAAATCTACAACGGAAGTTTCAAACTTTTAAATATCGTAGTTAGCTATTCCTGGATTTCATATGGAATAATAATATAATAATTTAAAGCATGATTATGAAAACTATTTAAGTGTTTTGATTAAGGTGATTATACCCACATCAACAGAATCTATGGATACAATAATCCTCAATTATTTACGACTTTATAGTTTAAAATCTTTTTAGTTTCTATAAAAAGTTTATATACAGATTGAAACTTCTTTTATTCTATTTTCAAGATTTAAAAATGTAAATAAAAAAAAAACAAAATACGGCGGCAAAATTTGTTAGTAATTCGTTACGTCAAGGAAAATTAAAATTGTTCTACTGACATTAATTAATGAAAAGGGATTAGATTGTTTTTATTTTTTAATTTAACGTGCCGTGTGAGCTTAAAGAGTCATGTTACGTCGTCATTTCAGTCGAGATGAAATGTTACGAGCCGTGGGTATGTAAGAAAATGGTGTAAAATGTAAAATGGTGTGGTAAACAACGCGTCGTTGCTGAGGCCCTACACATCAGCCAAAGCGTGATATCAAGGTTGTGGTCACGTTATCGCAGTACTAGGGATGTGGGTAGATATCGTGTTACTACGCAGAGACAGGACCGATTTCTCCAAAAGACCGCCAGAAGACAACCCAACATCACAGCGATGCAACTACTACAAAGGCTCCAGGAGGACCATCAGCTGCTGGTAAGCGACTAAACCATGCGAAGAGGTTACATGAAGTTGTTCTTCATGCTCGAAGACCGCTGCGTGTTCCAGAATTGCGAAGTGGCAATCGCGCTCGGCGGCTTTTGTGGGCTGGGAGCATTTACCATGGAGTGACGAACAATGGTCTTTGGTGCTGTTCACCGATGAGTCCTGGTTTGGTTTTCATCCGAATTCAGGAAGAACATACGTTTGGAGAACTCCAGAGAGAGTTAACCGTCTACCGCACCCTTAGGAGGTCCACTCATACCAAGGCGGGACAATCATGGTGTGGCCAGGAATTCGTTGTGGCGGTCGAACCCCTTGTGCAGTCATGCTGCCTTGGATCCGAGGCAGCATGACTGTACAAAAATACCACGAGGAGGTAGTAGAGCCTGTTATTTTCCCTCACAGAATCCAAATGGGCCAGGAATGCGCTACTCATGGACGATAATGCTCCTTCCTATACGGCGCGGCTAGTGCCGGCCGCTCTCCTAGACCACGATTTTCAAGTTTTGGATTGGCCTGCACAGTCGCCCGACTTAAATCCTATCAAGCATGCGTGAGACATGTTACAACGAAAAACTTTGAGAGATTTCCCGCCAAACTTGACGACGGAACAACAACATTACCAACACTTTCAAAGAACATGGTACCTCATACCGCAGCAAGACATTGAAAATTTAATTTTAAGTATGAACAATCGATATCGATGTGTAATTAATGTAAGAGGCCTGATTATCAAGAATTAGTTTTTATATCATTTTTTCAATTTTCATTAAAACTAATACTTTTATAAGAAGAAATTAAGTTTTTTATCATAATAACTTTCTACGGCGATTAAAAAAATTAACATTTTTATTTAAAACAAAAGAAAATACTAAATGTTTATTATTAAAGACCTCAAAATAACCTATCATTGTTCCATTTACTATATCAGAAAATTCTTCATAGATTTTTAGATATTTGATGAAATATGAAATATCCCTAGATTCTGTTGATGTGTTTAATATCAAGGAACTAAAGTTGAAACCATTGCCATGTCTGACTTCAAAAGACCCACTTATTATATATTATATAATATTCTCGACCCCTTTCACAGAATAATTTACTAAGTTCGTTCAGATGACGATGTCCTTAGCACTATGTAAACGGAATTCAACCGTCTTATGTCGGACAAAGGATAATTTAGATTCAGATTATAGGCATACCTGATTGTCCAAAACAATTCAATCCAAGTTAGTCATCGCGCTATTCATTCATTCATGCATTAAGTAGAAGTAAAAGGTCTTTGTCAGGCCACAAGCTTATTAAAAGTGTCTGCTGAACATTTGTCTCCCTCATAAATTACCTCATAGGGGGATACTTACCATAGTTGCCTCGCATGACAGACGGTATAGCAACCACAGTTTTTATTTTGAGTTTTTACGAGGAAGATGCTGCCGCCCATCTCGTGTTGCGTTTTCCTCTATCGTTTCTGCGACACCCACGGGATGAGACGGAGTAGAAAATTCTCTTACACGCCTTAGTTAAAAGGTTAAAACCTTACGTAAAACTTTACAAGAAAATAGCCTTAAAGCATTATGAAATTTACTATTATATAAATATAGTCGTGAAATCTTATCAATTAATTAGGATTAAAATTTATATACCCGTTATTTCTTGAACATAGATAAGAAAATAGCTTAATAAAATAATAGATTATTATTTTGCGAAAATCTGATCCTTATCTTTTTGTTGAATTCTAAAATATTATATTAATAGCGTGAATTGTTAATTATAAACATAAGTTAGAGCGTCGTGTCGTTTCTTCACATTATGCTATTTCTTGATATTATGCTATTTTTAACGAGAAATACAGCTACTTATTAAATCTTTTGTTCAGATGAGTAATTAATTCTTTTATTTACGAGATTAGCACACAAATTTCTTATTAACTGTATCGCATTTATTATATGTATAACATTCGGGTGCTTTATAGAATCTTCACCTGATGGTAAGCGGATGCTACTGCCCATAGACATCTAAATCTATCTTCGATTAAAAGGCAGACGCATTGTCGCCAATGAGAACTAAGATGGGATGCCTCATTACAAGAAAAAATGTTGCCCTTCGGAACGCGACTGAAATTTACTAATTGCTGTGAGGCCATTTTGAATTAATAATGTATTCACAATTTAGTGTTGCTTGTTATTTTACCACGTTTTTATTAAGTCACATTTCTTTTTGTCTGTCGTCCCGGGTGGAATTTAGTAATTGATTTTAATCTAACTTCCTGATGAGCTGGAAACTTGAAATTTTGAATATATCTCGAATTCGGATGACAATGCAAGAATATGATTAGAAAACCTAGTATTTTTTTTTTAAATTAAAAAATCACTTGTTTATTAAGGACGTATATACGTTCCAAACGCTGATTAGCTCAAAACAGTACTTTTCAGTCCTGTTAATATCCACCAACCGCTTATCTTACATTAATGTTAATTACTCATAACTTTTTGGAAATTTCATAGTCTACATAGTTATAAGAAATTTCTTTCAATATTAATACAGAATTTGTGGATACTATTAATAAAACTAAACAGAGGTTTTCTTAATTTACCTTTTAGCGTCAATTTCAAAGCTTAAAATATCTGAAATGGCTAACAATTTTACGAAACAAAAATAATAAAATCAATCTAACAAACACCAAGGATAATAGTTACAAGAAAAGATATTTTAATTTAGGTTATATACATAAGAAATTAATAATTCAAAACAAGTGAATTTTTTATGAAAATGCTGTGGGTAAAACGATTATTTTCACCAATTTATGTCACTTGATTTAATAAAATAATAGCTTAGTTAGTTTGGAGAACATATTTTTTACCTGTTTTTTTTAATTAAAAATAAAATAGCTTTATTATTTTTCCACAAAAACCACAATAAAACTCCGCGATTGAATCAATTCAAATTAGATAGCCGCTAGCATAGATTATTGTATATATACGCCGCTAGGCTTCCCAGAGAGAGATCACGTCGCTCGGCGCCCTGCCTGACGTTTGCCTACGAGGATAGTGCACTATTACATTGTTATCGACAAGTCTTAGTCCTTTATAAATTAAAATATTTTATTATTATTTTTTATGGCCGGCAATATTTATTTTAGAGTGACAATAAAATATGATTCAGACGTAATGGGATATAAAACCAAACTATTTTTAGCAAATAAAAGAAAACGAAAACAATAAGAGCATTCATTTAAAAGTAAGGTAAATTTGTCTTATACTAGCTGGTTAGTTATGCATGATTACACATAAATAATAAGGTTTGTGTGCTTACTACTTTATGGTTTAACTTCAGGCAAAGTAAGAAAATCCCAAGTGCTGATGAGATAAGAATGAAAAAGGTTAAAGTAATGAGATTTTGTTTTATTATTTTACTTAGTTATTATAAGTCTTTTTTTTTTTAACTAGAGGATTAGCTCCTCTAGTTAAAAAAGACCGAGGAACAAGAGTAATACTAATAAATAAGGAAACAAAGAATTAAGAGGAGGCATGTGTCCAGCTGTGGGACGTATTGAGGCTGTAACTTCACTTAACTCAATTTAATAATGTGTTGTTCAAACAAAAATGCCACTGTTTATTTCGTTTAATTGCCCCAAAACATTGAAAAGCAAGCGTGTAAAATTTGTTTGATATTGTTATAAACATTGTTTTAATAAATTAAATTTATTCCTTATTTATAGCCTCGTGGATATCAAAAGAAGGTTAGTAATTGTTATCAAATAAAATTATATTAAACTAAGATCCGCGTCTAGATAAACTCTTAGGAATCTAGTCACGGATCTTTTAGAATTGATGTCAGGAGTTACGTGTGTGTGTGTGGAATATGGGTATAGAAAGGGTCGTAACATTTAGAGTACCTTTCTGCAAGTATAAAACCTAAAACCTAATTTAGCTAACCCAGTAAGTTGGCCAACAATTTTTTATGGGATGGAGGACACAGTACGAGTACACAGTCCACCAGATGGTAAGTGGATTCTGTGACCCATAGACATCTACATCTATCCTCAATAAATAATCAAAATGCAGATGCGTTGTCAACCGTGAGACTAAGATGGAATGCCTTTTTCCATTAAAAGGGTCTCCGGTTCTCAACACTCACCATACGAAGCACAGCAGTGTTAGCTGCTATTTTACGCTGGTATTCTGTGAGAGCGTGGTCCTTTCCCGGTCGAGCCGACCCATCGTGCTACAACTATACTACTAATATCGCTGCATGGCTCTACCACGTATAAAAATATAAATATTTGTAATTAAAATTAAAGCTAAACCGATTGTAAAATGTCATTATCTGATAACAGGTATTACGATCTCAATTTAATTCTACTAGAACGAGAAACTTCCTCCTTACATTATTAGTAAACATTTATGTTAAAATATAATATAACATCATAATAAAGTGGTGCGAATTTGTGTAAATATCTGCTTAATTTAATGCCACACTAACCCTTTTTCGTATGGAGTTTAAAGCTGCGGCCTTAGGACCGCAGTCAAACACTCTACCGAGTCTTGTGCTCAATTCAGTCATGTGAGTTTCATGGCATTTGATGCTAGGCTCACAGAGCACCCGAACATAGGTGCCGTTCTTTGAAGGCTCGTCTGCAATGTCGTTGCCTGGTAATGATTGTTTTAAGCGATAAGGACGCCAACTGTACCTCTACATAACTTATTGTGACTCTATATAATTTAGGTTTTTATTTATTTATTTATTGGTACAGTAAAGTATATTTCATTAATTTATTCAAGCCTTTATTTCCCTCTTTATAAAACAAGACATGGTGGTAAGGAAGAATATGTCAAATTTAAAACGGTAACCTCATCAGCTTATTGTACAGACGATGAAAGCCTTAATTGAGTTTGAATTTTTCTTTGTATTCGCCAATTTTTTTTACATAATAGTTTGTAGTACTTTTGTGTCCTTACTTAATATAATTGAGTCTTTCGACTTATTTCACTTTAAATTTTATTTTGGTTCAGCTATGCACGCACCTTAAATAAAATAATCGATATTAATATTTAAGCCCCACACCCAGACTCTCAACCAGCAAACACCATTCTGGAGAATGATGTTTGCTGGGGTCTGTTTGTTGTTGTCCCTGAATTGGAAAGGTGTCTTGAAGACACCTTTCCAATTCAAAGACATCAAATTATAACCTCATAATTCTGTATTGACGGCCCCTATTTAAAATGAATGAATTTTCACTAGAGTAATGATAAGCTGTTGGTAGTGCCTTATAATTATTTTAAGCAAAGAACCCGTTCACGAAGACAGGGCTCAAGAAGTCCCTATTCCACTTGTATCAAGTTCACATCAGTCAATTCCTTATTAATTAATCCTTCCGCTTGGAAAAGGTTCACAATATTTATATTAAATACCTGACAAGGGAATGGGGTCCCGTTGAGCGTTTCGGCCGGAGCCTCCACGAATCTCCTCCAGCTACCACCTGCATGAGGTCAACACATATGCTCCACCAAACAATGCAACGGCAGATGTAGCCAAAAGGCAGTTATGAGATAATAATAATAATAAATACTTTTATTTTCAAAATTAATTATACATGTTTTTGAGATGCCCCAGAGAGTATTTCCAACCTTGTATTGGGGATACCTCGCTCTTCAACCCATTTTATAGTTTTATGATTGAAAAGTACTTACATAATTAATAAAGAAAAGTTTATTACAAAAAGAGTTAAGCTTAAATAAATTTTACATACATTTCGTGTGTGTGTGTGTGTGTGTGTGTGTGTGTGTGTGTGTGTGTGTGTGTGTGTGTGTGTGTGTGAGAGAGAGAGAGAGAGAGAGAGAGTGCATGTGTGTGAGAGTATATGTATGTAAGTGCACGTATATGTATGTGTGTGTGTGTGTGTCGTCTGCCTGCCCTACGACTTCATGTCTTGGGATCGGGGTTACTAACAGTGAGAGGTTGTGTAAGTGTGGTATGTGTGAGTCTGATTAGTGTATGGAACTTACACAATTGTATCTATGAGTTTTCTGTTTCATCATAACTTAAACTGATAAGAAATTAGTTAATATCCTTTACATTCATTTAATTTTCAGGTATATATAGTTTTCGATTTAAAGTATTATAAGTAAGCGGACCGTGATGTCAGTTGACGACATGCAAAGCAGTATATACTACGCGAGATGGTGCAAATTTTTCGATACGTCTTTTATTGACGTTAACTTTACTGGGGTCGAAAGGTAGTTTTGGTGAAGGTAAAGAAGAAGTTTCAAAATATATAATTTCCTAACCAATATGAGTCCACAGATTTTATGAAGTTTATGTGTTGAATTTATACGGTTTAAAGTACATAACCTTCAAGAGTGACCTATGACTTCTCTAAGTGAAGAAATTTAGTTTTAGTCGCACCACCCCACACAGGAATACAGTAAGTAGTATGGATTGCAAGGGCAACGTAAATTTTGTTTAATAAAGTACTGACCATAACATACCTTAGATTTTTAAAGATCCAGATAAGCTATTCAGATAAGCAAATCCACAATAATCATTTCAAGTTGAATGTGCCAGGAGAGCCTTTGATCGACCATAATACTTAGGTATTTAATCAGCTAACTTGTTCAATACTTGGGCATAACCAACTACTTTTATTGAGATTCGCACAGGTATGAACCTTGAGCCGAAACTTAGCTTCTGGTTGGGTTTTCTGATCCAGAGAAAAGCACACGTATTTAGTTTTTGTGGCGTTTAAGGTTAGTAGATTAGTGCTCATCCAGTTAGAAATAACTGTTAAGCCCTTTTCAGCGATATTTTGCACTATTTACCAAGAACTACCGGAGAAAACAACCGCAGAGTCGTCCGCATTTGAGAAGATCTGTCCTCCACAGTTCCTTAAAATACACAATTGATTAACATATTATATTAATGATTTCTTATATTTACGCGAACACTACACATTGAAAAAAATTATTTTTACGGATTTTATCGCGTTTAATTTACTATTTTAATTCCTGACGTTTCGGCTGCTTTACAGCATCCATGGTCACGGGGGGAATGAGGTGTTTGACGTCTCAATGTCATAGTTAGCCCGGCTACGTTCAATTTTTTAAATATTAATTTTTGGTCCGATCTATGCAGAATGAGCTTACAGTATCTTGAAGTCTTGCAGTGGTATGCTTGGGTTTGGATTTAATTTTGTTAATTATAGTATCCCAAGCAGATGGCAGCACCCATCCATCTTCTATTGAAATTAGGATGTTTTTTTTCAATAGCCTCGCGTATCATCCTTGGTAAGAATCGGTGTTCTTTTGCGAGGATTTGTGGTTCTATCAAATCTGATGTAATATGGGACGATCTTGAACATGTCACAGACTGCAGACTTCGCAGCGTCGGTTCTCACGTCAGCTATATGTTCTTTACGGGTTTTAATGGATCGTTTTGTTTGTCCTATGTAAGAGAGACATTCACAATCGTTTGTACACCCTGCATCTTGTAGAGGATATTACACTTGACGGATGGTAAAATTGACTAATCTTCTTCGGCGGCTTGAAGTATGTTTTAATAGCTCGTTTCAAAATGTAGCCAACCTTGTCGTGACCTCCTGACATAGGGTAGTACAGCAGGCACGCTCGACTGTGGTCGCTTCACCGGTCACTGTGACGTAGGCGCCGGACCCGAAGCTTGTTGTCTTGCAATACTTGCTCGACGTGCTGAAGCTCGGCGGCCAGATGTTTTCTGTCACAGATCCTCGTGCTCTGAAACAAAGATTTTCCCACGGTAACTAATCAGATGGATGATGGTGCGATTCACCATTTAAATATCGGTTGGTATGGGTCTTTTTTCCCACACAGTGTGACCAATAGTGTATTATGGATTTCGGATGACTAAAACATCTAGGAAAGCTAAGAATTGTTTTCTCTAACTTCATTGTGAATTAGAATTTGTGGAATTAAGGTGGTTTAAAATGCAGTTACTTTGTCAGATGGTAAAATTGTGAAAGTGTTGTCACGTACCGCTTGTAGAATCTTTGATATACAGGAGCAGTAAGAAGGGCTCAAAGTCCTCCATGAATATGTTCATGACTATGGGAGATTGGGTGAGCCCATTGCTACGCCATCTACTTGCTTGTAGAACCCTCCTTCCACAATAGATAGCCAGATGTAAGGCAGTGTTTCAGTACTACTATATATTCTGTATGGATGTTGGTCTTTCATTTCTGGTTACAATTGAGATGCAGTCTTCAATAGGTAAGCATGTAAATAGTGACTGAACATCAAAATGACCATAGTTTCATTCTCAGCGAGATAGGTCTTTTATCTCACTAACAAAATGGTATGAATCCTTCGTGTGTGCCTGGTTTATCCTTCAGCGGTGACAGAACTTTGCCAAGTGTTGAGCCAATTTATAAGTTGGTGAGTCGATCTGGCTCACTATAGACGTAGTGGAGCGTTTGGTTTGTGTATTTTTGGTAACCCATACAACCTCGGTGGTTTGGTACATGGTGGCTATCGAATACGTCGAGATCTAATTTTTGGAGTAATTTTTAACAGATCGCTTGTTGTTTTAAGCACATTGGTTGTAGGTCTGTTTTGACCTTTTGTACGTACTTTCGTCCGATAAAGTTGTTGTATTTGAAATTATAATCTGACGTATCCATTACTACCGTAGCATTTCCTTTATCTGCACGGAGAATCGTGAGCTCTGGTCTGTTGCGTGTTGTACAACGCTTTAATCTCGTCTTTGGTAGATTTAGTTTCGGCACCGAAGTTCAGTGCCGACATATTCATGGAGGACTTTGAGAGAGTTCTTACTGCTCCTGTATATCCAAGATTCTACAAGCGGTACGTAGACGACACTTTCACAATTTTACCATCTGACAAAGTAACATTTTTAAACCACTTAATTCCACAAATTTAAAATACACCACAATGAAGTTAGAGGAAAACAATTTTAGCTTCCAGATGTTTTAGTCATCCGAAATCCTGATAACACTATTGGTCACACTGTATAGGAAAAGACCCATACCAACTCGATATTTAAATGGTGAATCGCACCATCATCCATCACAGTTAGTTACCGTGGAAAATCTTGTTTCAGAGAGCACGAGGATCTGTGACAGAAAACATCTGGCCGCCGAGCTTCAGCACGTCGAGCAAGTATTGCAAGACAACAAGCCTTCGGGCGCCTACGTCACAGTGACCGAGTGAAGCCGGCCACAGTCGAGCGTGTGCCTGCTGTACTACCCTATGTCAGAGGAGTCACAGACAAGCAATATTTTTAGCGAGCTTCCATTAAAACATACTTCAAGCCGCCGAAGAAGATTAGTCAATTTTACCATTCGTCAAGTGTAATATCCTCTACAAGATGCAGGAGTACAAGCTTGATTGTGAATGTGGTCTCTTACATAGGACAAACAAAACGATCCATTAAAACCCGCGTGAAAGAACATATAGCTGACGTGAGGAACTGACGCTATGAAGTTCGCAGTCAGAACATGTTCAAGATCGTCCGCCATTACATCAGATTTGATAGACCACAAATCCTCAAAAGAACATCGATTCCTACCAAGGATGATACGCGAGGCTATTGAAATTAAAACATCCTAATTTCAATAGAGAAGATGGATGGCTGCCATCTGCTTGGGATCCTATAATTAACAAAATTAAATCCAAACCCAAGCATACCACTGCAAGACTTCAAGATACTGTAAGCTCATTTTGCGTAGATCGGACCAAAAATTAATATTCAAAAAACTGAAGGTAGCCGGGCTAACTATGACATTGGGACTTCAAACACCTCAGTCCCCCCGTGACCATGGGTGCCGTAAAGCACCCGAAACGTCGGGAATCAAAATTAGTAAAATTAAACGCGATAAAACCGTAAAAATAGTTTTATTCAATGTTTAGTGTTCGCGTTAATATAAGAAATCATTAAGATTTGTAATAGGCAACACTTTTTATTTTATCCACAAACTAATGAATTACGGATTTACCTAATTCAATTTTTATCTTTTCGGTTCCTTTTTTTGTACAAAAATGTTGCAATCTTGTTTGGATAAATGAATACCGCGATTAATAACAATAAATAATTTTAAATTAAAAATTTTGTACAACGGACTTCAATACAAATTATTAAGAATAACTCAAAAACTATTGATAAAACCTTGATCAATAATATGGGATTAAAAAAACTATTGATAATATATGGGACCACATAGACACCAGCTAAATAAAAAAAGAATCATCGAAATCGGTTCACCCAGAAAAGTTAAGAGGTAACATAAAAAACATACAGTCAATTGAGTACCTCCTGTTTAAAGTCGGTAGAAAAGATGTATTTTTAACAAATGCAAATTGTTGAGTTTCATGGCCAAACTTGGGCATTTCCATTTCTACTGTTGTTAATTAAAATAGCACTAACGTACATAGTAGCATCGCTACTAAGACGTCAGTAGCCAAAACCCTCATCATAGCGCTATTGCACTAAGACATGGAGTTGAGTATGGTTGCTGCACTTAAAAGTACTACCAAACACACTTACCTTAATTCGAAAGATAGCCGACGTATCATAACACAGGTGTTAAGACGCCACCCACAAACGGTGGTGGGTGCGATGTCCACGGCAAATCGTATTGTTACAACAAACCAGCTTACCACCGGCAAAAAATGATATGTATCGGTTAGTGTCCAAGTTTACCTCGGTCCCGGAAGCTGTAAAGCAGTCTACACGCCGCTATAATAATCCTTTTGAAGTCCCATTCTATAAATTTTATGCTTTACATATTTGAGACCTCCCACATATTTGCTTTATTTCATAGAGCTCACTATTATGTCTTTTATATATGGGACTTCAAGTCATAAGTCTGCTATCATAATGCTTATGCATCTAAGAGACCTATATTAATTGTTTTGTATCGTACACGTTACTATCATAGTTCTCTAATATAGGACTATACATTGTGCAACAGTACTATAGTAGTCAGGCACCCGACAACACTATATATATGTAGGACCTGTGTATGTGTTCTCGACAAATCATATAAGCAATTATTACCCGAACACCCTCCAGTAATACAAAAACACGCTGCAACATTACAAGAACACTCTCATTAACTTGGAAACATTTTGACCCAGTTTTCAATCGACTTGTATTTCTAATATTTAATGCATTTTGAATATTTTAAGCAGAGTTTTAATAAATTTAAGCTTTTAATATACTATAATACTTATATAATAATACATACAAGTTTTATAATCATAGCCTCGTCGATTATAAGGCTGTACTTGCCGCAGAATCATGGTGGGCGTGGTTATAAGCGCGATTACCATGCATAATCGCGTGTGCAGCCTCCATAATTACTTTCGAAATTATACCTGTAGTCGTTTTGAACGAGCTAAACCCAATCAGCCTCTCGGTCATCTGAGGCGACTGGACTCGTGACGGAGCGCTTCAAGCTCAAATGCAGAAGGCGGTGCTCCTCGATACCGCCCGCATTGTTCGCCGGTTTTTACCCTTTCCTCCTAACCTTCATCCATTTGGTCTCAGGGCTTCCATCTGGTTGGCTTACTATTTACGCATTGTTTATGTATTTATTTCACTACATTAATAATGTATATTCATGTATATTTTATTTCTATTTATATATTTATACAGCACAACATACACTAGATGTAGATGTAGAGTACATGATACAAGGAATAATTCTACAAACTTAAGGAAGTATTTCCAGTCAAGTGTATTACAGACCACCATGATCGTCACCCACGGAAATAGGTATAACATAGCAAAGTTTAATTAAAAACACGTATGCTAGTTAGATTTCCAGCTGATAAGATAAGACTTCAATTTATATTAGGAGTGGTGCCAGGCGCGCGCGCCTGTGTGTGTGTGTGTGTGTGTGTGTGTGTGTGTGTGTGTGTGTGTGTGTGTGTGTGTGTGTGTGTGTGTGTGTGTGTGTGTGTGTGTGTGTGTGTGTGTGTGTGTGTGTATGTGTGTTTTAGTACCCATTAATGAAGTAGACTTTCCGTAGAACCATAATCCAATGATTGCAACCAGTCCTTTCTACAGCCTTTACATTTGTATTTGGAAGAGCGTAAATAGACAAGATCCTGTTTATTATATTATATAGATTACAACCCTGATAGCCGTAGAAATGATGTGCAAAACTTGTTTTAGACAATGTTTTTATACAGACTGTCTTTTCTGCGCCGGTTTTCAATTAGCTTTGGTTCATATGTCAGTAAAGATTGTTGCATAGAAACAGTGTGCAGAATATAAAGCTGACGTACTATGAGGACCTTACTCTGCTTATAAGCATCGATGGTTGGGTGAAAAAAAATACTTTTAAAATAGCTCTCTGAGCTCTTTAAATTATTAATAATAAGGTTTTAGGCGATCCACCCCAGGCAGAAATACAGTAACTAAGTTGTGATTCTTCAAGAGCAAGGTAAACCTATTTTATTAACTCTTTATCATCAACAAGTCGTAGGATCTTAAAAATATAAATTAGTTTGCGCGTTCTTGCTGCTATTACGTAAATGCGTTCCTGAAAGCTTAATCTACCGTCAATCATGATACCCAAATACTTAACCGTATTTGTCCTTTCTAGTCTAGAATACAAACAGCTGGAGCCATTGTGATTCGCACAAGTGTGGGATATAATTTTATACTGGTTCTTTTGAATTTCTCTATGTTCATAATATACGTTGCTCAATTGAACTTGGAACGCATATTGTATATTGAGCATATTTTATATTTTATACGATTTATACTCAACCTGTTGCTCTGGGCCTGAGAATATTTTGTGCCTCTCTCAATAAATTAGACGTTATTTTTAAAATAGAAGGTTTTCCGACACTATAAATAGGACATTCTGAGTTAACGATTAAAATTTGTAGCGATAAACTTTTCTGGGGAGTAAAGAAAACTTGTTACTTTAAAATCTCATAAAGCAAAGTAAAATTACAAAATATATACGTCCCACAGCTGGGAACTAACCTCGTCTAATTTCGGAGAGGGTGTTAGATAAGATAAGTACCGTATAAAATTTATTATATATTATATTATAATATTTGTATAAATTGTATTATTTAATGTATTGACAATATATTTTACAACAATACAAAAAAGAAATATGTAAAAAAGAAAATGATATACTTAAAACCTCTTTGTTGTTAATAGAGGGTTATAGAACAATGAGGGCTAATAATCTTACGCTCACCAGATGTCACTAGTTGACATCATAGAAAAGTTGAGATTTCTAAATTTGTTGTTTATTTATTATAAGTTTGTTGGTTTCTAAAGTAAAAACAATGCCTCAGTGCCGTATTCTTTACTTTTTCACACATTTTTAATTTTTTCATTTTTTTTTTACTTTTTGAAATATCCATATGTTAGTTTAACTATTTCTAACCTTATTAATATAATATATAACTAAAATTTCAAAAAGAAACATTAATTTCCTCGCTTTTTTAACAAATTAACTGAGATCTGTCATATATTTCACCTCATTCCTAAGTGGCGCCGCCTTGGTGGCAAAAAGTCGTCAATGCCTTCGTTAGTCCAATTTGCTGCAGTGCGAGTCTTCACTTAAAGTCTTCAAAATGGCTCACTTTTTGCATTAATACACAGTATTAAAAAATTACGTATACATGATTATACGGAATTTTTAAAGTAGTTTAAATAACACACGTTTTCACTAATAACCTTATTATACTCCAATTTTCCGATAATTTTATGTCAAACTTTAATTTAAAAAGTTTGGAATTAGATGTCGTGTGTATGTCAGAGACCAAACGGAAGGGCAGGTACTGAGCTTCTGGCGGGCGTTAGCTCTATGGTCCGGAGTCCCGAGAGAGAGAGCGCCCGCCAGAGTGGTGCTGCTGTCGTCTCGGTTGGTCGACGTTATGACTGAATATAAGATTGTGAACTCAAGACTCTCTGCTTTAAATTGGGACTGACGAAGTTATTCTTTTGGCTGTTTATGCCGGTAGCTTCGTCGTCCAGGGCTGAGCTGGAGGAGTTTTGGGAGAATGTAAGAGAAGTTCTAGATTTGGCTAAGGGAAACGAAAGAATTGTTGTATGTGGTGATTTGAATGGATGGTTGGTACCGCTCGACCAGGGTACGAGTCGGCGCTGAAAGTTTGGCGAAAAGGTTAATGATGCTGTGCTTTATACTGGCGGTATGCAAGGAAAGGGTCTTCTTGTGACAAACACTATGTTTAATCACAAGAAAATCCATATGTATACCAGAGAAAGTAAGAATGAGAGAAGCATGATCGATTTGTTCCTGGTGGATGACCGACTGCGAAAACAGGTGATGGATACGCGAGTGTTCAGGGTGCTGACCTAGGAACGGATCACCATCTAGTGATTACTAGATTTAGGGTCTGTTCGCGGTTGGCGCTACCGGACGGCGGTAACAGAACCATGTCGGTCTGTCGCATCCAAGTTGGAAGTTCAGGAAGCAGACACTAGGACAAATATCATGAGGTAGCTGAAAAGCTTGACACCATCGATGGCAGAAGTGAATGTGGAGAGAACATGGCAGAACCTTAGGGATGGAATGGTAAGTGCAGAAGAAGTGTGTGTGGACAACAAAAAGAGGCAGTAGTAAAAGAAGAGATGCATGGTGGAATGACGAAGAAAGAAGCTGTAAAGAAGAAGAAGAAAGCATGGTTAGACTATTTGGCCTCTAGTAATGATAAGGATATGAGAGAGAAGATGAAAGAAAGATATAAGCTGCAGAAAGTTCACACGAAAGCATTGATTGAGGAAATGCGTGAAAGGTGTAGAATGGAAGGATAAAAAGGTTGTCGCACAACTTTAGGAGAACTCCAAACTCTTCTGGAAAGAGGTTGAAGGACCGGCGGTGTGACGGCCTTAAGAATGAACAGTGTTGAGAACTAATGACGTCCTCACAGAAACCGGGTCATGCAGCGATGGAGCGAATTTTATAGGAGAAATGCGTGATGATCTTAGGAGGATCCGGGGATGACCGTGACTGGTACGCCAGACTTGGACCTCGATGACACTGAGGTCATCAGTAAAAGAGATTGAACGTGATTCGAAGTTTGAAATGTAAGGCTGCGGGACTAGACAGAGTTACTGCTGAAATGGTCAAGTATGGTGGGCCTGCGTCTGGGACAGCTTTCATCTGTGCAATTTGTGCTGGCGGACGGGGATGTCCTGATATGATCCGCAGTCATTGTGCCTTTATATAAAGGTAAAGTTCACATTTTGACTGTGGGTGCTATCGGCGATCAGCTTGACCAGTTTAGCGAAAGTATACTCGAAGGTTTTACACGTAGGATGCAAGAGAAATCGGAAAGATTTCTATGGAGGCTCAATGCGGATTTAGACCTGGAAGAGGATGCACGGATCAAGTGTTTTCTCCGCATGATCACGGAGAAGCTTCGCTGCTAACCAGAGGATTTTCTGCTTTTGTGGATCTTGAGAAAGCATTTGATAAGGTTGTATGGAAGAAAATGGGAATTGTTGCCGGGGTACGTGATGGTCGATCGTTAAGGGCTGCGTACAAGCACTTTACTGTGACTGTAAAGCCTGTGCGGGTAGGGCATGACCTGTCACCCATGTTTAGCGTCCAAACGGGCGTAAACAGGGTTGTGCTCGCGTCTTCCTGGCTGTTCATACTATATCTCGACAGCTGTTTACAGAAGCTAAAAAAGATAGCTGTCTGTGAAATTGGTGACATAAAAGTAAATTGTCTGTATGCTGATGATGCAGTGCTTATTGCACCATCAGAGGCAGAACTGCAGGCATTAGTCACGTGTATGAAAGAGGTAAAATGAAAAGGTGTCCTGTTTGAATGCCAATAAAACTAAGGTTCTGGTATTTGAAAGGACGAGAGAGAACGAATGTGAAATATGGGTAAATCAGAATGTCAGAACAGGAAATGAAATTGTATACTTGGGGAGTGCTTTTAGCCGGGATGAAGATGTGATTTAGATGTGGATAGGCGTGTCGTTGCCGGAACAAAGTCAATGGTGCTTGACTGCAGCACGAGGCAAGGCGTAGTGAAGAGTGCACGCCTAACAATACATAACGCAGTGTTGGTACCGACTTTGTTATATGGGCAGCGAAACCTGGGTATGCCAGAAGCATACAAAGCAAGTTGAATGCAGTGGAGATGCGATCTTCGTAAAATGCGGCGTTACCATGGCCGACCGAAAGCGAAACGAAGAGATTCGCAATATGGCAGGTTTGAAAGATGACCTTATCACAAAATTATAAGGGCGTGTTTGATGGTTTGGGGCAATGAGCGAATGAGTGAAGACCGAATGGTGAAGAAAATATATAGCGAAAGATAATATTAAAAGGTGTCGAGGTAGACCGAGACTAACTTTCGAAGACCATGTGAGCAAACTGCTCGAAGAGGAGGTCAAGAGTACCGGATACCTAGACGTGCATGTATGAAGAAGATTATGAATCTGAAAGAAAAAGAGGTATGTAGGATCGTGACACTTGGCGATCTGTTCTCTTCTGGCTACCCTGTCAGGGACTGGTGAAGATAAGTAAGTAAGTAAGCAAGTTTGAAAATCCAAAGTATCGACCATAATGCTCATATGATCATCATATCATCATTCAGGTCACTCCATAAAGTCCAAGACGTATTTAGTACAAATATTACATCCTACTTACATTTAGTACGTACTACAATTAATTATTCTGTGCTTAAAATATTGTAATAAAAATCTTGATTATTATTATAATCAGGAATGTCTAGAACAGGTAAATGAAATTGTATACTTGGGGAGTGCTTTTAGCCGGGATGGAAGATGTGATTTAGATGTGGACAGGCGTGTCGCTGCCGGGAACAAAGTCAATGGTGCCTTGACTGCGTTAGTCAAAAGGCAAGGCGTAGTGAAGAGTGCACGCCTTGCAATACATAACGCAGTGTTGGTACCGACTTTGTTATATGGCAGCGAAACCTGGGTATGCCAGAAGCATAAAAGCAAGTTGAATGCAGTGGAGATGCGATCTCTTCGTAAAATGTGCGGCGTTACCATGGCCGACCGAAAGCGAAACGAAGAGATTCGCAATATGGCAGGTTTGAAAGATGACCTTATCACAAAATTAATAAGGGCGTGCTTCGATGGTTTGGGCACGTTGAGCGAATGAGTGAAGACCGAATGGTGAAGAAAATATATAGCGCGAAAGATAATATTAAAAGGTGTCGAGGTAGACCGAGACTAACTTTCGAAGACCATGTGAGCAAACTGCTCGAAGAGGGAGGTCAAGAGTACTCGGATACCTAGACGTGCATGTATGAAGAAGATTATGAATCTGAAAGAAGCGAAAGAGGTATGTAAGGATCGTGACACTTGGCGATCTGTTCTCTGGCTACCCGTCAGGGACTGTGCGTGAAGATAAGTAAGTAAGTAAGTGTTTGAAAATCCAAAAGTGCACGACTCATAATGCTCATATGATCATCATATCATCATTCAGGTCACTCCATAAAGTCCAAGACGTATTTAAGTACAAATATTACATCCTACTTACATTTAGTACGTACTACAATTAATTATTCTGTGCTTTTAAAATATTGTAATAAAAATCTCTGATTATTATTATAATCAAGTATGTAAGAAATTTGGTTTTTCGAATATTGTGTATTTGTACAGCGATCTTTTTGAGCCGCTGCAAACAACCGATACAGAATCCACTAACGACGGCGATTGACGCCGAACTAAATGAGTGAGTGACGCAGTCTCTATTTAGTAAAAAATAAATTCATATAAGGCTGCTAAGCACTGACCTCTATATATACAAGTACGCTGGACTGGCTATGCCATATAAAATCCTTATGCTGATTTGAAGCGCCCTCATTGTCCGTACCGGGAACTAAAATTTACACAATATGCCAAAGTCTGTTGTATTCTTTAAATCGTATCTCTGTATTTTGAATTTTTAAACTAAAAAATGAAATTATTTTATGTGGTTTGATTGTGTTTGATTTTAGTTACATAATAAGAATTATCTTTAGTAATAATGAGTGTGCGTATTATGTAAAACTCGTTACCAAAAGGAAAGTGGGATAACATTCCACAAGTAAGTGAATTTGCAGCTAATATTAAGCAAATTAAAACTATTTCATAATATATGTACTTAAAAATTTGTTACTAATCTTAATATCGTAATTACCAAAATGTTTGGCTTTATATTACTGAGTTTTGTATAACAGTTTTAGTACTGAATAAAATTCAATAGGGTTGTCGAGTTCCTTGTCTATAATACTACTTATCGACCTTGTATATAACAGGTTTCCAACTGAATCTAGACTAAAGTTATGGCTTAAAACCACAAAAATTGTGAATTGGCGTCCGAAAGAAAATGATTATCTTCGTTCTAAACACTTCACAGACAACTGTTTTATTAGACATGAGAAACGCACCACTTTGAAAAAGTGCAGTATACTCACAATATTTTCTGGTAGTACCAGTACCAGTAAGTATAAAAGTATTAGATTATTATTTCGAATGTTTTTTATTTCTTCTCTCCTTATTTTCCCCCAGACTCAAGGGCCATAGCGAAATGTAGAAAGGTCGCCTGGTGATGACTTTGTGTTTACAAGACGTAAGTTTGTTAAATCTGTATAATTATTATGACCAATTTATTGTATCAAGGGAATAAATTTATATAGGAACTGCAAAATTATTAATGTCCTTAGTGATTTTGCGTGAGTTTAGGCGTAGTACTATTATTTAATCTGTGGATTAGGTGAGAAATAACTCCTCCCTGAAGGGGTTCCTGCCTTGTCTTGGCAGGGAGAGGGGGGGGGGGGTTAGTGGCCGTGGCTTGATAACCCATGGTAAACGTAGGGCGGCTGACATGGCTGGCCCGAAGTGAAGGGCTGGCCCAAGGTGGCCACTCTTGGATGTGTGTTAGTGTGAGCTGCGGCTGGAGGAGAGTCTTTTCTCAATATCGCTGCAGCCGAGGTGGAGTCGCAAGGGAAGAGGATTTTTGGTATGGTAATGCACCACTCAACTATCCGCCGCGACTTTGACGGGACTGTACGTACCACTTGGTGCTTCCGAGTGCTCATTTTTTCTTGGCTCCATGGCCGCCAGATATCGGGCTCGGGAAGTCTGGGAGGGAAGTCCTCAACTAAGGAGGGGACCTAGCTGTTGGGGCTGTGGATGTGCTTTAAAGCGTTTCCGTGGCCCTGTCAATGTGTGGTGAAGGTGGAACATCATGGGTTTTTAGTAGGTGCAAGTCCGACATAATCCGTTCTTGCCCCAGCAATGCAGGTATGCGTAGGGATTTTCTCATTTGAAACCCGGAACAAAATCCGTTCTGTAGTTACGAATAAAAACGTAGATAGATCAACGCAGCGACGATCTTGGTTTTATATGAGTTATAAAGCTTACGTCTGAGGCCTAGGTATTAATTGATACATTTATTTATTATATGATACATAAATAGAATGGACGTGACGGGTAGGCCTGGGTATAGAATTTTTATCGATATATTTTTTCACACTGTCTTATCTCTATTATTAGTTCCATGGACATTCACTTCTGCTGTCAGCACCAAAATTGCGAAAATTAAATCGCTTCATTATGTCACGGTGTATAGCCGGTCCATATATAGAGGTCAGTGCTGCTTTTAATAAATCTGCAATTAATTATATCTAAACTAAACAAAACTAAACTGTCATTTACATTCAATGGCTTCCCACATGATAGATGAAGAGTTTTAAAAATAGATTGAGTTGAACAATTGACATTTTCAAAAGTTATCGTGTTTACGAAGCCATACGGACTTGATAAATCCACACCATAAGCCACTAAAACCCTTTTTTTTGTAAAAATAGCAATTAATCGATTAAAAAAAATAAGTTCAATAATCATTTATCTTTCTGACAATGTGCTTTTTATATCACTTATATGTACAATATCATTGCTAGATACTATTTCATGCGACAAAACGTTGGAATCTTAATTTTTAGGCTCTAGTAGAACGTCATGTAATATTACGAAGACGTTTCAATAACTTTTATTTTAATCAATTACTAAAAAAATCTTACAGTTTAAACAGCCGATAGATTTACAACATTTTCGTCGAATTGAAAAGCGTTGCCAAGTTCAGTTGGATTTTATGTAAAGAGTAACACACAATGTTTGTTTAGGACGAAATACAAACGAACCCGCAAATCACTCGACTATACTTGCCTTTGAGTTTGTTCTTGTACAGGTAATTTATATTTAGTTTTTAATTATTTGAAACAAACAAAGTATTAAATTACAAGCTCTTATTTAACCATTAACTTTTCCTGCGGCTTTGCTTGCGTGAAAGGTGTTCCAACGTTGTAATTTTTTTCATGCTAAAATTATTAAAACGGTTTTTAGGAAATATCTCCGTGTCTGTACGTATAAAACAACATAATTAATTTTAAGTTAGGGTAAGTTAAAGTAGGTTAAAAGAAACTAGCAATGGATATAATTGGCTCCATTAATTGGTACCCTCAAAATGGGCTCTTATATTTTCACGTTTAAGAAGGTTTGACTCCAGGTTCTGCTATTTTACTGTTCAAAACTGCACGAAAATTGTCTACAAGTACAATTTGCTGTCTTTAATTTTAATGGCGGGTATACTCATATTATAAGCTCGGAAACGGGTCAGTCAAAAAAATCTTACGTGCGAAAGTATGAAAGCTAGCTTAATAAATTTCAAAAAAAAATTATAGTGACATTTAAAATGACAAAAGTAAATTGTCAGCCTAAATTCTTCACTGTGGCATTACGCTGACCCAAAACTGTCGCTGGATTGAAACAAACCCCATCATTTATAATTCTTAAGCTGCCCTTTGTATAATCGTCTTTATTGTGAGGTGCCAGTACATGAAACTCATTATTTTTCATTTGATTTTTTCATTTCACTTTTTTTTTTCAAAAGATCCATTTAATTATGCTCATAAAATTTTATCGTGACCATATTAATGTGGAATTTCACTGCAGTATCCCAAAATCTTACTTTTAACTTAAGCGTTAAAATTATCGCATAGATTCCCAGCATCGACTTAAATGAATTCGTGTGGCACTAAATTCGAATTGAAGGAAAAAAATAATTTCATGGCTCGGTGTTAGAGAATGTATGCTTTTGTTTCTGTGTGTCGTTATTATTATGACATAAGCTGCTGCATCGGCCTCCCGTTGTAGGAGGATTTGCCTAACGTCACGCTTGGCCGGTGGATTGACAATCGAAGTACTACGCCTTCATTCACTGACACTGTTGTCCATCCGTCAGAATGTTTTACATCTGGCCTAAACGAGATTGTTATACCGCCACCTATCGGAAACTATAGCATTTTAATGGCATTTCCCACAGTCACCTCTAATGATACATGGTACGAAATGCCACCACACGTCGTTTTTGTGTTTATTATGATTGAAGTAATTTAGTATAGAGACTCAGTGGCCACACTATTCGAGACTGCATCGACAAGGAACATTCGGCGTGCATAATAAGCACACGCACATTGATTATATTGTCACGAGTTGCGACTACGCCGTGCGTTACCTTAATGCTCCCAACACCTTACACTACACTACACAGCTACAATCGTACCGCGAAGGATCTTTAGTCAGAAGAAGAGGTCTATCCCTAAAGTCTTTTAATCAAATATTAAGTAATTTAATTTTAGCAGTGTATATTTATATTTTTTATGGAGAAAAAGAGTAAAGTTACAGGCTATTATCGTTTCACAGCTGGGTATAGACCTATTTAATTATGTCTGAGAAAGTTTCTGAGCAGAGAAAATTTGCAACAACTTCAGAGGTGCGGTTGGAAAGTTTTTTTTTTGCATAAAATCTAAGAAGAGTGCTCAGTGTTGAACTATCACAGTTCAAGTATTTAAATACAGTGAACACAGAGTGGAATAAATTTCAAGCATCAGTTTTTTCCTTCGATTACAATCTGGGTGACTTCAAGCCAATAGTGAATAGGCTTTTGCTACGCTAAGATAGTGCGCTTTATTTTTTAGGGCTTTATAATTACTAACCACCAAATGAGATTGTAGTAAACTTAAAATAAGTAAAAAAAAAAGATAAAATACAAGAAATATTATTTTAACAGATTCCAAATTGCTTTACGTTTACAAATTAAATGTAACAGTGGTAGAGACACGCGGCAACTTTTGCTGGCGCACGGATGGGCCGGCTCGAACCGGGGTGGTACCATGACCTCACAGGATACCAGATTGAAGTAGGAGTTTGCGTTTGCGTATACGTCAGAGAGGACATCTGATTTCGACGCCTAAGCAGTCTTGAAGGTACGGATCTATCCATCCTATGGCTGCGCGTAGACATCAGCGACCATCCCCGCGTCTACGGGTGCCTCTATAGGTTCCATAGCGGTAATGCCTACACAGAACGACTCATCGACCACGTCCGAATGGCAGCTGACTCCGTGCTACAACAGTTTCCATCCGGAGAGATTTTGATCCTCGATGATTTTAACTCTACCTTGTTGAATGACTTGCTTCCCGTTTAACTGAACATGCGGGTAGATCTGTTTATGAATTTACTTTGGCATATGATCTGACACAACTGGTTACTTCGCCTTCTCTGTTGGACTTCTGCTGACCTTTCATCCGGACGGATATCAGGTCTCCGTCGATGCCCCTCTTGGTTCTTCAAATCATAGTCTAATCTGGAGTTTGGTACCACTCACGTTCCCATCGCGGTTGCGTTCAGAAGGTTGCCGCCGTGTTTGGTACTATACGTGCTGTACTATGTGCTGAAAATGGATTACGTACGGTTACAAAATGGCTGCAAAATAATCTTTTAAGCGTCAATTGTTCAATAACAAAATATTTATGCTTTTACAAAACCATAATCTCAAAACCACCACACAGCTTTTCTGTCACCATGCATACGTACCCTTGTAATATGTCGCAAAAAAAGAAGAGATGTAAATGTACAATATTGGAACGAACATCTACGATAAAATACCTTGGGTTAATCCTCGAGGAAAGATTAAATTGGCAACCTCATATATCAAATATATCTAAACGGATTCTAAGAATTGTAGCGACTAAAAAACTGCTAATTCAGACATATAACGCCCTTTGTCATTGTCTCATAAATGATTGCATCTGCTCATGGGGTGGAGCTCCCAAAACATATCTTATTGAGACCAGGCGAGCTCAAAGATCTATTTTAAAACTAATATTACATCTTCCTTATACATACCCAACATCTAAAGTATACAATTGTCAAATGTCCTTAGTGTACGAAAATCGTATATATACAAATGCATAAACGATATCATAATTTTTCCCCAGTATACTCGTATGTAGCTAAAAACAAAAGAACGCAAAAATGTTCAGTACCATTTGTCAAAAGCGCATTTGCGAAAAGGCAATATGACTACTAAGCACCTTGTTTATATAATATTATTAATACATTTTTTAAATTAAATAACTTAAATAGCACACACACACACACACACACACACACACACACACACACACACACACACACACACACACACACACACACACACACACACACACACACACACACACACACACACACACACACACACACACACACACACACACATACGCAAGCACATACGCACATGCGTGCGTGTGTGGGTGCGTGCGTAAAATAAAGTGAGTGTGCGTGCGTGCGTGGGCACACTTTTTTGTTTTATATTTTATAGTCTGTATTGTACACGGAAAATAAGATCACTGAATGTGAGGGGAAATTGCCTCCTAACATACAAGATAACCTAGTTTAGGATTCAGGGCATCAATGAATTGTATACTAATTCTATGTTCAATAAAGAATTATTATTATTATTTTGGGATATTTATATAGTATTCTCATCTGGTTGGGCTGAATAAATATTTTAAAGGAAATAATAAATAAACATAAATATATATTTAATATACTAACATAAATAAATAAATAATACATAAATAAATAAAACCCAACTAGATGGAAACCCCGGCAGGGGAAACGGCCGAGGTTAGAAGGAGAGAAACCGGCGGACGATGCGGGCGGTATCGAGGAGCACCGCCTTCTGCATTTGAGCTTGAGCGGTCCGTCACGGAGTCCCAGTCGCCTCAGATGACCCGAGAGGCTGACTGGGATTAACCTGTTCGCAGAGACGACTACAGGTATAATTTCGGTCGGCAGTCCACCACATGTCGGTCACCTCGTGAGCCAGGTCCAGATATTTTGTTCGCTTATCTGTTTCGGCTTTCACGAGGTTCTCCATACGGAATGGTGATGTCGACCAAAAATATCCTTGATTGTGCCCGGTCCATCAGCACAATATCAGGCTTATTCGCAAGAATAGTCCTGTCTGTGATGATGGCCGGTCCCAGTAGCCTGGCGCGGTCATTTTCGAGCACGGCTTCCGGCAAGTACTTGTAATACGGCATTTCCGGTCCACGAGACCGTATTTCAGAGCGAGCTCCTGGTGTAGAATTCTGGCTACTGTTGTGCCTGTGCAAGTACTCAGAGTTAGAAAGCGCCGAACAACCGGAGATGACATGCCCAGTGACTCACCGATGGCGACAAGCTCGACAGATGTCGACGGTGCCATCCTTAGGATGTATCTCCGATAGTTGTTGGTCTTAATAACCTGATCCTGTATCGCACAGACAAAACCCTCGGTTTCCCAAAGAGGTCACCAAACGTAGCCAGTGGAGGGAGGCAACTGTTCACGAAAGGCACATGCAGAGCCTTGTAGAACCTCCCGTGGAGCTCCTTCTCCTTCCATACGGTCTCCCGGTCGGAAATGCTCTGTACTGCTGGGTCTTGCCATTGCTCGTTGGCTAGGATAGAGGGTAAGTCCTTTATCACAAGAAATGACGTCCCTATAGAATGGATCATCCGATCTCGCAGAAAGTAATTACGGAGGCTGCACACTTCGCGATTATGCATGGTAAGCGCGCAAAAGCCACGCCCACCATGTTTCCGCGGCAAGTACAGCCTCATAATCGACGATCTCGGGTGATGCATCCTATGGGACGTCATAGTAGTGCGGACTTTTCTATCCAGGGCGTTAAGTTCAGTTTGAGTCCACCTAAGTATGCCAAAGGTATATATGAGAGAGCAGGCATGACCCGACCGTTATATGCGTGTGTCTTATTCACACCGAACAAAAGGCTGTTAAGGACTTTGGTCAAGCGTGCATAAAACATATCGCAAACTGACTGCTTCATACCCGCCTCATCCATACCGATGTGCTGTGACATACCCAGGTATCGGTGTGTTTCAGCCTTAGAAAGGGTCCTTATGTTGATGGGCATAGATAAGTCTATGCCCTCAGAGTTAAAACCCTTCCCTTTCAACATGGAGGACCGCACACTTGTCCGTCCCAGCCCTATTCTAATAGAATTACTAAAATCACAAGTGATGTTTAGCATTCCATAAGATGGGAGCGACTGGAGGCGAATAACTTGAGATCATCCATATAGAAAAGGTGGGTCACTTTGTACCTCCTTTCCGAAGCTGAAATCCTCCGGAGTCCTCCAGTAAGGTACTGAGAGGTTCAGGAGAGGCAACCAGATTGTTGACTCAAACAATCGCCCTGGAAGATACCCTTCTTATCCTTATGTGGTTCTCCGCAGCCGTCATCCGCTCGCCTAGATGAAGGATCGTACTCCACTGCCCCATACACTGCCCGAGGAAGTCTCGAACTGTACAGTCAACCTTGTGCAGCTCGAGGACCCTCTTGCCATGTATGAGGCACCGAGTCGAATGCCTTTTGTAGTCTATCCAGGCGGCGGAGAGGTTCCGAGTTACGTTTAACCACCTTGCCAATGACCGCGTCAATGAGGAGTGGTTCCTGGTTCCACGACCACGTTCGACATCCGTTTTGAGCGCGCGACATCACCTGATTTGCGTTCAGGTGACGAGTGATTCTCGCGCTCAAAACGGATGTTAGTGTCTCTGTATGGTGGTAGGTAGACAGGTTATGGGGCGGTATTTGCTCGGTCTGTGGAATCCCGGTCTTAGGAACCAAATGAGTGATCCCAGTAGTGAAGAGGCTCGAGTGACTTTTGGTCGAGAGCCTTGAAACTGTCGGCGAGCACAGCGTGACACACCACGAACCCCTTCAGCCAGTAGTGATGCAGTCCGTCGAGTCCGGACTTTTCCAGTTCGGGGCCCTACGGACCGCTCCTCAGCTACGTCATCCGGCGTTATGATGACGGGGTCCATGGGCGTAACACTCTGCACACTGACTCGCCACAACTTCCGTCCAAGGGCCTCGCTGTGGTTTACGGGCTCTGACCACAGGCCGCGCCAGAATGCGATAGTGTCGGCCTGATTTGGTGCTGAGCCCGTTCCACGTACCATCGGCCGCTCCAATGATTCATAGAGCTCTTCTGATCACTCTGGAAGAGACGATTCTGGTTGAACCGTGTCGACCCTCGGTATATCGCCGAATCCGCTTCCCCAAGCAGCGATTCTCTGCTTCAGGTCGTCTATGCGCTCCGTCAGTTTTGCGTTATATCCGGCTGAGACAAACTGATATTTGTCCCAGCAAACGCCATCCTGACGGTGCGTACAACCTTTACCTATTATTGCCCGACCTGAAGCTTATCAGTCTGCCGATGAGGCCCTTGCCTTTGCGATACGGTCCTCAATCCTTCTTCGCCAGGCTGGGATAGCGCTACTTTGCCCAGTAGTACGTCCAGACGTGGGAAGTTGGCACCAACAATACGGCAAACTGCCAATGCGGCGCCAAAGAGTATTGAGTCCGTATCGCAAAGGTCCCGGCTGGTTTCCAAAAAGTTGCCAGCATGGGTTCAGCCGTCACGACATCCCGATTCCGCTTGCTTAGGGTTATGCGGGAGTCGCGGTCGATTTTCGAGAGGCGTACAGCGCGTTTCCACAATCGCCGCTCCAATTTACTCCTCATCTGCTCTAGTTCTGGGTGACCATTCCATCATCGCCTGAATCAACCAAAGGGAAGATCCATGGCGGCTTCCACATATGGCTGCTGGTCTATGGCCTTAGAGCCGCATCCCCAGCTATAGCTGGTTCATTCGATGAGGGAATAGCCTCACGCCGTAGTCGTTCGAGTTCGGCATCATCAAATATTTTCGAGCGTATGATGTACCGAACTCGGTCTGCCAGGTTTTGCTCTGTGACGGGAACAGACGGCTCCAGCTCAGCAAAAAGCGGTGCATAGAGCCCGATACGCTGTTCCTCCAGTTTCTTCCCCTTTCGCCCTATAGTACGCCCGCAATGCGTTTATGTTCATATTTTGTCCAACGCATGTGGCGTACTCCACCAGCGGTGCCGCCGCCGAGTCCGAGAGGACCCTGCCGACACCAAGCCATCTGGTGGGGATGATGGATGCGAGGGACTGCAGTGGTCTTGCAGGCCTCGCGCTCGGCTGGCGGCCCGCATGCTGTCACGTCCAGCGTTATTATTATTATTGTGGGTATTTATATAGTATTCTCATCTGGTTGGCTGAATAAATATTTTAAAGGAAATAATAAATAAACATAAATATATATTTAATATACTAACATAAATAAATAAATAATACATAAATAAATAAATAATACATAAATAAATAAATAATAATATAAACAAATAAATAATACATAAAACAATAATACATAAATAAAACCCAACTAGATGGAAACCCTCGGCAGGGGAGACCAAACGGCCGAGGGTTAGGGGAAAGGGAGAAACCGGCGGACGATGCGGGCGGTATCGAGGAGCACCGCCTTCTGCATTTGAGCTTGAGCGGCGTCACGGAGTCCCAGTCGCCTCAGATGACCCGGAGAGGCTGACTGGGATTAACCCGTTCGCAGAGACGACTACAGTATAATTTCGGTCGGCAGTCCACCCACATGTCGGTCACCTCGTGAGCCAGGTCCAGATATTTTGTTCGCTTATCTGTTTCGGCTTTCACGAGGTTCTCGTCATATGGAATGGTGATGTCGACCAAAATAGTCTCTTGTGCGGTCCATCAGCACAATATCAGGCTTATTCGCGAATAGTCCTGTCTGTGATGATGGCCCGGTCCCAGTAGAGCCTGGCGCGATCATTTTCGAGCACGGCTTCCGGCAAGTACTTGTAATACGGCAATTTCGGTCCACGAGACCGTATTTCAGAGCGAGCTCCTGGTGTAGAATTCTGGCTACTAAGCTGTTGTGCCCAAAAAGTACTCAGAGTTAGAAAGCGCCGAACAACCGGAGATGACATGCCTAGTGACTCACCGGGATGGCGACAAGCTCGACAGATGTCGACGGTGCCATCCTTTAGAATGTATCTCCGATAGTTGTTAGTCTTAATAAACTGATCCTGTATCGCACAGACAAAACCCTCGGTTTCCCCAAAGATGTCACCGAAACGTAGCCAGGGAGGCAACTGTGTCTACGAAAGGCTCATGTAGAGCCTTGTAAAAACTCCCGTGGAGCTCTTTCCCTTCCTTCCATACGGTCTCCCGGTCGGAAGTGCTCTGTACTGCGGGGTCTTGCCATTGCTCGTTGGCTAAGGATAGAGGGGTAAGTCCTTTATCACAAGAAATGACGTCCCTATAGAATGGAACATCCGCTCTCGTCAGAAAGTAATTACGGAGGATGCACACTTCGCGATTATGCATGGTAAGCGCGCTTAAAAAGCCTCGCCCACCATGTTTCCGCGGCAGTACAGCCTCATAATCGACGATCTCGGTGATGCATCCTATGGGACGTCATAGTAGTGCGGACTTTTCTATCCAGGGCGTTAAGTTCAGTTTGAGTCCACCTAAGTATGCCAAAGGTACATGAGAACAGGCATGACCCAACCGTTATATGCGTGTCTTATTCACACCGGACAAAAGGCTGTTAAGCACTTTGGTCAAGCGTGCATAAAACATATCGCAACTGACTGTTTATACCCGCCTCATCGATACCGATGCTCTGTGACATACCCAGGTATCGGTATGTTTCAGCCTCAGAAAGGGTCCTTATGTTGATGGGCATAGATTTATTATTATTATTATTATTATTATTATTACAGGTCAGCCGATGGGAACGGGGTGCGGTGTTTTTTTGAATCCTACCCTTGGGGCTTTCGCTTGTGGTAATTCAGGGAATGGATCTTTTGATTCCATCATCTGTGGTGCCCTATCAGAGGCAGAATTCAGCCACTGTAAAATTGCATCACCCTATAAGCAAAAGTGCTACCGGGCCTGGGCTGACGCATCAACGTCTCGGGATGCAAACACTAGCGTTCTTAAAAAAAGTATAATTATTCCGCCTCCTGGTCCTTCAAAAGTGTCATTGCCAAGGCAAAATCAGAGCACATCGGCAGAATTGACGAAAAACTAGTTTGATTACCTTCTGGAATACGTGCATTCTGGTCTCTCGCCGAGGCTATCCAAAGGAACTCCTGTCAGCCATCTCTGCCATCTCTGAACAGGTAGATCGATTCACTGGCCCATGTCAGAGGCCGTTCTGCTAGGCTCTTTTTTTGCGTCCAACTCGACTCTTGTTGACGGAGGAACACACCGCCAACCATCTCGCGGTGTGAAGGCTGTTTACACAGCGCTCGGTGTCCTCTCCCTGGACATAAATAAGTCGAGTGAGCCTGATGGAGTCCCTCTTATTGGGCTGAAGACGTGTGCTCCGGAGTTGGCACCGGTTTTAACGCGTCTTTTTCGGTACTGGTACTCCCTAGGCGTAGTCCCAAATTCATGTAAGACAAGTTTGGTCCACTCGATCCCCAAATACTTGTTCTCCAAAATAATGGAATCCATTATAATTTGCCAGCTCACGAGGTAACTTGAGGATCACTAGCTCACCAGGTCACTAATCGATCGCCAAATACGGTTTTCGTCGGAGTCGATCAGCTGATAATCTTACCTAACTCATAGATGCGCGTAAGCAGTAGAGTCTAAGGGAGAAGCCTTTTTCATTTATTTGTACATAGCGAAGGCCTTCGATTGGGTTTGGCACAAAGCGCTTCTTTCGAAGCTTACTTCTTATAGGCTTCCCGAGAAATTGTGCAATTGGATCACCAGTTTACTTGCAGATTGGATCATCAAAGTTGTAATAGACGGTGCATGCTCCGATTCGCAAACGCCTGCGTGCTATCACCAACGCTGTTTCTTCTGCATATCAATGATATCTAGCAAACCAGTAACATTAATTGATACACAGACGGCAGCACTCTTGATGCTTTGTACACCGGCCGTGCCAATATTTCTCAGGAAAACGTCGTCGAGTACCGGAACAAGCTTACGTTTGTAATCGAGCCTTTGTTGAACAATGTCTCGGATTGGAAGCGACTAAGTCTAGACCAGTTCAATTCCCAGAAGACACAAGCTTGCGCATTTACCGTTAAAAAGAATCCCTTTTTCTCTACTCAGTGTCAGGGCACTCCTCTTGTGACCTCAGTCAGTATCGGAATCCTCGGCGTCGACCTATCGAATGACGTGCATTCTCGTTTTGTGGTCACTTGGAAGATATGGCCAAATTGACCTCTTAGAAGCTTGGCGTGCTCTGCAGAGCAGGACAGTATTTAATACCGGCTGCAACTTGACAAGGCGCAGGTTCGGACTCACATGGAATACTGTTTCAATCTCTGGGCCGGGGCTCCCCAGTGCCAGCTCTTTCCTTTGATTGCATCCAGCACAGAGCGGTTCGAATCTTCAGCGACCTAGCTCTTTATGATAAGTTTCACTCACTGGCACTGCGAAGAGATATTGCATCCCTTTGTGTATTTTATCGCACCTACCGCTACTACCAGTGCTCTGAGGTATTGTTAGGACTAATTCCAGCCGCTCAATTTCACCATCGCACATCGCGACAAAACTCGTGATACCATCTATTCCACCTAGATGATTCGCGGTCTACCACAGTGCGATTTACAAGAATTTTTCTTCCTCTTACATTTTCTTTGAGGAATCAACTATCACCAGCGATTTTATTAGACCGATATGTTAAGAGATTTTTGCAATTTCCAAACAAGATAATTTTTCCATAGAAATTTGAGTTATTTTAAATGATTAAAAATTTAATGATTCATTTATATTTAAACATAACATAAACACTCACGACTGTCACCCAGAGGGGTAGGCAGAGACTATGGACTTCAATTCGGCACAATCTTGACACAATTTTCTCGCCTCCTCCACATCCATATACCTACGCATACACGCTCGTCGGTTAAGGGTACTCTTAATTTGGCCCATTTTCAATATATCGCCAATTTTCGCCTAGGGCGTCCCTTCCCGACTCTGCCGTTCACTTTTGCCACATAAATTTGCTTTGTCACTCTTCCCTAATTCTTTCTTTCTACATGACCAAACCACCGAAGCATTCCTTTCTTAATCCTGGTCACAACATCATCTTGCAAACCACACTCTTCTCTTATCACACAATTTCTCACTCTGTCATTCAGATTCAGCCCTAACATACTCCTTAATGACCGCATTTCTACAGCATTTATTCTACTCTGTGCTTTTTCCACACACCAACTTTCACTACCATACATTAAAGTAGGGACTAACACAGCATTGTAAATTGCCATACGAGCGTTTTTGGACACATTCTGACTTTCCACAACAGAGTGTAGAGCCCCATTTACTTTATTTCCTGCGTTCACTCGTCGGTCTATATCTTTATCATATCTACCATCCCTGCTAAAAACACATCCCAAATACACAAACTCATCTACTTGCTCGACCAATTCCCCTTATATTCTTATTTCACATATCGTTTTACTTTCTTCTCTTTCAAAAACCATAACTTTCGTCTTACTTGCGTTCACTTTCATTCCCCGTTCTTTTAATGAGCTGTTCATTAATGTAACCATCATTTGCAACTCGGCCGCCGACGATGCAAATATGACTTGCTCATCGGCGTACAAAAGGCATTTGACGGTTAACTCACCCATTCTCAACCTACATTCTTCTACTTTCAAAGTTTGCAAACAACTGTCCATAAATAGGTTAAACAGCCACGGGGAAGCTACACAGCCCTGTCTGACAACTTGTTGAATGCCAAACCAGTCCGAGTAGACCCCATTGATCCTGACACAAGCACTAGAGTCCCTATAAAGAGAACTTAATGCCTGTATCAAACCAGCGCTCTAACCAAATGAGTTAAGTGTTTGCCATAACACATTCCTGTCCACTCTATCATAAGCCTTTTCCAAGCCCATGAACGCACAAAAAACTTTCTGGTTTTTGGCCAAAAACTTCTCCGCAATCATACGCATGGAAAAGACTTGATCCGTACACCCCATCCCCTTTCTAAATCCAGCTTGCACATCTCAAACTTTTCCAACAGTTTTTTCCATAACTCTTTCAATTAACACCTAAGCATACAGTTTACCCACAATGCTAAGCAAGCAAATGCCACGGTAGTTTTTACAGTCCTGTTCTGACCCTTTTCCCTTATATTTTGGGACTATAACGGCTTTGCACCAGTCTTCACGGTACCCGCTTCAGTTCCCAACATAAATTAAACAAGGTGTACAGCAGGCCTGCCATCACTCCCTCTCCAGCCCTTAGCATTTCGATTGATACTCTATCATATCCGGCTGCCTTACCTGCTTTCATGCTTTTCATTGCTTTCGTTATTTCATCTACACTTATCTCCCTACCTCTCTCCACTTCTCCCGGAATTTCTATTTCACTTAATTCAGACGACTCTTCAATCATAAACACGCTATCATTGTATTCCTTCTATCTCTTTAAACTAGAGACATCATCATTCAGCATACAGCCATTCTCGTCTCGTATAGCATTCATTCTACAGCATATACAGCCTTGTATTGAATTTCCCCTGGCAGTTCTTACGAGTTTCCAGAACATTTTAATATTTGCCTGGAAGTTATCAGATATCCTTCTATCATTCTTATCCGTTCTTTTTTGATTTTTTCTTTCAACAACTTCTTTTACTCTCTTATTTATACGTCTAAAGTCTGCCTTTTTTCTTTCAATCTCATCAATCACACCGCTAGAATTACCAGCTTTGGTTGCTAGTAAATCTAGCCATGCTCTCTTCTTTACTTCAACTTCCATCCGAACCCTATCATCCCACCACAACGTATTATTTTTCCTTTCATTCATTCTCTTACTTACACCACATACTTCGGTGGCTGCATCCACCAAACCTTTCTCGACATTTTACCACACAGTCTCCAAGTCTAAATCATTCATACACAATTCATCCATACCACTTATATTTTCTCTCAGTCTATATTTGAACTTCTCTTTCACACCTTCATCTTGTAACCTCTATATTCTATCTCTATACGCTGTAACGCAGTGGTAGACACAGATGTCCGATGCCGCCAACGCTTGAATAGACCATTAATTTGGCATAAGACCAAGTAATGATCCGTCCCTACGTTGGACCCCCGGTAAACCTTTGTATCTACCACTGCGCTCCTCATTCCTCCTGCTGCGATCATTTTCCTTTTCATAGTGGGCTTTGCACCAGTCTCCCGGTACCCGCTTAAGTTCCCAACACAAATAAAACAAGGTGTACAACAGGTCTGCCACCACTTCCTCTCCAGCCCTTCAGCGGATTTTATCGTTTTTAATTAAACTTAGTTTTTAATACCCGACGTTTCGGGTGCTTTACAGCACCCATAGTACTGAGGTGATTGACTTCCCAATGTCAGAGTACCTTCAGCCTTTTAATTATTACTTTTGGTCCGATCTACGCAGAATGAACTAACTGTGTCTTGAAGTCTTGCAGTGGTATGCTTGGGTTTAGTTTTAATTTTATTAATTATAGGATCCCAAGCAGGTGGTAGTACCCAGCCTCCCTCTCTATTGAAATTAGGATGTTTTTTTTAATTTCAATAGTCTCACGTATCATCCTTGGCAAGAATCGATGTTCTTTCGCGCGAATTTGTGGTTTATCAAATCTAATGTAATGGCGGGGGCCGTTTAGGATATGATCACAAACTCCAGACTTCCCGGAACTTTGATGCTACACGTCAGCTATGTGTTCTTTTACGCGGGTTTTTATTGATCGTTTTGTTTGCCCTATATATGAGAGACCACATTCACAATCAAGCTTGTACACTCCTGCATCTTATAGAGGAATATTGCACTTGACAGATGGTAGGAACTGACTAATCTTCTTCGGCGGCTTGAAGAATGTTCTACTAGGAGCTCGCAATCTTCTCTGTGACACCTCTGATATATGGTAGTACAGCAGGGAGACGCTCGACTGTGGCCGGCTTCACTAAGTCACTGTAACGTAGACGTGGGACCCGAAGCTTGTTGTCGTGCAGAACTTGCTTGACGTGCTGAAGCTCGGCGGCAGGTGTTTGCTGTCACAGATCCCTCTTGCTCTCTGAAACAAAGATTTGCCCACGGTAGCTAACTGTGAAGGATGATGTTGAGATTTACCGTTTATATATCGGTTTGTATGGGTCTTTTTTCTATACACAGTATGAACTATGGTGTTGTTAGGATTTCGGATGACTAACACATTTAGGAAGGTTAAGGAATTATTTGCCTCTAACTACATAATAAATTGAATTTTAGAAAAATGCAGTTATTTTGTCTGTTGGTAAAATTGTAAAAGTACTGTCTACGTACCGCTTGTAGAACCTTGGAGTTACGGGTGCAGTAAAGAGGGCTTTCTCCTCAAAGTCCTCCATGAATATATCGGCGGCAATTTGAGATACGGGTAAGCCCATTGCAACACCATCTACTTTTTAAAACTCTTCCTTCCACAATATATAGCCAGACGTAAGGCAATGTCTGAGTAATACTGCATATTCTGCTGCCATGTTGTTTTCTCTAGTTTCCTAGTTACAATTGAGATGCAATCTTCGACAGGTAGGCAAGTAAATAGGGACTGAACATCAAAAGTGACGGTTTCATTTTCAGTAAGACGTAAGTCTTTAATCTCACTGACAAATGAATACTTAGTGTGTGCTCTTGTGTGTCCTCTGGTGGTATTTTTGCTAAGTGATGAGCCAATCTGTAAGTTGGCGAATCGATCTGACTCACTTTTTTTTGCTGTCATAGATCCCTCGTGATCTTTGCAATAAAGATTTGCCCAACATAGGTAACTGTGAAGGATAATGGTGAGGTCCGTTTGAATATCGGTTTGTATGGGTCCTTTTTCTGTACACAGTGTGACCTATGGTGTTGTTAGGATTTAGTTTCCCTCTAGTTTCCTAGTTTCAATTGAGACGCAGTTTTCATCAGGTAGGCTAGTAAATAGAAAACAGCAAATAGAAAAAATATTATCACCACTCGGAGATAAACGATTACAACCGAAAGTACTAAGAGGCACTATTTGGATTAATTCCAGCTGCTGAATTCATCACAAAACTTGAAATTCCATTCTCATCATTTTGATGACTTTCGCTCAACTACCGTACGATTTTCGCGGAATTTTTTACCTCGCACGACCATTCTGTAGAAATTGTTGTCGCCAGCGGTTTTTCCGGACAGATACAACTTAGGGTTCTTTAAGAAAAGACCTACTCCTTTCTAAAAGGCAGGCAACGCACTCTGCGATCCCCCAGGTGTTGCAGGTGTTCATGGGCGACGGTGATCACCCACCATTAGGTGAGCCGTATACTGGTTTCCCTTTTCTTCCATAAAAAAAAATCGCCGGAAAAAACTCCGGAGATTAAAAGATTATATATCATACGGCCCATCAAGTCCTTTGATGCACGGTCCTGAGCCATTGTCACACTAGTGCGAGGATCACTCCACTCTGCGCACAAGAGACTAGCGTTCGAGAAACTTTTTTTCTCGTCAGATGTAGCTTATTCGAACTATATAGCCCAAGTCAATATTACTTCAGTTTACTGACTAAAGCTACCGACTAAGACTACCAGCGTTACTTGTAACGTCTTGAAAAAAAAAATGCTATAGTTTATAGGCCCGGTAATTTTTACATCTACATGCTGCGAGGCTACTATTTCTGTATTGAGAGTATGTCATTAAAAATTATATATTTTTCAAGCATAATCCAATATTTTCTGTTCGGTTAAAACTTACTACATCTGGCTTAAACTATGGTTTAAGAAGAGTCCTTCTCACGAACGAAGTTTTAGCCGCAGCAGCATAGTCTTCGATAATTTTGACGTTTATTGTCAAATTCAATACTTTACATTTTATTTCACATATTTTCTACGGTACTTTTTAAAGAAACAAACTTTAGTTTAACCCTTAAAATACTCACGATATTAAAAAAAACTGTAATAAAAAAAAAACTATAAAATTATCATACAGTCCTACTTCCCGTGGCATCGTGCCAAGAAGAAGAAGCGTTTCTTCATGGAATGGCTATATTTAATCCTTTGAGCGAGAAAAGAACCAGACTTTTTAAACCTAATGACTAATTAATAAAAATAACATCAGATTCAAACAAAATTAAAGCAATACTCTTATAATTGTTAAAACCTAGAAATCTAGCTCGTAATTCGCCTACTATGTGGAAAGCTGCTTAGTATTTTAACATCATAAATTTATGTTTGTGTAAGTATCAGTAGTAACGAAACGCTTTTAATGCTCACATGAATCATATAGCCTTTGATATTTTTTCGTGATAGTTCTCGCAAAAGACATAAGTTTCTAAAATAGGGCCGAGGTTACTGAATTGTCATATTTCATGATTTGCAGTATTTTGATTAAGCGATAAAATATTTTCATAGTTATAATATAAATTATTATGTCTTTATATTTTTCACGCTAGGATTTCCCCATAGTACAGTATTATATTTTAAATACATAAGTTTCACAAGTACAAACATCCACACCCGGAAAAGTTATTTGTAGGCCATACAAATACTTGTTCCGTGCGGGATTCGAACCCGCGGCCCTTAGCGCTGCAACGCTAAGCCCCTGTGCCACGGTGCCATCAATATAATATTATATTATGGTAGCTCCAGGGCTAAGGGATCATTGTGAATGTCACAGTAGAGCAACCCGAGTTCAGTCCCCGACGGCACCAATGAAATTTTTAATTACAATTTTAGGTGCTGATTTACCACGTGCCACGTGAGATTTAACACCGTAAGGAAACCTACATGTCCGAGAAATTAAAAGAAAATATTAAGAAAGACATATTATGAAGTCCGCTAACACGCAATAGGGTAACGCGGTGGACACTTGCTTTCTCCCACTTATCCGATAACGAGAGGGGATAAAACGGGGAGGGTTTCCTTTCAATATTAATGATGTTCTTTTTTACGTGTATGATGAATGGTTGTGTGTCAACGTCAAAGTCAAATATTTTATTCAAATTTGGCTTCTATAAAGCACTTTTTGAAAGTCAAAAATTACGCCATTGCCTTTACAAATCTTTTCTGCGGGGAAACCCTGTGAGAAGAAACGGCAAGAAGCAAGCAGACTATTTTTCTTTTAAGAGTTATTACAATTTAACCTTATAAAATATATACATACTCGTAAGTATTAAAAGTCTAAGGATGTTCATTATTTCCAAGCATTCATACCTTTTTAGCACGAATAGCTTTTATCTGTAGTATATTTTTTTATTATTATTAGTTTTTGATCGCCATATAATAATTCCTTTTATTATTATTTATTTTAATATTATTAGTTTTTGATCGCCATATAATAATCCCCGTGTAGTGGCGGGTTAGAATACCCACAACCCCATATCTTCCCGTGGGTGTCGTAAGAGGCGACAGAGGGAAACTGAGGCAGAAGATGGGCAGCAGCATCTTTCTGATAACAGCAAATAACAATAAAAAACTGCGGTTGCACAGGAAGTGGACCTGGTCGAGCCCCGACGGTTGGACAAAAAATGAGATTGACTTCATTATGACGACTAGACGCCAACTGTTCAGTGATGTCTCAGTGATCGCGAGGGTGAAAACTGGTAGCGATCACCGAATGGTTAGAGGCACACTGAACCTAAACGTTAAGTTGGAGAGGTGTCGTCTAATGAAGTCAACGCTCCGTCCCCTTCGTGCTCTAATCCAAAGTTCCGAAACCTTTCAGCTCGAGTTACAAAACCGTTTTCAGTGCCTAGAAGATTGCAATGCAGTGGACGATATGAATGACAAGCTCGTGGAAACTGTCCATGCGGTCGGAGCTAAGTTTTGCAAGACCCGCCGCAGAAGAACACAAAACTCTCCGATCACCTCTTAATCTCATGGCTGTTAGACGGAAATGAAGCTGCAATCTTCAGTAGATTTGATAGCATACAGGCAACTGAACAGACAGATCTCCAAATGCATGCGGCGGGACTTGCGCAACTTCAATACAGCTCGTATTGAAGAAGCGATCGAGCGGAACCAGGGCTCCAAAGTCTTTGCCAGAGATCTGTCTGCCAGAAAGAGCCAACTATTGAAGCTGAAGACCGAGTCTGGCAGCGTCGTTTCCGGGACAACTGAGATTTTGAGTGAGATTGAGAGGTTCTATGGACAGCTGTACACATCATCGTTGGAGCCACACGCAAGTGTGAGTAACGATCCAAGAGCGAGTCTTATCCGACACTATTCCGATGATATCCCGGACGTCAGTCTGAGCGAGATAAGAATGGCTCTCCAGCACCTTAAAAACGGCAAGGCCCCAGGCGAGGATGGAATTACAGCGGAGCTTCTGAAAGCGGGTGGAAAACTGGTGCTTGAAGTCCTTCAGAAGCTCTTTAATTCCGTCCTACATGGTGGCATTACACCGGAGGCGTGGAGCAGAAGTGCGATGGTCTTGTTCTTCAAGAAAGGCGACAACGCTCTTGAAGAACTACAGACCGATTTCCTTCTGAGCCGCGTCTACGTGCTGTTTTCGAGTCATTACGAATCGTCTCGCGCAGACTCGATGACTTCAGCCTCCCGAACAAGCCGGTTTCCGAAAGGCTTTAGCACCATAGACCACATACATACCCTTCGGCAAATTGTACAGAAGTCCGGGGTACAATTTGCCACTATGTCTGGCGTATGTGGACTATGAGAAAGCCTTTGATTCCGTCGAAATTTGGGCGGTGCTGCAGTCCTTCAGCGGTGCCAATTTGACTGTCGGTATATCGAAGTGCTGAAGTGCTTGTACAGTAGGGCTACGATGGCTATCCAGTACAGAACCAGAGTACAAAACCTATCCAACTGCAGAGAGGTGTAAGACAGGGTGACGTTATATCCCGAAACTCTTCACCGCTGCATTGGAAGACGTTTTCAAGCTTCTAGACTGGAAAGGATACGGCATTAACATCAATGGCGAGTACATCACTCACCTTCGATTTGCCGATGATATAGTCCTATGGCAGAATCGCTGGAGGACCTAAGCACTATGCTCAATGACCTCAATAGTGCCTCCCAACGGATAGGTCTTAAGATGAACATGGACAAAACAAAGATCATGTTTAATGTCCATGTCACACCTATGCCGGTAGTTGTTGGAGCACTAAGCTCGAAGTTGTTGACGAATATGTTTACCTGGGACAAATAGTCCGACTAGGTAAGTCCAACTTCGACCGAGAGGTCAATCGACGGATTCAACTCGGCTGGGCAGCGTTCCGGAAATTACGGCACATCTTCTCGTCAGGTATACCTCAAAACTTGAAAACGAGGCTGTACAACCAGTGCGTGTTGCCAGTGATGACCTACGGAACTGAGACGTGGTCCTTCACTGCTGGCCGGATGAGGAAGCTCAAGGTCGCTCAGCGAGCTATGGAGAGCTA